>CAUZXS010004814.1:5000-325238 GCA_963585895.1 Sepioteuthis lessoniana | reverse complement strand
AACTGTCAATGATAGAATTCCTTTTCATGGTTTTAGACAGCTGTCTGAAAATGGTTAAAACTGGAAAGAAGCTAAAGTTGTTGTGGAAATTTTCATAATGTCTATGAGTTGCAAGGTATTATAGATAGGATACTGATCACAAAACAGTATCGATAGGAATAATATATAGTTGTAAAACAAATTTAAAAATTTTTCTTGTGAAAAAACCCTCTGCATTTTATGTAACAATAGTGACCTTATTACTTGCATATATTGTCGTATGTGTGTGCAGTTGGAGGTACAGAACTGTGGACGATGTCAGATTTCTTGGCGGGAGAAATCTGGTAGTTGAAATTAATAGCTAGAAAAATCAATGGGCAGGTGGGGGAGAAGATCTACAGATATCGATTTGAAGTTGTAGGATACACTGGGTGTGATTGAACTCGAAAATAACTAAGATGCAGTAAGTCTGTATCACACAATTCACCCCCCTCCACTTTCCACGCGTCTGCTCCTCGGTTCTGGACTGTGCTGAGTTCTGTATTTACCTGTCAGATGTCAAAAAGCGTTATCACCTTTGATCAAACTATGTAGACATCGGAAAAACTGCGAACATAGAGGTAACGAATCATTATTTTGAGTAAAAAGATAATAACGAGTGGATTTCGGTGAGACGTAGGTGAGCTGATATCCGAATGATCCAGATGTATTTATTGTTTTAGGCTAGAAATGGACAATGGCTCATTGTGTTTATATATATATATATATATATATATAGAGACAAAGTGCTAGTGTTCGCCAATGGTCCGGGAGATTTGAGGGTTAATGACTTTCTGTGTGTAAATTGTTTGTATAGGATAATAATACTTCATAGAATTATTAATGTTAAATGACAGTATTTGTAACCATTTAATTGTGTGCAAACTTATGATTAATATCAAATAGAACTGAGTGTTGGATTGCAATACTTGAAACTATTTAACCGGAAAAAATGAGCTTTGGCTCGTTTAAAAATGTTACCTGCTAACTATTCACTTACAAATTATATATAAACAGGATTTGATATTAGATACTCCAAGGGTTGATATGCCATAAAACTTGACCCAGCTACACACCCACTAAAGAAATGTACTTTCAATCATATAAACGTGCAGATTTTCATCGTTAAGTCTGTCATCTTTTCAGCTTGCGGATGTAAATCATAAGATTTTGTCCGCAACTACACAACACCAATCACTTGAAATAGACGTTGGATATTTTGGGGTCGTGCCCTCCTGGGCCACATCCCATCGGTGCAGTAACAGGACTACACCCGGCAGAGGGATGCTACGTGTACTTTGATGCATATGGTGTCATACAGTTGGCAAAGTGGGCCGTGCTGTGCCTGAGGTATCACATTTATAGGTAAAAAATTATACTGTTGTTATTTTTGTTGGGAATATATTTTCGTCAATAGGACAGTTCCAAATACTCCCTGTGTAGTTCCTGAATTCTAAGGTGAAGCAATTTCTTAAACTGAAAGCATTTTAAGAATGTTTTTATTTGGTCATGGGATATTTATTTAACTGGCGTTGTTATGAAATACTTGTCAGTTTCTTTTAAATTATCTCAATATGAATTGATAACTGATCGGCTCAAGGTGAAAAGATTTTATTTGATAGAATGGGCTTAATTTTTTCTCTCTCCTCAGCTGGCTGTGTCTCTGAATCAACCATTTTGAAATTCAATCCCACCCAGCGTATACCATAACTTCAAATTGATTTCAATGGAAATATATATATATATATATAGGGTGTCTCAATATACATGGGACCCATGTAACTGCTGATAACTACTAATAATAATGCCGTGTTCTTTTTTTGTTTCAGATTTGAAAATAGTATACTATAACAACTATTAATCCTCGATCACAATGCCTTGGACAAGAGAGAAAAATATTTTGCGTCACTACATTTTTGGAGACAAAATCATTCAAAACTGTGCAAGCGAAAATTTCGCAGGGAATTTAACTTAACAATTATCTCCAGAAAAGACAAATTTATCGTTGGTTTTACAAATTTCAGGCCACAGGGACAGTAAACAACCTCAACAAGAAGGCAGAATATCCCAGGTCTGACAGGAAGTTGACTGCAAGATGCTCTAACAATGTGGATGTGGTGAGAGATTCTATCAGAAGGAGTCCTAAAAAGTCCCTCCGAAGACGTTTCCAAGAACTTGGTCTTTCACGTGTACTGTAGGATAAAGCCTATCAATTTCTGCTCTTGTCCTCTGGTTTGACATTTCTAAAGTGATATTATTGCTTTTTGAGAGTTAGATAAAAGATGACTTGATGCAATAAGAATTATAATATTAACAGGTTTCATCTATTTTGAGACGCCCTGTACATATATATAAAGAGAATGTCTCTGGTTAACGGATTGCTCTTAGCTGGCTGGTCTCATCACCTAAGATCACTTGGATGCTATAGTGAATGCTTTAAGACTGTCCACCATTTTTCTAAATAAATAAAACTGAATATACTAGGTTGCATGGTTCCAGTAGTTAGGAAGAATCATTGACTTGTGTTGACCCTTGATATAACGATAACCAATAGCGGTATCCACTCTTTCCCGACAAAAAATGGGGTGTTGATCATTCTTTGAGAGGAATAAAGGGAAGGACCCTATTATGTTAACATGTGAGACCCTGTCACTAATAATTCCATCCAGTCATTTGTTTTCACAATTAAATGGTTAAATAATAATTTCTTACTGTTAACTGTGTGCAAACAAATGAGCTCTAGCTTGTTTAAAATGTTACTTTTAAACTATTCGTTTACAAATCATACTTAATGTATGTATGTTTATACAGGATTTGTCCTTAAATAACCTACAAGGGTTGATATACCGTAAAACCCAACTAACCACAAAGAATTTCATATGTGGTAATTTTTTTTTTATTTATCAAATTGTTGCCTTATTAAATAAAGGATCCTTATTTGGAGAAAATATATTTTCGCTTCAGATTTAGTTGGGAGGGAGAAAAGTTGTTGTTGTTTTTTTTCTTACGTAAAGGTTGACTTTATTTTTAAGTATGAGTGGTAATTTACTAAGTGGTTTGTTCAGATGTGGCACAAGGCCATATGACAGGGGCACCCAATGAGAATCGAACTCACTCGTGAAGTTTTGCTAGTCTAACTTGCTAACAAATGTTGTAATTTCATAGATATTTTTGTGTTAGGTTTTTAATATTCAAAAAGAAATATTTATTTTTTTATTTATTCAGAAGCTTTGTTTTTAATATTTTTCAAAATTTGTGAAAGTGTTATATAGCGTGTGTTAAAGTGTCGGAATAATTAACAGCCGTTGTGTTTATATTTGTAAGTGTTTTTGACATGGTTCCAAGTGCGCGCGCGCACACACACGCAGATGGGCTGATAGCCAACAATCGTTAGAAAATGAGACTTGTGTTATTTGCAGCTTTAAACAGCTAAATTGCTGATAGTCATACTTCTCAAGTTCGTTTTGGACTAGAGAAACAATAAAGTAGAACTGAAACGGTTAAGCCAGAGATTCTTTTCAAAATTCTGAAACAAGGTTTCTAAGATTTATAAAATAGTTATTTCTTGAGATCTAAAAAAACAAAACTTTTCACCTTTTTTCTTAATTTGGACAAGTATCTTCTGCCATCTTTTTAATGTTTTCTCTTTATGTTAATTTATCTATTATGGACATATTTTCAGAGTAAGATTCAGTTTTCAAATAGAAAATAAATTCGTTACAAACTGGGCCTACATTTTCTATTGACAAATTAATTCTCAGATTTGAATTAAATAAAAGTTAACATTTTAAAGTGGAGACGCTTTGTCTCATACAAAGCCCTAAGTATGGGACATTACACTACTAACCTACAAAAATACCGTTAATAAATGATTTTTTGTTTGTGAATTGAAACTCAATTCTATAACAGCAAGTGATATTGCAAATCAGAAACTTTTTAAAAAAACAAAGCAAAACAATTTTGACGAATGGAATTTTGGTCATTATTTCGGTTAAACCATGTATTCTTTTGACAAACTCATGTGGTTGGTTCATTTTTGTTGGGTGGGGAGTCTTTAGTTTTCCCTGTAAATTCTTCTGGTTTCATTTCATCAGATTCTTCATCGACTGATTTTTTAACGGCATGTCAACTCGCGTAAGGTGATTTTTGTACATCTACGTTTTTTTTTTTTGTGTAGTCGTTTTTTGAGTGTTTGTACAGTTATATATTATATTGTGTAGAAACTATTTGTATTAGTAAATCTAATACAAATATTTTCTACACTAAATGGTTTCAGGTAACTTATTTAATAGAATTAAGTAACAGAATTGAGTTTTCAAATAACCACTAATAATAATCCTAAGTAAACAATTATAGTTTTAAATTATTATTCTTAATGCAAATAATTTAGTTATATAGTATCAAGTATTCCTATATCATGCAAATAATTTTCAAACAGATCTATTTGAGCTGTAGATGGGACTCTAATAGGTACTACCACTCCGGCTCAGTGGGAATAATGGTAAGAAAGCCAGAGCTCCAGAACTCGAACCTTATCAAATGTAGTGTCATATCCTGAAATATCCTTTGGGTGGGGTTTACACTTCTGCAGGAGATGCAGTCAGAGAATTCTTACCACCGCTAACTGAGAAAGGGAGGGCTATTAAGTTGACTAACACTGTCCTGTGATTCTGTTGAATTATTTTTATTGAAATGTAAAATATACCCAAGAATATTGTAGTAACTACAAACAGGAATACATGAGTTAAGAGGAAAAACAAAATTCTAATGTTTACTTATACACACTAATTTCAGTGTTGAAATTGGAGGATAGAAATTGGGGAGCGAAGGAGGAGCAATGTAATCGTAAGTCTAATCTTTGTTTGAATTTGTTTAGTTTAGTGTTTATTCATCTAAAGATAAAGGGGTACTCCACACTCTTCAAGAGCTCCAGAAATGAAGCCTCAGCACTAGATGCCGTTTAGTGTCGCTTTTCACACGCGCGTGCGCACGGGTACACACACACACAGCTACCTTTTTATGAATGAAAACGAAAGAATTTTCACAAAATAATGGCTTTATTCAGCATAAAGAACGTTACACCTCACAAGCACTGAGTCTACGGGTTAGACGTCAGGTCGCCATTTTAGCCCGAAATGGAGCACAATTAGCCAAAGTAGACCTCAGCCTGTAGAGTTCCGTTAAAGGGGATAACCAGGAGAAGTAAACATAACAGTAAATTTACCACCCATATCATTGCAGTGCACAACTTTCTCTCTGGGAATGACAAAGTAGTGGTTCATCCAAGCAGGGTGCATTTAGACTCTATTCCTTGGAAAGTGTAGGGGTACATCAACACTCTTTTCTCTTCCAGCAGAATTATGGGTTACTGGACTCCTTTAGTTGCTTTATCTGCTTTGATTTACCTCTTCCCCTGTGTTTGTGATAGGCAGATCATGTAGTGACACGGTTGAATCACGGCCATCACCATATCTGATATGTGCACGAGTGGGATTTACATCAAGTAATTCCACTTCCTGAAAAAAAAAAAAAATGGATCATTCTTTGAGTGTCTCACAAACTGGTGTAAAAAGGCTTATCTGGATTTTAACAGCCAGAAAGAAAGATGTCTATTGATAACTGTCAAAAGAATGAGAAGATTCTCTTGTGGGATGTTGTGTTTCTAGCAGTGGACAATATAGACCTGATGCTGTATAGAGCAAAGACTCCCAATGAGTTAATGGTAAATTCTGAAATTTTAGCATGAAACAAATGGGTTTCCAGATTATCCCATTGTAGTGTTCCACTTGGGCATTGACCAATGAGCGTTAATGGGTTGTCTTGCTCAAGGCAACTCCATGCAGCAGCAGGTATTCCTTCACCTCACAAGCTAAGAAACTTTAGCTTTGGTCTGAGTGGAGGTAATTACGTGTTGTTCTTAGGGAGAAGATTGATTCCAAACATTGAATAATTGTCTTTGATGACATAACTTTGCATGAAATTGCAAATGAAAAAAAGGAAAAAATCATCTCTTACAACAAACAGGTATTTGTGTTGTTGGTGGCATTGATTCCTTAAAATCTACATTCAAGTGCTGTAGGGGTTGGGTAGCCTTGATAAGTTTACTTTGAGATAAGATAGTGAACCATGATTTCAGTTCAGCACATTTTTGACAAGATGAGCTTGCTTCCTTTTACTTTGTCTGTGTAAAAGGGCATATTTTTAGAATGTACATAATGCATAACTCCTGGGTGGTACAAGTTATCATTTAGTTTCTTGAGGGATAAGACAAACGTGGCATTACAGTAGGCATAACTGAAGGGGTCAGTAGTCACATTATAATGCCCAGGACTGTAGCAAATGGTAAAGCCAATAATTTACCAGTTCTAATTGCCAACCTTCGATCTGTTCACTTTTGATTTTGGATGTTTTATGATTATCTATTATAAAAGCCACAGTTCTGTTTTTTTTTTCATGATATTAAAATGATGGCCAGAAAGAAAATTAGATCATTGCTTTGATCACTATAGTAGCCTCTTTCACAATAACTGGGTAATGAGTGTCATGGTGATTCAGAGTTCATGACATGAATGCAATGGGTCATCCAGACTGATTTAAAGAAGCTGATAAGGCAATATCTGAAGTATTACATTCTATTATTTATAGCTTGGTATTATTAGGGCTATGTAGTGCAGCCTTCATGAGCAGTTGTTTTAAGGTGTTGAATGGTTCACATACTCCAGTATTCAGTAGAAAATACTTTGCCTTGATTAAAGACTGGGTGCAGTCTGAAAAATGAGGGATCCACTTTTAATAAGATGCAAAAATGCTTAGAATTTGTTTAAGTGCTGCCATTTTAGTGGGTATTTCCAGGTTGAGAAGTGGCTGTAGTCTAAGCTTATCTAACCGAAATAATCCATTACCAATTTTGTAGCCATGCACAGAAAGTGTTGATTTGGATTCATTTAATGTGTGTTATTAGCACTGAGAAACTTCCAGGATCTTAACGCATTTATCATGTTCCACTTTGTCTCTTCCCTCCAATGGTGATGTTGTCAAGGTACAGCAATGTATTGACAAGGTTCTCTTTGGAGACAAATTTTTTAATGGCCTGTTAGAATGTTGCGACCTCATGAGTTGCCCTAAATGGTATTTGGGTAAACTAGTATTGACATCCATTTTCTTCAAAAGCAGTAAATGGATACAGGGGTACTTGGTAATAAGCACTCTTTAGGTCAACAGTAGAGTTTATTTTTCGTGAGTGGTAGGCACCCAGTTCTTTTATTTCTTGTAATAAATACAAGAAGGCACGAGGCCTTGTGGTTTTGGGGGAGGGGAAGGGAGTGGTCATGCTTTAACTATATTTTCTATGGGGAACCTAGCTAGCCACATTCGCCGACCCATTCAACAATACAATATATAATCACTCGTCCATCTCCTTGCACGCAGCAACCACCAAAATACCGCATTTGCTCTATGAAAAAGTCCTACTTAAAAACCCGAAAGTGATGCATGATTTTATTTACAATGTATGACTTTTTACAATGGATATGATGGGAATGGGAGAAAAAAACCCCGAAAAACATATATACACGAAAAACAAGGAAAGAAAAACCCGTTTGGTTTCCCTCCCATCCCCCCGTCTATAAAATTGGAGGCCGACTGTTTTCCGGGTCGAAAATACCGGAAACAAGCCGGACCTACCCTAGGTGGGGCGGGAATCCTACTCTACAAGGATAAAAGAAATAAAGGGTCGGGCTCGGCATGTGTCGATAGAAGCGGGTTTTATGATTTTTTACATATGAATGTTCAAGATCTTCAAAAAGCGGACTGGGATACAGGTTGGGGTACAAAAATAATGGGGGTGGGGAAGATCTTGAGTGCTAGCGACTAAATGACGGGGACAATGACTCACAACATACTGCTAACTAGGTTACAAGGGAAAAAGAAATCCTACTTACCAAGGGTGGGGTCCCTAAGGACCCGTACCATAGACGCCATGGACCGGCAGAGGAGGGAAGAATGACTCCAACATTGTCCCCTTTCGTACGACCAGGCTCGCTGCAGTCACCCACCTTTTGCTGAATGTTATGCGATCCAAGCGTTTTCTATCGCATCTGATTTTGACCCTCAGCTGATGCCGAAAATACAAAACTAGATCACGATGAGAAAAGTTTGCATCGTCATACAATCCCTTGTTTCGCATCATCCAAATCACCATTCGGGCGACAGCTAGGATCGCGAGAAACACTACACGCTTCTCACCATGAAACGGAGGAAGAACGTTGTCTACGACGTAACCAACGTCGAGCAGCACGAGCTGTTTGGGTTCGATGCGAGCCGTCCACTCCCCGACGTGATCCCAAAACGGGCGGACTCGCTCGCAGTAGTAGAAGGCGTGCTCAGCCGTTTCTTCCAAGCCACTGCCGCAGCGAGGGCAATCAGGCATGTCTGCCAGGCCCGCTTTGAAGTTCAAGCCGCGAAGGGATAACGCATTCCGAACAAGTCGCCAGGTGAGCGAGAACTCGGAGTTGTTCAAGAAGCTCGATCCTGGCGCCCAATTCCAGTGAGAGCGGATCTCCTCCGCCGTCCAGCCGTGCCGCTCGCTGAGAGGATCAGAAGCGGAACCCACCACTAATTCCCGATACAGCTCCTTCCGAGGCCATGAAAGGTCACTGGACCCAAGAAGGTTACGAAGGGCCTTTCGGCACTCGCGGACAAACAGTGCTTCGCCCAAAGGCCTACGTCGACCTTCAGCCTTTGGGTCTGAGTTGAGGCGAGGAAAAGTCCGACTCGCCTTTCGTCTCCACACTGAGTCCCCCGTCAAGACACGGCCCAGATATGCAAGTCTTTCAGCAAGCCAGTGGCTCTCCAGATCAGGCATACCCAGACCCCCGTTGCGTGTACGTTGGATACAGACCTGTCTACGGACCATCGGCCTTGCACCTCCCCAGACAAGTCTGGAGAGGGATCGTTGCAGCGCCAACCGATGTGCCTTAGGCAGAGGGAGTACAGCCAATCGGTAAAGGATCAAGGGGAAGACGTACGCGGCGCACGCCTCCGCCCTGCCCTTTAAGGACAACCTCCTTGAAAGCCAGATTCCCACCTGAGCATTCACCTTAGCATGTACTTCCGACCAATTTCGCTCCAGTTGGAGGTCGGGCCCAAACCACACCCCAAGGATGCGGATGGGTCCGTCACTCCAGCGGAAGGGCCCTGGAAGAGTATTGCTACCCCTCCAAGCACCAAGCCGCAAACCTTCGCTTTTGTCAAAATTGACCTTGGCCCCTGCAATCCGCTCATACTCGACAACCGCCTCTGTCACAGCCTCTATATCCTGGAGGCAGGATACAAAGACTGTGACGTCATCAGCGAACGCGGAAACCCTAGCCGCAAGGCGGCCAACGAATGGGATACCGCGCAGTGCCGGAATTGTCCCCTCATCCCTAAGCCTGCGCAGGAGGGGCTCCAACGCGAGGACATAGAGGAGACAGGGGGCAGCCCTGCCGGACCGATCGCTCGATCGCGATCACCCCCGAACGCCTTCCGTTCACCTGCACCACTGCCTGAGGGTTGTGGTACATCATACTAATCCATCTGCAGAACTCCGGTTTGAATCCGGCAGTCTCCAAAACAGACGCCAAGAACCGATGGTCAACCCTATCGAAGGCCTTGGACTGATCTAAACTGATCAGCGCGGATTCGGTGTCGTCTTTTATCCCCTCTAGGACCTCGCGAATCAAGTGCAGGTTGTCCTGGATCGATCTTCCCTTCACAGCAAAGGTCTGCTCGGGGCCGATCAGATCGCTAATGACAAGCTGTAAACGATTCGCTAAGACCCGGGCCAAAATCTTTAACTCTGTGTTAAGCAGAGTTATGGGCCTGTAATCATCTAAACCCTCCCAAACATGCCTGCCACCTTTCTTCAGCAATGTGATCACGCCCTTGGTAACGCTACCAGGGATGGCTCCCTGGGCGAACCAATGGTTGAACATATCCGCCAGAATAGGCACAAACATGTGCGACATCCTCAAGTACACTTCGTAGGGCAAACCATCTAGTCCCGGCGACTTGTTCAGGCCGACCTGCTTCAACGCATCATGGACTTCGCATTCAGTAACCACACCCTCGCAGCTAGCCGCTTCAGCCGCCCCAAGGCGGGGGAAGTCAGCGAGATAGCTACGAAACTCCCGGAGCGGGAGATCAGTGCAGCGGGCAAAGCGATCCCGAAAGTGCGCCCGAAAGGCGTCACGTATCTCACGACCCGATCGCAGCAGTCGCCCGTCCGGGGTCTTCAGATGCGATGTACTGATCGGGGAACCTTCGCACTTCTTCTTCACGCGCAGTCGCGTTCGATTTCACCGCTTCGTTGAGAACTCTTTTTAGCCTAGATCTAACTACTGATCCCTTGTAGCGCTCGCTACTCTCACGCTCAAGGTCCCTCCTAGCTAGCTCTACACCTAGGGAGTCCCCCCCAGCCACCGCCCGGGTAAGTCTATCTTCTATAGATTTCGCCTCCGCAGTCCTATCTAGATTGAGCTGTCGACCGTACTTGGTGGCGAAATCTCTAATTCTATGCTTAAGAGAAGCCCACCACCTATTCCCGGTAACCGCCCCCACTAACGCCCGCTGAATTAGGGATTCCAGCCGGTCCTGGAAGTCCCGTATCTCCAGTAAGGAGGTATTGAACTTAATAGACACCCAGTTGTGTATATATATATATATATATATATATATATATATATAGCCAGTGTTAGAATAGTCTACCCACATACGCTTTTACAGCTATATTCTGTTTTAAGAACAGTCTTGAGCTGACTCTCCAACCGATAGGTCGCACTTTGGTCGGCTTGTTGACTGGAAATTTCCTCCAGCCTTAGGGGACCATCCCCCCCCCCCCAGGCTTTTACCCTCTTAGGTTGCCTGGCGCCTGAGGCGCCCCTGTTACGGGGAATGCTGACGAGGCCGAAGGTATTTTTGGCAAATGCCGGACGCATGTGGGTTGCGGCCCTGCGACCGGACACACCTTAAAAAAGGTCTTGTGCTGTACTTATCCAGTGGTGGGACGGAGAACAAATACCCACATACGCTTTTTATGGCGGTCACTCAACTTTCACAATAACTACTTGTGCTCTCCGAGAAGATATGTTTGGTCTGATAACTCCTTGCACTAACTAGAGTTGGTCATACTGGGCAGTAAATTGTTGGTCCGCCTCGCTATATGTTCGAGATTTTGGTACAATCGGTCGTAAACTTGTAAACGGTCGCACCACCAGAAAATCAGATGCATTTTAGCGACAAACTTCGGTTTTCAGCTCAGTTACTCTCAGCTCAAGTTCACTTCTGCCATGTAGAAAGGTGACAGCAGTATGCTGTTTTTGAAAATTGAGACCAAGAAGTCTTTCTTCAAAGTTTCTCAATTTATTCTAGCTGGGTGTTTTGGATACGTTTAGTTATTCTGGCTAATGTTCTCATAATATACCTCCTTAACCTTTAGAAGACGTGACTAATGTAATATAACAGGCATCAGACTTCATTTTTAGTTAAAGTCTATGCTAATTTGTTATCCATATCGCTACCAGATTTGGCTGAATCAATTAGTCCTGAGGTGTGGTAGTTGTTTATCAAAGCAGTAATAGCGGAAGATAATAAACAATAAAAAGCGGCTGTCAGTATTGTACATAGTCCTTTACTCCTAATAGTAGCAACGATTTTGCACACCTTCGCCCAGTGACCGATTCTATTACAAAAATTACTTTCCGTACTTTTAGCCGGGCATTTGAAATAGCTATGTATACCATCACAAAAACATCACTGCTTTTCTAGAGCGGCAGTTACTGGAGCAGCGTTCGTTTATAAAGAGGCAATGCAGTCTTAAAATTGAGACTTTTTTTGTAGATAAAACAGCACTTACAGCATGTGTGATCTTGCGTACAGATCAAAGTTGGATTAGACATTTTTCAGTGCTCTAGCAGTTTTTCAGGCTTGGTTAAGAATAAGTTCCTGGTTCTAGCAATTGTTGGCGTATAGCATGAGATGTAAATCCATTATTGAATGTCTCTAACCAGTTCCTTGTGATACTGTTCAGCAGTAACATCTACAAATACGTAGACAGTTTTTACTTAGCTTGTGTGGTCCTTGTGAGAATTCGTTGATACATTCGGTTGTGGACTGCCATCTTGTAGCTAGAAGGTAGCATGCAAAGATTCTTTTTCTTTTTGATAAAGTACTTGCAAGGGTGTCGAAGGAAGATTTGTGCATTGTACAGTCTGATATGTGTTTGTACATAGTTGCAGAGACCTACTCGGGTTGGCAATATAGTTTGTTTGGAGACTTACCTTGGTATTTGTCAATGAAATTTTTTAATGTAATTTTCCTGCGTCAATATTTCTTATCAGCTTCGGGGATATTCGGATCTATGTTCAGTTTGTCTGGACATGGGATACGCTCCATCTTGATATAAGTTGTCATGAAGAAAAACGAAGGACTTACCTCGAAATAACTGCTTTCTTCGACATAAAGAATGTTACACCTTACAAGCACTGAGTCTACGTGTTAGACGTCAGGTCGCCGTTTTGGTCTGCTCGAAAGTAACATAATTGGCCAACGTAGACTATATCAGTTCTGTTTTTGTTTTGTTTTTTTTGAGTGGGGGTTCTTACTCCTCTGCAGGAAATAGTCAACATATTCTAAACCCTGCCGACGGTGACGTCCAAATCTTTTGATTTAAACCTAAAAATCGGTGTTATACTCCAATAAAATTTAAAACTGTTGAAATAATCTCAACTTGTAAGTAATTTCTTTGAATAACTTAAAATATTAGATTGAAATCCTAAATTTGATCATAGAAATTAACGATGAAAAATGTCACATGGAACTGTTTAGACTAACTCATTTATAACTGAGTATGACACAACTTTTTATTCATTAAGCTTTTAGGAACATCAGTAAAATGCTGACTGTAAATGACTATCAGTTTAGCTTTCATCACTGTTATCTCTAACACAATTTTTTCCTAATTTCCGAAGAAAATTGTTTCTCAATACAAATTTAAACAATGTTTACAACTAAATATACTATTATAGTGTGATAATAAAATCATGCTGAAAGTACAGATTCCTGTAAGATCAATTAAGTTAAGCAGCGATGATACTGGCCAATACTTAAATGGGTGACCACTAAAGAGAAAGTATTGTAAACAGCTTTTGTGTCAAGCTAAAAAAGCTTAGTATATAACAATGTAGTGTTTGAAGTTTGACCCAATATAGACCGATAAGTTAGGCCTATGGTTGTCATTTAAGTTTTGTTGGATTTGAGGCATCCAGTAAAAATAGAACTTATTCAGTAGTTATTGGTCTTGCTAACTATTAGACCAGGAATGAGCAACTTCTTTCCATAAGCAGGCCACATTAAGTCGTGGTCCATCGTAGAACGGGTCACTACTAAAAAAATTCAAAGTAATTTTCTGTTGAAGTTACCGCAACCATTTTCACAACAGAAGACCATACGCTTAAACATCTGCCTTACAAATCGGGAGAAGTGGATTTTTTTCTCTTCGGTAAAAAGATTTATGTGAATTGTGCGTACAAATAAAAGGTTTTCTTGTGTGAAGGTTTTGACTCGCTGTTGACCAAATCGAATATTTTATAGGTCATGCGTTCAGTCACGTACAGGTTTGAATAAAGTTTAATTTCCTCTCCCCTTCGCTTCTGTCTTTTCTCTTCTCTTTAAATTGGTGAACATAGGTGGTCATAAATTCGTCTGACTCCGTTGCTACCGACTGAAAATTTTTATTTATTTTTCGTTATGTTTATATTTGGAGGGTGAAAAATCATTGTATTCTCTTTGCCGCATCAAACATTTTAATCAATGTATATAGACAGGGATGCAACCAGATTCTAAAGTTAAGGAAGGGGAATTATTTTTAATGGCATATCAACCTGCCTGGTGTTACTATAGATCTTATCTGGAGGATTATTATAAGTTTAAGTTATTTATTTTATTTACTATACAGTTATGTTTAAATCCCCCTCCAAAATTATTGTTTTGGGGAGGGAAAGGACTAAATGAATATGGAATAATTGTCGCTTGCTGAAGACGTAATTTTGGAATTTAATTGTTCAACAAAAAATATAGCAAATGAAAAAAAAATTTGTTGGGATATAATTATAACTTGCAGGTCCAGTAGGGTCTCTTAGGGTGTCACATGAGTCTCAGAACCCCCATTCACCTCTTTTCTCTCCACTTCTTATTTTTCTTTTTCTTTTCTTTTTTAAAGAGTAGTGATGTTGTCTCTGACCTGCCGGAGAATGGTAAAGCTACATGGCTATATTGCCTCCACTTATCAAGTAAGACTTTTGCTATTTTGCACCCTCTTCTGCATACTGCTTGCTCATGGAACAATGTGTGTTTAATTGGGACAAGTTAGTTTATGCTTTTAATACCACTAGTATGTGTTATATATGATCTTGTATATGTAAATGAATTTATGCTCTCTTTCCTTCTGTCATGATAAGCATTTGTATAGCACGGATAGACTAATGCTAATATAGGCCCTTGGTGAGTATGGAATTTGCTGAATATCTTCTCTTTGAGACTAATACTTTTGGTAAAGTTATAAACCCTCTTACCCCTCCAACCATGGGTTAAATAGTATCAGTGCTGTTTTTCTACAAGGATGGCTTTGGCATTAAGTAACCCACGAAGTTTGACGTACCATTAAACAAAGAAACCAAATCTAAATGTCTTAGCTACCACCAAACACCCATTACTCTTATCTGGATGACGAATGTAAGTATAAGATTTCTATATAATGTTTTTGTACATTACTGCAGAAACAGAAATTTTCTTTGTGCTGTTCTGTGCAAGCATCCAAAATTGTTACGATGAAAGTAATACGATGCGTAAATTTCTCGTTTCAGTAATAGTCATGTATAAAAACTTAAATATTATCTGAGGTTGTGACATGAAGAAAAGTCAACTTGACGATATCGTCTAATGTCAGTGAGAAGAGGACGTGACAATTTGTTTTTGTTCCTCAGATGCCAGCGGCCACCAACACAGCACAGGAGATTGGGCACAAAATACTGGGAGTTTTTTTGAACTTCAGAATGTTTTTCTAAGGGGCCATGAGATAAGTTAATGAGTTTCATCTCCAAATGCGCACAAAAGTAGTCGAAATGTTTGAGAAGAGTGACAACTACCTGGCAACCTTTTTAGCTATGCTCTTGTGTATCAAATTAATTTTGTAATGTTAATCAACCTTCTCACTTTCAATAATGGAGTAAATTAAATGTCTTTCCTTTTTAAGAATTTTTTTTTTTTAACGTGAACACTAAACCTTTCTAAAATTATAATTTGATGTACTTTTGGTTTTAATGTAAAATAAAAATTCAAAATTTAAATAATTTTATCTTTCTTATTTTTCTTGCTTAACATTGATGACTAAGCTGTGTGTGTTTCATGTGTTGGTAAAATGAAAACAATTCACAAAATAAAGAAGTTAACACGGTTTCTTTTCACATACCGGTTTTATTTTATATTCTTTGGAAGAAAATCCCCGTGGTAATTATCGTTAAGTTCCTTTGCTTAATGGGTTACGGTAATTTGGGTACAAGTGTGCTTATGTACTACTTCAATATCTCCGGGTTCTAGGAGCTACCGAGAATCATAAATCGGAAATTTGGAATCCAAGGGTCAAGTAACTAAAATCCTTTGTATGAGGCGGAGTGGGAATGTAAGTCTATGTACTTAGATAAAATTTTAAAATGAAATATTTTCTATACTATCACAAAACCTTCATTTGAATTGTCTTAATCGGTAATTTTCTAAATACTTTGGTTGCTATCTTGTTAGAGAACACCAAAATAATTTTAAAATTTCTGCTGCCAGTCACTGATAGGAAGGTGGGGAGGAATTAATGATTAATAGAAGGGAATGTTGTTTTATAAGGATTTAAGCACTTCAATATACGGAAGGTAATTATTACTATGGACTTTTGCTATACGAGCGAGTCTTTTAACGCACTAGAACTGTTAGGAGTGAAAGCGGGGGTAAGGCATCCCGCTCTTTTAAGCTAAAACTTCTATCTTTCAAAAATAATTTTATCGCTTTTGATGTTATCATCCGAAACCTTTTTCTCACTGTACGAACGTAATATACTTGTATGTATGTGTGTGTGTGTGTGTGTGTGTGTGTAATATATATATATACAGGTGAGGGTAGTTTTCATCATTAACTCCTTTTACTGCTACATGACTCAAATGTGGGTATTGCAAGTGTATCATTTCATTTTTTTAAAATAACAAATCCCTTAAAGTTCTCAATGTTAAAATAACATTGGGAACTTTAAGGGATTGATTAGCAATGGTGTCTCTTGTTTTATGATGAAGCACAAATACGTCACATCCGAGTCCTACATTATTAATCTTTTATCAAAGCAATAATCTAGTCTTATAGCAATTTTTAATGATTACTCTAACAAAAACATAGGTTTTCTTTCCTTGTCTCTTGATAGTTTTCTCGCACTTCCAAGGTGACTTTTTCCCCACTTCCGCACCCTTTAAGTAGTTTTCTAATCGTACCGTTTGCTGCTTTATCAACCACATCCACCACGATGGGTTTTCGCCTTGTACCTTACAGTGTTAGTCCTTTCGTACCAATTCAGTACATTTTATCAAAGTTTGTGGTAGAAGAGTTGAGGAGGAAAAGAAATTACTATTTTTGCCTTGATGGCAACTTGCAAAATGACAAGATGTTTGCACTAAAATTTGGAACACATTGACTGAAGAGAAAAAAATCAACAGTGGAATATAAAAGAAAAAGATGCAGAGTAATGATTAAGTTTCATCTTTTATCATTTAAAACCTTAAAATTATTTCTTTAACTTTTAAAAGTTATTTTAGAGATTAAATATCTTGCCGGATGGTTTTAACAATTTAACAACTCTTCTTGCCCCCCTCCACCTACTTTTATTTTTTTCACATGTAATTAGGTTTTAAGCATCAGTCTGACACCGGATCTCTCTTTATAATTAAAGAACAAACAAACAAAAAAAACAAAAAAAACCCAGCTAAGTTTCCAAAGAGAACAGTAACCATTCAAGAATTTATAAAAGCTACTCGCTGTACTAGATATTTCTTGTCAACTAATAAAGCAAATACATTTGACAGTTTGAACAATTGTGTATAAACACATAAATACTTACTGTGTGTGTGTGTGTTCCACGTATTTGTAAAATGAAAACAATTTGTAAAATAAGATAACATATCGTTTTTCACACACTGGTTTTATTTCATATTCCTTGGAAGAAAGTATTCGTGGTAATTACCGTTCAGTTCTTTTTCCTTAAAGAGTTAGACTGGTCTTGTATCTAAATTACACTATCCTAGATATTTGTCACTGCCTCCCACCAGACAGGACTTGACACAAGGTCAATGACTTGAGGGTCGATTATAGTGGGGTTTAGCGGAGGGGAAGGTAGGGCTTGAGCCCTGCTGAACTATAACGCACCTCGCCCACTCGACGGTGGCTCAGACGAAGCCGGGGGTCTTACGGCCTCAAGTCTGCCTTTGTTGGACTGTGCCCGTACCAGCGCCTAGCCTAGTTAACGTCATTGATTTGGAATGCTGGTGTGCTGCTTCGATATCTCGGGGCTTTAGGAGCCATTGAGAAGTGTCCTTACTTTTAGATGATTAAAAAATTACTCAGACCCACAAAATCTATAATTCAGTTGGAAATTACTTTAATCTCTGAAAGAGCATTTTAAGTGCATTGTTCTATCAAAAACTTCGTCATGTGTCGTTTTATTGGGTTATAGTTACATACTAACATGGGAATTCTAGTTATCTATTTACCACCACACCCGGTCAATTTAAAAAAAAAAAAAATTAAAAATAGTTAAACATGACATATTTTAAGATCTCTGCATATGTCAAAATTATCATGGTGGCTATTTTTCAAATTGTCTAGTTTAATTTAGGGTAGCTTTAGCACTCACCCTCTTACACACACATAATGAAAATATCAGATTGTCACTGGTGAAATAAAGGCAGAAAGCGTGATACGATACAATTTTGAATTTTTGTTTATTGTTAATGCTTTTTTGGTTGATGCACTCTTGGGTCTTCAGATTGTTGCGGGGACATAAAGACGTCGAGGCCGCGATTTTTTATAAAGGAAAAATGAGACGTTACGCGGACAAAGCAAGGAAGTCCAAGACAAAGTAAAGTTTAAATGTCGTGTTTTTGTTAGGCGAATCATACACGAAGAGTTGACGTGTGTAGAAGCGCTTCTGCTGAAAATATCGTCAAAGTAGTCTCTGGGAGACTGGAGTCCGTGTTTTCGAGACAAATCCGCGATCGTATCGAAAGCGTAGACTCGGCTGTTTAAAATTTCTTGGCGACAACGAGTCAAGATCTGGATCAGGTCTTGATCTTTCAGTCTGGTCATAGGTGTAGCTGCGTGGCCAGGAATCTGGAGATGGTAGGAGAATCGGGTTTATCGTGTCGTAGAGGTTAGATGAACGATGTCCCGTTTCAAGTCGCTAGTTAACCGGGGCTGTAGTTTACGTGGTCTGGGAGAGTTGATGATAGTCCGAGCAGTGTCGTTTGCTTGTGGACTGGTTGTTAGCTCCGTGTGTCCATGGCGTTTGGCTGGCTGCAGGGTCATCATACCACAAAGACCCTTAAAAGAATCTATGATGACCAAGACTTATACCCTTGAAAAGGACTTGCGACTTTCGTATTTTAGCCTTGAAAATCTGGAGAATGACTTTTGTAGTTTAGTTCTGAAAAGATATCTTTTGAAGGTGCAGCTGTCTGTGACTGGTCGAATTCTGGCATCAGGTGGAGCTGAGTCTGTGGCCATGATTGGAGGGATCCTGAGTCGGCTGCTGGCTGGAGTATGGCGTTTTCTGCTTGGCCGAAAGGCGAGGCGTCTGGCAGGAGTGTGTGCTGATACCAATGAAAGGAGCTCAAATAACTCCCTTCGCCTCCGGACGAGAGCCCGCCGCAAACGGCCAGGTGCTACCCAGCTGCGAAATGGGTTTTTGCTTGTTATCGATTCACCTGACCAAGTGCAATGTGAATGTCTTTAATACTCTCCAGGGTTATTTATTCGTACCTCCCACCTGGTAGGATTTGACTTAAGGTCTTAAAATGGGGATTAGAGGAGGGGTAGCTCAAACCGAGACTCATGTGCTGCTGGTTATAGCTTTACCAAGCCCGAAGGCCAGGTGCAAGTAGGTTATTGCTTGTGAATCCATGCTTTTTATCGATTCACTAGACTAAAAAGGCCAGGTGCACTGTAAATCTTTGCTTGTCATTGATACCTATCAGATACAAATGTTAGGGGAAAGGCCCACTGCAAACTGCGATTTATCTGACATCCCACTGTGTCAGAATATGGCACAAGGCCATCTTATGGTGGGGACCGCGCACGAATCGAGACTCATGCGCCGCAGGTGCAAAAATACTTGACCCCCGTCGGCATTCTCCTTTTAGGGTACATCAGGCTATAAACTTAGTCATATAAGCAGGCAAAGACCTGAGGGATGTCCCCCGAGGCCAAGATGTCATAATTTAGGGAACACAAACGTCCGGCACGGAGGTGTGGTATTTATCTATGCCTCCCACCACGCAGGATTTGACACTTTCATTTTTTTTATAGAGTAGTAGTTGTACACGAGTCGAGACTCGTGCGCTGTTGGTCATCGATTTACTAGGCCCAAAGGTCTGTTGCAATATCCGAGTCATTAAGTTTCTGGGCATGAAGCCAGGTGACCTTGCTGGTCATAAATTCAGTGAATTTATGTGAATTTACGCTTCACATTGTTGCCACCCGACACGAATAACAGGCTCCCAAAGGCACACCACCAACTATGATTTATCTGACATTCCCACCGTGTCAGAATATAGCAGCAGGCCGTTTTATGGTGGGTACCGCGCACGAATCTAGACGCATGCGCAGCTGGTCCAAAAGTTCTTGACTCCGTCGGCATTCCTCTAACGGGGTGCCTTAGGCGGCAAGCAATAAACTTAGTCCTACAAGCAGGTAAAGACGGGGGGCTCCTAAGGTGAAGGTGTATATTACAAATCACCGCCCTGCACGAATGTTCGATGTCGGCCCGAAGGCGCGTCGCGAGCTGGTATTTGCCGTCAGTGACTGCTTTGATATAGCAGAGAAGGTTGGCGTCTCCGATGGTCTTTCACATGCGTGACGAAGACCAAGAAGCTTCTCTTTAATCATGAGTAATGATAAAATTAATCCTTATACTGGCGAGAGAAGCTTACAAATGCAACCCGTTTTGCTTAACTGTTAGAAACTACTTTCAAGACGGTCTGCAGAATTGACTTATGTCGAAAATAGTTTCCGTGTTGGTACTAGAAATTTCCACTGGCTGTCGAACCCGGCGATGTTATTGTTGTCAATATCGAGGTTTGTTTCCGGTAGCATGAAAATTCTTTTAGCTGACGTCACAGATGACTGCATTTTTTTTTTTCTCAACAGGGATTTTAGACTCGAGTAGCCGGTGAGAACGATAAGATAAATGTCATTAGGTTACTTGATGCTAAGGAAGGTATTTTGACGTATTCCGACTCACCAAGAAACAATATTAGCATTAGTATGTCCGTGATATACTTACACAGAACTCAATGGAAATAAAGATAAGATAAACGCATTTGTTCATACAAGAACATTTAACTTTTTGTATACATAATATACATGCCAATTGTACTAAAAATACACAACTGTGTTCTAACAGCTAGAAATATACACATAAAGAAGCAGTATATGAAAGAGGTAAAAAAAAAATGAAAAAAGCTTAATAATGAAAGTAAAATATTCACGTAGCTTTACCGTTCCCTGGAAGTGTCTGAGACAATGTCTCTCCCTTTAAAAGAACAGAAGCCAAATAAGTTAAAATAGTTTTTCCTATATTGTCATGTGATACCCCACGACCCCCTTCCAGCGGACACGACTATTTTCTATGATAATTATTTATTGTCTCTCTGAAACACAAACCTTGTCCGATTACTGTCCCCCAACATTTGTTGTCGGATCTTTTTAATTGTTTGCTTTGCAAAAAGCGAAAGCTAATTCTAAAGACCACCATCAAAACATTTTTTTAGATAAACAATAAATGACCGGGGGGGTGTCCTCGTGGTGTAATGGTTAAAGCGATGGACTGCGGAATCGTAGTAAGTGAGTTCGTACTTCAGTCGCGCTATTACGTTCACTTTCGGGTAAATACCCTTGGGAAAGGTATGAACCCTCTTATCCTTCCAGCTATGGGTTAAATAGTATCACTACTGTTCTTCTAGGAGAATGGCTTTGGCATTAAATAACCTGTAAAGGTTGATATGCCATTAAACAAAGAAACAAAACCAATAAATGATCTGGACATTAGTCCGAATAATAATAGATTAAAATATCAACTTGGTAATGTACAATTCTAAAATAAGTGTTTGTAATACATAATTACAATGATTGAAAATTGAGTATCATAGATTTTTTAATGAAAAAAAGTATCTCCTTATAGCATCAAACTAGAATAAAAAAAAAACAACCTTTACTATTGTCTTAAAATTTCCTGAAGAGCCACAAGACTGGTCCAAATGTCTTGTAGCTCTCCAGAAAATTTTTAGTTCAACCCTGTTCAGCGGTAGTACGCAAATAATCGACTGCATTTCCAGTTTCATGAATTTGTGTTATTTTTATAAAACATGTAAATATGAAAATGCATAAAAATCTACAATGTAAACCCTTTCCTGGATTTTCATCAAACTAATGTTGCCCACACGGGTTAGAAATGTACCAAAACTTTCATCGGTTTAACTCTTCCCGTTACTGCTTTAGTCGAGTGACTCTGTCTATACTTGCGTTACGTATTATAGTCTTGTAATTAGTCAAGTATTTAGTATTGAAGTCTGACTCAAGGTCTCTGTTCAAGGGCGATTGTACACCGACTCTTCTCTGGCTCTCTATGACGCTCTGAGATATCAAAAACTCCGTCTTATATTGAGTTTGGTGTGGGGGTTGGTTGGTTTTGGTATTTCCTCATCCTTAATGTCAAATTCTCATTACCCCAATTTTCTACACAGCATTTTCAAATTTGCGGGATTGTCCAACATCTTTTTGGTAATCTGAGAGCTGGAACCACCCTCTCAACTCCAACCTACTTTAATTTTTATCTCCCACCCATACCTGGTGTCATCAGGGTCTTAGAACCCCCTTATTCCTCACACTGTCTCTATATTTAACCTCTTCTCTGGGTGGGCACTACTGTCTTTTTGTGATGAAGATGATTTTTTTTTCAAAATGCGTTAGCGAAGGAAAGTTTCCAAATTTATCAAACGACCGAATTTTTTATCAGGTTAACCACCCAGACTTTTCTAATGCAACCAATTTTTTCTTTTTTTTTTTTTTTAAAAAAAGATAATCTCAGAGACGACCCAGATGGCCTCTGCCATAGCTTGCCTGTCTGTCTTTTGGGTCTCCAAAGTCTTTGTCTAGTATCTTAGATTTTCATACGAGTACAACCATATTCCTTTTCACTTGGTCTGCTTGTCCTTACTTGATTAACACCCTTTTCAAGCTACGATGTCTCATTGGCCGTTCTTTTTAGGGTTTCCAAATGTTTTTTTCTTTGTCCATATAATAATTAAGCAATTAACATTCTCTAAAGAGTAAAACTCTTAGCTTTTTCATTGAGTCAGCTTACTTTCAATTGATTACTCCTCTCCAGATTCCAGTGTCACACTTGTGTATTGTTTAATATTTTTTCAGATACCGTGATACAATACAACAGAAAGGGATACTTAGAACTTGATCATTAATGGAATAGTAAGTAAAGTTGGCGACCGTAGTCAAGGGCGACCAGAAGGCTCCCTTTGCAATAGCTACTACACCAAGGTGTAGGGGAGGGCGCTACTTCTTTCCCAGGATTGCTCCACTTTACCCATGATACGTACCTTATATTGCTGAGTGTTAAGCAAGGAAGTATCAAGTACCATTTTTAAAGTTTGACGCGACCTGGGATTGAACCCCAGTCTCCCGGACCATTGGCGAACACTCTACCCTCTAGGTCAATGACCCGGTTGAATGTTACCAGTCCGTGATACATTGGGAAAATATCCATCTGGTACGCTACATCAGATTATTTGAGAAGCACTCATGTAATGTCTATACACCAGGCTCCCACTCAGTAAAAAAAGGGGGTATATGTATGCATATTCTAATAACAGATATGTGAAGTATTAAGGGGACTATTTTGATTTGCCGATAAATCGTGGTCAGTCAGGCGTGGTCGTTTAGATATTACATCATTTTACATAATCCCATTTGGCGACGAGCATTTTTTAGAGGTAAGAAAAATTTTTGGAAAATTATATAATATGCATATTTCCAGCTTCCCACCTAGCGGAAATAGCTCGTTTTAGTGCTGGGAAATCAAGCTCAAATCAAGACTCATGCGTGGCAATTGTTAAAAATATTTGGCTCCATCGGCATTCTTCTTCAAGGGCGCCTCAGGCGCTGAGCCAAATATCTCGCTCTCACCTCTTTTAGGCGAGAGGGCAGATGCTGCTCTCTGGAGCAAAGCGAATAGTTTTACTTCACTCACCCGATGTCAATGCTAGGTAAGTATATATAATTAGTATTACATTTAAAGTGTAATTTTACGAAGTAAAAACTAAAAAAATATTAAATTTCATTTTTGCAGTTTGAAATTTGCCGATTTGAAATATACTTTGAACCACATTGCCATAAAATAAAAATAAAATTCACTTGACTTTTCTCAGATAACTGACATTTTGAGATTTTGGGATATTTACATTAATTTTTTTTCGGATTTTCATTAATTTTTTAAATAAATATGAGTAGTTTTAATGAGAATATATTATTTATTTTTGATGTTTAAACAATCCAAATATCACACTAAAAAAAAAACATTTTATTTTTGCTTTAAAAAGCCATCAAATGCGTTTTTGAACTGGAATTGATAAGATGAAAGAATTTCTTCGTCTATGCTATAAGAAATAAAAGCAGTCAAAATTGAATGTAACATTATACACGAGTGTCATAAAAGAATCAAATGCCGTAAAATAAAATTGTAATTTCGTTCTATTTAATATAGACGGATAACTTTGAAATTTTTGTATTATGAGTTCAGCAAAATATAATGAAGGAAATAAACTGGTAATTTAATATAGCATAAAAATGTACTTTACGCGCTACTGATAAATTGTGTTAAAATGAAACTGGATGATTTAACGACTGTCAGGATTATTTGTCTCGGGTTTATAAGTCTGACAAAAAAAAAAAAGAAAAAAAGATTAATTAGCAAAAACACATTTTTAGTTTTGAATGCATTTTATGGGTTGGTAATGTTAAAAAATAGAAGTTTCATTTATAAATGTAAAAATTCGGTTTGAAAAACATAAAAATTTCAACATGAACAAATTTCTCAAAATTTTAAAGCAAATACAACATTGATTAATGGGACTTTTCCTAATCTTATTTTAGAAAGTAAGTTTTTTTTTAATATTTTTAATTCAGTGATATTTATGATTCTTAAAATCACTAGAAGAACCAATCTATCGTGTGAAATCGTATTTTGGAATGTTTGACACTAACTTTGTCTCTCAACTGAGCTTTTACACACGTAAATTCATAATTGTTTATAGAGGTATCAAGCTTGAACACTTTATTATTTTAGTATTCAAAGAAGGTTAGAAAGAGAAAAAGGACGAAAGAAGAAATGAAAAAGAAATGTACGATGACATCAAAATGTCTGTAACAATAACAGAACGAATATTCATTAGTTGAAATTGACAAGGTTTGAAAGAAAAATAGTGTTAAACAGGGAAGAAAGTTTTTTTGTGTGTGAGTGTTATATGAGAGGAAATACTCCTTTATAAAAAGAAAAGTCCTTTGTATCTGATGGTAATGTTTATTTTGGTGATAAGGTTGTTTCAGTTGAGACTTTAGGCTATTCAAAGGCGAATATGTGTCTGTGAGTGGCAGCGAAGTGAGGTCGACTAGCAAACTATTATGACTGTAAGTTTTTTTCCCGCTGTTTTTTGAAAAATCCCCTAAGCTCCAATCCAATCAATTTTTTAGATTTTCGGTCTCTATTACCATTTATAAGAAAAGGAAGTATTTTTGGTTGCCTAACCTACTCTGGACTACATCCGCACAAGCGTTCATTTTCGAAAAGACTACAGCCTTGATATCTGAATTTCCGGTTCTATTTTTAGACTTATGAAAGTTTGGTATGTTTATTTTTAGTTGTTGAGGGGAAAATTTTTATCATATTTTCAGGTCTCAGTTTTTAAACAATAAAACAGCCTTTAGCAATATTCTTAATACAATTGAATTTAAATGGTCTACCTTAAAGAATAAAGAAACTTCCAGTCCAATTTGAGACTATTGGGTCACCGTTCGTGCTTACGCCGATCATAATCTTTCAAGAGAGACGCTAATTATAGAGCACTTAACTTTTATTTGCAATTAATTATGATATAACTTTTCTAAACAGGGATGGAATTGAATTTGGCTAAATTAAAAGAATCTTGTTGGAAAGAGATTTTAAATTTGACGGTTTGAGGTCTGTGCGTTCCATGTGTTGGTAAAATGAAAATAATTCACAAAATAGAAGTTAATACACCGTTTCTTTTCACATCTTGGTTTTATTTTATCATCCATCGAAAATTCATCGTGATATTAACCTTTCATTTGTGTGTGTGTGTGTGTGATGGGTTTGGGTAATTTCGGTACAAACACCTGGCCAAGTTCACGTGTCATTGAGTTGGGGAGCTTGTGTGCTACTTAGATATCTCTGGGATCTAGAAGCCGCTGAGAAAAAAGTGTCCCACCTCGAGCTAGGGTGGCTGTACAAGAAAAAAAATTACGAAAAATTCCTTGGCCAGAAATTTGGAACCCAGGAGTCAGGTTACTAAAATCCCTTGTATGATGGGAAAAATGTAAATTCATATCATCATTTTACTTCATTTTATTTGAAAAAAAAATTTTTTTCAACATAGTTATTTTTTTAATTATAGGAATTATATTATAAATTTGAATTACAAGGATCATTAAATAAATTTCTTGACTTTTTTCGTATAGTCACTTTTATTGATAGTACACACATAAAACTCTAGTCCCCCTCGAAGTAATCTCCTTCGGCTGCAATGCACTTGTTGTATCGTTCCAACAACTTCTGGAAGGCCCCATGGAAGTCTTCGGGTGAGCGTGTCAATGACCTTCGTCACAGCCTCTTTTATCTCCTCAATTGTCTCATAACGACAGCCTCTGAGCTTAGGGAATAACCAAAAGTCACAGGGAGCAATGTCTGGATTGTAGGGAGGGTGAGGCAGTGTCTTGATGCCCATCTTGGTCAAATAGTCCGTGACAAGGATGGAGTTGTGGACTGGTGCGTTGTCCTGATGGAAATGCCACTGAGCCGATTTGAAGAGTGCTGGCCTCTGATGGAATCTCTTCCTGAACTCCCTTAAAACCTCAACATAGTATTCCTTGTTGACTGTCTGTCCAGTGGGAACCCAGTGCATGTAGATCATGCTAGTGCGGTCAAAAAAAGGGACCATCAAAAGTTTGTGGGTGAATTTGCTCTGTCTGGCCTTCTTGCGTCTGGGAGAGCCAGCATCCTTCCACTGGGAACTCTGTCTCTTGGTCTAGGTCATAGCAGTAGATCCAGCTTTCATCGCATGGCATTTTCTCCAAGTTTAAAACAGAATTTTATTGCATATCGTTCTTCTAAAGTGTCCTCACGCCCAGATTGCATTTTTGAAATTCACCAGCTGTGACAATCAGGCTTTAGTAGGGTGTATTCCAATTGCTTCTGTAGCTGTTCATTTGAAGCTGAAATCATAAAAATTGGTCAGTGATCTCATAAGATGTATATCAATAACATAGTGAATTTTCAATAGTCTACGACAATCTAAAATGCCTGTACAAAAAAAAAAAAAGCCTGGAAACTTATTGAAGGCACCACGTACCATGACCAGAAAATCCGGGAAGCACTGCATGCAAAATACGAAATCACTGGACAGCTGTTTCGACCGTCAAAACAGCTGCCCAGTGGTTCCGTATTTCGTGCTCAGTGCTTCCCGGATTTTCTGGTCATGGTAATTCGAATTTATAAACTTTTTCGATTTAACTTTTTTTTCTATACTACCACTGGATGCTACAACTTTCAGCCCCTTAAAATCATTTGCATCAGCATATCTTAATCCAGCTGATAAAAGATAATTCAAATACATACACTATCACCCCTTGTCAATGGAACTTAGAATAGGCTAACCGTGTCCCCGGTACAGAGCGTAATCCTCTCCCAAAAGAGGATGTCCAGAATGTAAAGTCATCCCTTCGTTGCCATTACTCCTAGGTTCACTCTGACCGGGAATGTTAGAGTCCCATCTATGAGTCAAATAACTCCGTTTGAAAAGGATTAGTTTTAGATAAGAATATTTGAAACCATATAACAGCTCAAATTATTGGGATTAAGAATAACTTTAATTGTTTACAAATGATCATCTTTCATCATCATAACGTCGTGCCTCCAGCACAGATATCCCTGGTCCTCTCTCGCCACTCCTCCTTATCGTTCACTTCTGGCAGGTCCTCAGGGCTACATTCCGTATCCTCACAGAGCTGGTCGTCCTGCTTTTGTTCGGCCATATGACGGGGTCCATAGGAGAACATCACTTATGAGCTCGTCCCTGCTTCTCCAACAATGTCCTGCATGTCTGGTTCGTCTAACTTGGATAGTTTTCGTAATGGGGGGTAGGTGGACATACAGTTGGGGCTTTGTGGGGTGTTGCCTCCAGGACTTGTTCAAAATTGCTCGCAGCATTCTTGTGTAGTTGCCGTCAAGCTTTTTCTCCATCCGTTTAGCTAGCGTCCATGTAGTGCATCCATATAGTAGTATCGATACGACCGCTGCTTGGAAGAAACTGCGTTTCATTTTATCGGTCAGGTCTGATTTCCATATGACCGATAGTTTATCGATAGCTGTCCATGCCTTTGTTAGCCGCGTGTCGATGTCAGTCCCGGTTGTTGAGACACTGCTTCCTAGGTAGGTGAACTTGTCTACAAATTTCAGAGAACTACCGCCTAGTGTGTAAATGTCACCTGTTTGATTAAAGCACCTGTATTCCGTTTTGAGTTCATTGACATGGGGACGAATACCTGCGGCAGCTCGTTCCAGACTATGCAGTAGTGTTTCGGCTTGGGCGGGTGTATTCGCCAGTATCGCTATGTCATCGGTGTAGTCGGCGTCGGTAATTGTTTTTGCGGGGTACCTTCTGCTTCTTTTCTTTGTCAGTTCGAAGCCGTTTTCTTTGATTTTATCAATCGATGTTCTAAGCACGTAGTCTAGACAGATGACAAAGAGGTATGGGGCTAGTGTGTCTCATTGCAGTACTCCTGCTACTATGACGAAGTAGTCTGTGTCTCCATCCGGAGAACGTACTTTCATTTTGGTGTTTCTATAGAGAATCGTTATTGCTGCGACGTTCTCTTTTGGTAGGCCGTATGCTAGTAGAATTTGTTCCATCTTCCCTCTCTGAATGGAATCAAAGGCCTTGGTAAAGTCGACAAATAGTATTGTCGCCCGTAGGTTTTTTTTCCTGTACGCCTTCAAGGATTCTACGGATAGTCAATATTTGTGAGGTTGTGGATCTATTTCTTCGGAAGCCATTTTGATTTTTCGTAAGAATGTTGTCAATTTTAGGTTCTGTGCGGTTCCGTAGTAGGGCATTGTATATTTTGGCCGCTATGGATGTAAGTGTTATACCTCGGTAGTTCTTGGCTAATCCGAGGTCACCCTTTTTAGGGAAAGGGAGGATGAATCCCTTCATCTATCTGTCTATCGGATTTTGATTATAAACTGCGTTACAGTGTCGGAGCAGTATGTCGTCGAATTGTCTGGTCTTCCATACTTCTGGGGGAATTTCATTAAGCCCTGCAGCTTTCCTATTTTTAATTTTTCCGAGTACTGAGTCGAGTTCTTCTAGAGTAAACGGTCCTAGTTTAATGTCTGATTGCTTACTAACAATTCGGGTGATTGGTTCATGAGTAACTTTCGGTGGGTTTCCTAGTAGATTCTCGAAGTGCTGTTTCCATAGTTTTATTCTTTCTTGTTGGTTTGTAGCTTTCAATTCAGCTTTTGCTATGCTCTTCCTTCTGCTCTCTTCGTTTATCGTTTGCCACGCTATCCTAGATTGCCTCTCTTCTACTGGGTCTCTAATCTTATCTATCTGATTTTGTTTGTATTCTGTCTGGGGTTTTTTTTTTGTTTTTTTGTTTTTTTTTTTCTTCTTTTTTAGATATATGCTTGCTAATTCATTTTGTGTATTTTTTAGTTTCAGGGCATTTGCGTTTGTTGGGTTCTTCCTATTGCATTTCGAGGCTGTTTTCACGTCTGCACATTTTTTTCTAACCGCCAAAGTTTCCCATGGGACTCTAGATTTACTACTAAGTTTTGTTGGCATGCATTTCGCTGCTGCCTCGAGGTGTGCCTTGAGGAAATTCTTATATTCGTCATTCGGGGTACGTATTTCTGTCTTCTCCTTTAGTGCAGCGAATTTGTTTCTCAATGCTATCACATATTTATCTTTAATATCCCTATTGTTAAGAAGGGCCCAGTCATATTGTTTGGTAGTCGCTGTTCGTGTAGCGTTTCTTCGTAGGCTCAGTTGTATTTTTGCCGTGACAATTCTGTAGTCGGAGGACACACCCGTGAAAGAAGAGTATGCCTCGCAATTTATTGCGCTATTTTTCCATTTCTTGTTTATAAAGACGTAGTCTATCTGTGCTTTAGTGTTGCTTGTATACGTGTAGGTCCATAATTTTCCCTCCCTTTTTTGAAAGTTTGTCAAAAGTTTGTATATAAATGCTCGTAAAACTAGAAAAAATAATACTAGTAACCATTTGTTAAAAGAATATAAGAAAGAAAAGCACGTCCGTTTTGAAAAGTTTGTCGAAAGGGTTAGCAACACTGTTCTCTGCTAAAATATCATTTTAAAATGCATATTTGATTTTTATTCAATTTTGTCATAGTAAAAATCTATTATGTGTCTTAAATGAAAGAACAATTTACTAATAGGCAGACTATAAATCTTAAAAGAAAAGATTCACTGTTGGACCGTGAAATTCTATTTTAGTAAAAATGTAGAACTATAACACGTGTTAGTGCTATTTTTCAGAAGACGGGGGAAAACAAACTAATAAACAAAAGTTAGGTAGGAACTAAAATAGAACGGGAAGAGAAGGAAAAAAAAAAGAGAAGAAAAAAATTTCTTTTATCAATATATTAGTCCTGGATTTTAACTAACTTAACGGAAAAGAAGAGGACTTTTTTTGCGTACCCATGGGAAGCAGCATGGTGGACCTAAGGGAAGCGGATAAAACCTTTGACGGCCTAACCTGGTCTTCGGCGTATGAATCTCACGGTCCGACGGTCAGGATAATTAGTTCGATCGGGAAACATCTGCTGCTCATGTATAAGTTTGGCTTCTATGGATGAGAATAAAAACAGCCATCGAAAGATAACCATGACCCACACACAAACCACATGTAAAAACTGCATCGCTCTTGGGGCGGGTAAAAAGGGGCGCATGTTCGTGGCGTCAGTGTTCGAAAAATCAGCTACAGAGCTCAAACAACAAAAATTACAAAATGCAAACAAACAATACAAATAGCGACATTTAACGTTAGAACCTTAGATAGAATAGGACAACTACCGGAGCTGACTGCATCGCCGTAGAACATAACATAGATATAATATGCATTTAAGAGCACAGATACATACATAGCGAGGATATCAAATATCACGATACTGGCAATGGATGGACGCTAGTCATTGTATCAGCATGGAAAAATTCTGTCAATGCCACGGTAGGGGGTGTAGGAATACTTATAGGACCAAAAGCTTTAAAATCATTTAAGAGTATAGAGAGAATACAACCTAGGATGATGGTAGCTACTTTTAATGGCAACCCCAGAGCAACACTCATCTCCTGCTACGGCCCTACCAATGTAAGTGAAGAAACTGAAATCATCGCCTTCTACGATGAGCCATACTCTCTAGTGCGTAACATTCCGAAACATAACGTTCTCGTCATTGGCGGTGACATGAATGCCCCAAAAACGGAAAACCCAAATACAGCCTACACAACTCGTCAAACAAGAATGGACAACATCTAACAGATTTCACGTTAGAAAATAGATTAACATGTCTTGATCATCTTTAGTTACTTGAAACTATATAATTGCTTGAAGTGGGGGACTGAATTTGGCATTCAGTAACCCAAAAAGGGTTGACTTGTTGAAACCAAACCAACGTTGATAGTTGGCGTCTTTTTCCAAGCGACATGTTCCGTGCAAATAAACTTTAACAATTCGCAAAAAAAATAGGAAAATAAAAACTAAATTTAATTGTGATTTTAAAAAGTTCAAATTTCATCACTAGTTTTATTTATTGTTCTAAAATAATTTTAATATGTAGTTTGAGAAATTCTGACAAAAAGATAATGAAAATGAAAGTTAGTTCAAAAGAACAATTTCCTTACAAAAAAAAAAAAGAAAGAAATTGTAGTATAGATATTTGAAATAATGTCTGAAAAAAACTTCAGTTGGCGATATAATAAACTTGTAGTGATGAGTAATTTTTCCCAAATTTTGAATAGATTTTAGTTGGAATATTAAAGAAACAAAGATAAAACCCTAAAAATCTGAAAGGGTATTTTGCATAGCAAGTGGATATTTTTTAATTTCAATCTTTTTTTTATTTGTGTGTGTGTGTGTATATATATATATATATATATATATATATTAGTTTTACCGGTGAAGATAAATAAACCTAGTTCACCCATGAAACAAATAAAATTCTGTACTACATTAGTTTCAAACAATTATTACACACTCCTTTTGTCTTAAAATTATAACCTTAAATGTAAAGGATCTGAAATGTTATTAATTTCAAAGATTGTTACTTTGAATAATTCAATTGAGTTTGCTTTTATTTTTGTTTAAAAGTTTATTTAATCTTTCTCGTAGGATTCTTATAATCTTCCATTAAAAAAAGAAAAAACGTTCGCTCCAAATAGTCCTGATTAGTTTTTACTTAAATTTACTTATTTTTTTTTTTTAAGGGGAGGTCTCTAGTTGTACGGCTCCTCCACCTTCAGCTTTAACCTATGAAAGGACGCTAACAGTGTAATCCAAATGTCCGCATTGTTATTACGCACACACAATTACTTCTTTCCCCATTTTATGTTGGCCACTATTCCACGCCCCACAACAAAGCCGATGAGACTAAGCGTATGAAATACACGCGTCTTACAGAGCGTGTTATTTTCAAACCAATAACAAGTGAGATTTCTGACACCAATGCTGACAAAATGGATAATTCGAGAAATCAAACATCGTGTCACTTTCGACTCTCACGAAACGGCTTTTCCAAGCCAGCAAGTATCCTTGGATATTGTCCAAGCCACTGCAGATGTCATCGCCATAGGCTTCTTAGCAGGTTGCAAATGCTGCTTCCGGTCGATAGTGTAAAGTTTGGCTTCAGGTAGCTGTCCCCCTTAGACGGCACTTCTCTCCTCGTCTAAAAGAGCAAGAGTTCGCTTTATTGGTTAAAGCGCCCCCAACTCAGGGAGGAGAAGGCTAATGCCGATCGAAAGGAACAATTTTTAACATTGCCCTCAACCATGCACTCGAGCGTTGGAGGGTATTCAGCCCATGACGGTGGCAGAGTAGGGCTTGGTAAATTAGACATCCAAATTGAGAAGTTGCAAATATTGTTTTAATGACAAAACATAAATTTATGGATGCAATTAGAAGCCAAGCAGCGTCCTTGTGTTGTCATGGGCAATAGATGAATAAATTAAATTAATGAATAAATAAAATAAGTACTTTTATCAGGAAATATCTATTTACTTAGAATAAAAATATATAAAGTATTTAAAATTTTTCGTTCCTTTTCGTTTAAGCGTGAAAATTTCGTAATAGCGTGACATTTAAATCCGCAATTCTGAAAATAAAAACATTTTTCAATTAACATTTATAAATTAAGTGGATAAACATCACTGACACTTTTTCCCTCAAAAGGGATAATCAACATAGCCAATACATAGTAAAGATAGATCTAATTGTCAATGAATTTTATTGTTGCTTTATACGCACTATACACCCCTCCTCATACCTCCTCTCACACTAAAAAAATGTTAAATCATTAAAATAAGTCAAAACTTTTTTAAATAAAGAAGTTACGCGACAACGATGATTTCAGTTACACGACTCGATAAAATTAAGAAATGCATCTAAAAAAAAAAAAAAAAAAAAAAAAAAAAAAAAGAATTGGCAAATTCCTTGGATTGTTTTTTTCTCTAATTTACCAAATTTCAAAAGTTTCTATCGATATTGTTGGTTTAGTAATAAGAAAAGAAAAAATCATCTTGATAGAAGGGACATCATTTATTTTCTATATGTATATATATATTTATTTTTTTCCTTACCAAAATCTCATCCCAATCTTAACAGATTAATACGACAGTGTCTATATGAACATTTTCCACATGAATTTTCCAACCAATAATTTAAGGCATAGTTATACAACATAACATTAAATTAGATATTGTTGATGTCGTTGACAGGTATTTTCAATTTTTGTTTAAATCACACTTTAATTTTAGTGTTCTTTAACCTTCCTCATGTGCGATTTAATATAAAAATGAATATATTTGTCTGAATCTTCATCTCAAAATTCTTGATTGCCCAGTCAGCTGGATATGACACTAAAGAATCTGATAGTGAGGCTCCAGTAATGCTGGAACTTTGGGGATTGCGGAGTACTTCTTCATTGCCATTGCTCCCAGGTCCACTCGAGCCCGGAGTGTTAGCACCTGATAGGGTTCTATCTATGGGTCAAATAGACTGTTTGACACTTAAACCGAATGCAAACAAATGACTTATGGTAAACTGAATTTTTAGAAATAGAACTGTTTGATCTTTAACTGCGTGTAAACAAATGACTGATGTTTAATTGAATTGTTACTAATGCATAACAATACTTGAAACCATTTAACTGTATGCCAGAAATGAGCTCAGGCTCATTTTAAAATGTTATAAACAAAATGGGTTTACAAATCCTATATATTTACTACGTATGTATAAAGAGGATTTGGCATTAAATAACCTACAATGGTTGATACGCCATAAAACTAACCAATCAAAATTCTAGATGTGTGCACAACTTTAAATTTTAACTAATGTAAATTTTTATTTTTTTAAAAAAAGTAAATTTTTCCATTAGTTCTTACGAGGTATTAACAATATGGTCGCCATGGACCTATCGTACAAATGACTACTCCTGATTGAAGAAAAAAATCAACAAAGATCAGGAAATTATCCGATTTTAATGAAAATTTCAGTGTTCCATTATTTATTAATAAATTTTACAATGCATTATTTTATTAAAAAAAAAAACAAACTTGTTTTGTGTCGGGGAACTTAAATTTACTCTCCACCACGCGTATGTGGCGCTACTTAGTCGGTAGGGGTATATATATATTCTGTATATAACAAAGACAGAATGGAGGTGCCCGTGGTGTAATGGTTATCGTCGTAGGAAATGGACACGGCGACACGAGTTCAAATCCTAGACTGATTGCATTTCACATAGATCTAATACCCTTGGGAAAGGTATGAATCCAATTATTCTCCCTCCAGCTATGGGTAAATAGTAGGACAGACTAGGTTCTTTAGCCTTGGTAAGGCAACTTGTCTAGGAGAAGGAAAACTCTGAATTTAAACCTGTTAAACTCCGCTTACAAATTGACCTTGTGTCATATCCTACCCGAGCAGAGGTTGTGGTAAATATGATAACTAAGACAAAACTGTGAATGGAATGATAAAATAAATAATTTGGGAATTGCTGGAAGAAAATAATACTCCAAATGTGGATATTAAATTTTTTTTAAATTAATGTTTTGAGGACTTTTAATTGTATGATTTAATAGAAATATAATTTAATAGAAATATAATTTTCTTTGAGATTATTTGGTAAATAATTCCGTATCGATATTTGTTCAGCTTAAAAAGAGTTGGGGACCTAAGTTTCCATTAGATTTTGACTTACTTTACTCGAATCATAGGTTAAATCTAAATGTTATTAAATAAAAAAAATATTTTTACAAATAGAAAAATATAAATTTTAAAACAAGAAATCGGGAGCTGTTTTTTTTTTAAGATATTAAATTGTAAGACGAAAAAAGTTTGTAAAAATACAGTAACAATTGTTGAGCAATTCTGAGTTTTGTCACTTGTCGTCAGGTTGAATATTTGAATAGAAATGTCAGAGAAAAAAAACAAAATTTTATAAAAACAGGAAATTTTTAAAATAAAGGGGAAATTAGTGTTTTTGGATCAATGAAAGATTTGAGGGTTATGACCGGGTAAAACATTAAATATAAAAAAAAATTATTATTTCATTATTTTAATAATGAATTAATCATAAATTTAAAATAATTATTTCCGTTTTCTTAATTCTATATTCAAAAGCTTCGAACCTCATTTGTACGGTACTACAAATACTGCATAAGTTTTCCCCCTTGTCATCTCGTTTTAAAATTTATATATACACTGACGAGAAGCATTTTTATTTTCCTTAGTAAAATTAAACTTAAAGTGATCAATAGTTAAAAAGTAATCAGATGCATTATTTTCGGATGATTAAGTTTAATTTGAGTTAAAAAGCTTATCTTAGTACACAACTCAAGGCCAAAATCAATGGAAAATGAGTAGGAATATTGACGCTACAAAATCTTCTAAGTAGGAACAGTGTGCCTTAAAAGTCAACAACCAAAATACTGGCTTTTAAAAAATCATTGGATTCGAACACTGATAAACAGATGAGAAATAGATGACTGGATACATCAATGATATCGTATTTCTGATTAAGGACATGTGTCCTTTCAGAATTAAAGTGCATATGCCTGTTTTGTTCATTCTCCATGTCAACTGCATTTGCTGCTGTGCGACTGCTATTGTTTTTCCTGATGTGCTTATTACAAAGTTCTTAGCCACACACATCAATCATATAGGTACACGGACACTTTTCGGAAGGAGCAGGTGGGGTGCATTTATGCGTACAGTGACCTATTGGAGTGCAAAGTAAAATTGTAGTTTACTCACACAGCAATTTGAATCTTTTGCACCTCCTTGAGTTCGAACCCTCCCAAGTATCTCATGGGAACGCGTGATAGCTAAACGATTTAAAAATAAATTCCATTTTATAACCATTACCTTTACTTTCTGTCTAATAACCTCGGGAAAAATGAATCTCCTTATCCCCCCCCCGCAGCTATGGGTATCTGTAGGGGACTAATGTTATAAGATAACATAATTAACACGAATGATACTAAAATAGACAAGTTTCATTCTTTGATGGATCTGAAAACAAAGAAATGAAATTGATCTTGTTTATGTCGCTGTGGATAGCAGTGATTTTTCAGCCAGCATGTGGAGTCGACAGTTGTAACTTGATACGGGTCGCCTGTTGGTCAAGCAAGCTTGGGCTGCTATGATTCTGAAGTGTCTTTGAAAATGTTCTGACTTTCTGGTATTTGCCGGGATCACGCACACACACGTTAGCTCCGTGAAGAAAGTAACCGCGTATTTTTTTTTTCGCACTCCTGGTTAGTCAAAAAATGTGGTCCAGTGTTTTGAATTTTTAAAGTTAGATTTTTCCTCAATTTCTAGAACACGTGCGCGGACATTTTAAGATTTACAATTGCGCTAAAATTGATCCGTTTTTTCTACAACTTTCTTTGACGAGGAAATTGTTTCATTCTCTATAGTATCACTACACTTCTTTTACAAGAATAGCTTTTGCATTAAATAAGCCACAAACGGTAATATGTCATTAAACAAAACAAAAAAAGAACCCCAAAACCCATCTTGACCAAGTCTGGTAATTGGCAGATTTTTTTTCTTTAACTCTTAGCGAAGATCTAATTAACTGCAACCAGCTTGCAAAATTGACGCCGTTACGACTCATTTAAATACATATGTACACATAAGATGTTTTTTTACTTTGTGATAGACTTTACAGATGGACACTTATGTGTGATGGGTTAATGTTTGTGTGTTTATTTTTAAAAAATGCGCTGAAAACTTATGTACTAACCTAAAAAGGCTTTATAAACATTGTATGGGAAAACAAAGCGCTATAAGAAATGCGACGAGTTAGGGTTAAAATTAACGTTTGTGGACTTTAATCAATTTAAACAAAAACGTTAGTTTACATAGAGGTCAAATATTTTTCTTCACTTCTATCAGCTTTGCCTCTAGATTCTATGTTGATTCGGGTTAGAATATGTAGACTGCTTTTTTTATATATAGGTATAGATATTTCTTTCGTACTTAATCAACAAGGGATAAAAATGATGCTAAAATACCTTTTCTTTTCTAAATGAAAACTGAAGTGGGATTGATTTAAATAAATCATCCCGATTCTACACTGGCATGTTTTAAAAAATCTTCATCAATAGGTACTGTGGCTTTTATTTCTTTCAATGTATATGCAGGGATTTTGGTTAAGGTGTGGCTGTACACCCACCTTTCCGAATCACTGGTGGGATTACGCTTTCAATCCGCTGACCGTTCCGCTTGGCTGATTATGTCGTCGGATGGCACCATCGATCTGTTTATTTGCCCACCTTGTGTTTTTGATCCAGATAGCAAATCAATCTCTAATCGGAGTTGCCAGTCGATGAATAGATGGATGAGACCGCACAATTAAGTTAAAAAAAAAAAAAAAAAAAAAAAAGCAAACGCCCCCACAAAAAAAAAAACGAACGCCAACAAGCATAATAGAACAGGACTCAGTTTGAAACAACAATATTTACTTTGCTTTAAAAAAAAGTCTTTAAAATGCATTCACCCTTCTCGGTAGTAACCGAACGGAGACCTATTCACGAATTAAATCTATCAATTTCTCGGCATTTAAAGTCAGGCACAAGACCTCTCAGATTATCGTATAGAGTTTAGGCTTTTCTCTTCTCGCTTTCTATAGTCTGGTATAAGGCAATTTCAAGAGGTGGTTATATTTGCTTTTCTCAGTCTCTGGCTTCTGAGTTAGGGAGTCTGGTAAAAAGTAAAGACTCGATATCATGGAATTTCTTAGCTGTTTCGCACTGGTCTCTGTTGAGAGACGAAATCCATTGCTTAAATGTATTTTCTATTGTGCGGTAGTACTTTGCGGATTTATTGACGATATCAATTTTCTCCTAATCTGGATTTCAATAACTAATTCCACCCTTTCGACTTTCTGCGCCTTCAATACTCGATTTCCTCTCACTTCTACCCAAAGTTTTTATTTAATAAACTTTCAGATTAGAAAATAATTTAATCAAAAAAGAAAAAAAAAAGCATATCTTTTAAAATAATTACTTATCAAGATTGAACTAACTTTCTTAAAAAGAACGCAGTGTTAAAATTCGAATATATTTTTCCCAACGCATGTTTGTAAGTATTCACACCGTCGCGCGTTGATGCTGCTGATTGTGCAGTTTCAAATCAGGCCAGTTTTAAGTCGTTAATTTTATATAATTTGGTTCGTTTTAGCGTGACACATTAGATGAACAAATTTTATGCCAATGGCTGTCGGTCTGTTTTGCAGAAGAAATGTTTAGTGTCTAACAAAAACAGTTTTGAGTTTACATTATAAGTTTATTTTTCACAGAAACGGACCATAATTTTTTTTCAAATCTCTTTTTCGAAATATTCGAGTTGAACTTTAATAATTCAACTTTGATTCAAATAAAATCTGAGATTTAATTGATTTTTTTAAAATTTTATTTTTAATCCTTATGTGTTTGTATTGTCGGAATTGAATCGAGTGGGCTTTGGTATTGACGACTTAAACATTTGTCTTCGTATATTTGTCGTATCTGAATACCAAAATTCACCGCTATAATTATTTGAGTATGAGGAACACAATTCGGACACTTACAGCAGAATATGTATTTTGGTTTCATATTTTTTCGTGCTAAACAATATAAAATAATTCACGACAAATTAACATATCTATTATCTAATGGCCACAGGAATGATATGAAATACTAAGAGAACTTTATAGAGGAAAAAGTCTTATCTCGTTGTTGAGTCCTTTATAGAACGAAAGTTGTCGTGTGAAATTTTACGTCAAAGCCTGGCACTGTGTGGTACGACATGAGGTTTGTTGGGGCGCTGGCGCCTCTTTTGGGATATGCACGTGCTTCTTGTTGCCAAGGCAGGAATGCTATGGATATGACTTTGTCGCGCCGTTTTATATACTAGTTATGTGCTAGCTACCTAACGGCCATTAGAAATATTATTTAGAAAGCAAGGGATGTAATTCTTACAGTATTAGTATCTTGAAATTTCTGCAAAAAAAGACCAAAAAAGTAATATCATGTAAATTGATCCTTCTTATAACTCTCATCCAAGATAACCGATACTGGAATTTTTCTTCTTAATCCCAAAAAAAACTTTTAAGAAAAGTATTACAACAACAAAAATATTCCATAAAAAGGAAAGCTCAACAGCAATTTTGAAATATTAAATGAAAAGCACTACGTATAACTTGAAGGCGTTCGTAGTATAATGGCTACCATTGTAGAAAATACACACGGTGACTCGAGTTCAAATCCTGGACTACACTGTTTATATTCACTTAGCGCTTATACTCTTAGGAAATGGTATTAACAGTCATCATCATCATGTCGCGCCGCCTGCGCGGATATCCCTGACCGTCTCTCGCCATCTCTCCCTATCATTCATCGCCTCCGGCAGGTCTTCAGGGTTACATCCCGTGTCCTCACATAGCTGCTGTATGTAAGTTCGTGCTGGTCGTCCCACTCTTGCACATCCATGAGTGGGGGTCCACAGGAGTACATCGCTTATGAGCTCGTCCTTGCTTCTCCAGCAGTGTCCTGCGTGTCTGGTTCGTCGAACTTGTATAGTTTTTGTGATGGGGGGCAAGTGTCCGTATAGTTGGAGTCTCGTGGGGTGTTGTCGCCAGGACTTGTTTAATACTGCTCTCAACATTCTTGTGTAATTTCCGTCCAGCCTCCTCTCCAGCCGCTTCGTAAGCGTCCATGTGGTGCATCCATATAGCAGTATCGACACAACCGCTGCCTGGAAGAAACTGCGTTTCATTTTATCAGTTAGGTCCGACTTCCATATGATCGAGAGCCTATCGATAGCTGTCCATGCCTTCGTCAGTCGTGTGTCGATGTCTTTCTCGGTTGATGAGACGCTGCTTCCTAGGTAGGTGAATTTGCCGACTAGTTTCAGAGAGGCTCCGTCTAGTGTGGCGATGTTGCCCGTTTGGTTGTAACACATATATTCGGTTTTGTTTGCATTGACATGGAGGCCAATGCCAGCTGCGGCTCGTTCCAGACTATGCAGTAGTGTCTCTGCTTGATTAGGCGTATTCGCTAGTAACGCCAAGTCATCAGCGTAGTCGGCGTCCGTGATTGTTTTTGCGGGGTACCTTTTGCTTCTTCTCTTGGTCAGCTCGAAGCCATTTTCTCTGATTTTGTCGATCGAAGTCCTTAGCACATAGTCTAGACAGATGATAAAGAGGTACGGGGCTAGTGTGTCTCCTTGTAGTACTCCTGCAACAATGTCGAAGTATTCCGTGTCTCCATCTGGTGAACGTACTTTCACTTTGGTGTTTCTGTAGAGAATCATTATCGCTGCTACGGTTTCTTTTGGTAGGCCGTATGCTAGTAGGATTTGCTCCATCTTCCCTCTGTGTATGGAATCGAATGCCTTGGTAAAGTCGACAAATAGTAATGTCGCCTGTAAGTTTTTTGCCCGAACGCCTTCCAGGATTCTACGGATGGTCAGTATTTGTGAGGTTGTGGATCTATTTCTCCGGAAGCCATTTTGGTTTTTCCTAAGGATGTTGTCTATTTTGGGTTCTATGCGGTTTCGTAGTAGGGCATTGTAGATTTTGGCTGCTATGGATGTAAGTGTTATCCCTCGGTAGTTCTTGGCTAGTCCGAGGTCGCCTTTTTTAGGGAATGGAAGGATGCATCCCTTCGTCCATCGTTCTATCCTATTTTGTCTATAGACTGCGTTGCATTGCCGGAGCAGTATATCGTCGAATTGTCTCGTCTTCCACACTTCTGGGGGTATCTCGTCTAGCCCCGCCGCTTTCCTATTTTTAATTCTTCTGAGAACCGAGTCGAGTTCTTCTTTGGTGAAAGGACCTAGTTTTACGTCTAATTGCTTACTAATAATTCTGGTGATCGGTTCATCCGTTATTTCCGGTGGGTTTCCTAGTAGATTTTTGAAATGCTGTTCCCACAGTTTTACTCTTTCTTGTTGGCTGAATCCAACTATTCTCCGTCCTAATATGCATAAATAGTAGGACAGACCGAGCTCTGTAACCTTGGTATGGCAACAGGTCTTGGAGAAGGAAAACTAAATTCAAACCTGTTAAACTCATCTAAAATAGACCTTATGTCACATCCTATTCGTGCGGAGTGGTTGGTAAATACATACATCTGCAACTTTTCGAAAAGGAGTAACAGATTTCTTTCTGAGTGAAGCTGTTGCTCTAATTCTTTCTTGTGTGGGCTATAAAGTAACTAGGTCGAGTATCAAAGAGGGAAAACTTTTTCAAAGTAGGATTCAAAGTTTATTTTAAAGGTTTAAATAACTTCTTGAAAGCCTGAGAAAGCAGTACTTGACTTGAAGAAGGGGGTAGTCTAAAGGAGTCTTAAATTCTTGGTAGGAAGTCTGTGTTGGAATTCTTTTGGCAAGCAGCTCAAAACAACTAGAATTCAGGGTATTCAGTCAAATGTAAGTAACGGTACTTGGTGAGGTAGGCAGAAGATTTTTTTTCTGGTAATGCAGGTTAAAAAAAACAACTTATTTGACGAGATTCTTTTCTTAGCATCTGTCAAGGGTTCTTCATTGACTTGCTGCTGCTTTCAGAAAGTTTTTCCCCTCCTCCCCGTGAGCCTTGGCTAATTTGCTGCCTTCTCCTTTTATAACAACGGAAGTAGTTTTAATATTGATTAAAAAAAAATGGTTTGAACTAATTTTGCAATTTGGTTGGACAGAAAGACTCCATTTATTTCGACTTCGTGAAAAATTTCCCCGCATTACTCGCTAGGCAAATTAATACAGTTCAATAAAAAAGGAAAGTAGACAGTTATAATTTTAAAATACATTCGAGTAAATATTAGTTTATTCTGAACTATTTTCAGAAACGCTTTAGTGTTAATAATAAACAATTTCAAAGTAATTTTGATTTTTATCTTAACACATTTTTAAAAAATTTAAGTTCTAGACAGTTCAAAGGGATTTGAATTTTGAATTATTAAACATTTCTTGAATCGTCCAAATATTTTGAGGTATTCTTTTGACTCTTTATGGTTCAATCTTTTTACTTATAGTTGGAAGTAGGAAGATATTTTGTCAAGTCCCCATTTACCAAAGGCTAACGTTAGCATTAGAGTATCCGTGATATTCAAACACTGAACACAACTGAATGAAAAGATAAGATAAACTTATTTACCCACGAAAAAACAAGCAGCATTTAATATATATGATATACATACCAGTGACATTAAAAGAACATACGAATGTGTCCCAACAGATAAAAATAGGCACATATTCTTCCATGAACAAGCAGCATGTAATGTAAGTTGGCGACCGTAGTCGAGGGCGACCCAGAGGCCCTCTTTTCAATAGCTACTACACCGAGGTGTCTGGGAGGGCGCTACTCCTTTCCCTGGATTGTTCCACTTTACCCTTGATACGTACCTTATATTGCTGAGTGTTAAGCAAGGAGGTATCAAGTCTTTGGTATGACGCGACCTGGGATTGAGCCCAGACCATTGGCGAACACTTTACCCTCTTGGCCAATGAGCCGGTCTGAGTATACAAAAAAGAATAAAAGCTTACTTAATGTGTGTATGTAATACCGCCACGTGGCTTTACCGTTCCCTGACAGACACAACATCTGTACTGTTCAAAGAACCGAAGCAAAAAGACATCAAGAAGGGGTTTCTAGACAATCATGGAACACCCAATGAGTGCCCAACGGACATGTAAATTATCAAAGGGAGATAATTATTTCTTGTTTCCCTACACATTTTTTCTTATGGACAAACTCTCCTCCCTCATTTTTTTTCCTTAGATGTAACTTTTAAGAAAACTGACTCTTGAAGGTGTTTTTTAATTTAAATACCGAAGTAATTTTCACAAAATGTTAATATTGTAGTCAAAATATTGACTATTCTTGAATCGGATTTTATGTTAGATATATTCCACTATATATTTTTTGTTTTACCGATTTCGCTTAAAGTAAACTTAAGTAGCAGCTGATCCAGTGAAAGTTGTATCGACGAGGAACGAGTTGTTCTATTAGCTCCTTCCTTCCATCCTAGTAAAGTTAGCCGGGGAAACAAAAATTGTCTTAGGAGACGAAACATGAAATGATTTGGCAAGTTTATATGTGAAAAACATATACAAATGATTATTTTTATGTGAACTTGTGAAATATGAGTTAATTAATTGATGAGGGAATTAATTTTTTAAAACTTACAAACTTCTAGGATTAAGTGTTGTGATTATAGAAATAGTATTTAAATGTATTGTGTCAAGTATTTAATAAAAAAAATTCACGTTGGAATTGTCTATTAATTTAAAGTGTTGCAAGCTTTTAATCCTTCACCAATTGTGTGTCTTGTTGACTTTGGTTTGTCATCTCAGTAGAATCTCTTGTTATTTTAGCTGACCTGCTAGATGAGACCGACATATTATGAACAAAAAAATACTGTCATTATAGCAAGACAAATTTTTTTTTTTTTTTTTTTTTTTTTTAAGGAATGGGCGTATCCGTTAAGTACCTGCTGGAATGTCGCATGATAGTCCTGCACCCCCCACATTTTCGTTATTTTTCTTTTTTTTATTTTCACCTGTTCTTTGAAGAGTAGAAACGCTGTCTTCTGTTCTGCCATTGAACAGTAAAGCCAACATGGTCATTTTACTGATTATCATCAAGTAAATCTTTTACCGTTTTGTACCACTTCTATATACTGTTTGTTCATAGAACAATATGTGCATATTTCTATCAGTTCAACTGGTGACACGAAAGATGCTTTTTTTAAAGGATTAATAAAATTGACACCATTTTTTTGAAAATATTTAAATATATTTTAAATAGGCACAATAATTTTTTATGAGTGACTGACATGCTGTCAACTTCGTCACAAAAACATATTGGAATCGGCTATTTTAACTAAACACCCATTAAATTGGGCTGTGTAAAAAAAAAAAAAAAAAAAGTTTTTAGAACTATTTAAAAAAATGTATCAACTTTTCTTTTTAACTGTGTGTTGAAGAAAGTGAAGGAAAAAGTTTTTTTTTTTTTTTTTTTCAAATCAACATCAAAACGTCCCCCAAAAATGTTTGTTTTTAACTATTTAAAGATAGTTTTAAAAACTTTGTTAGAAATATATGTAAAAAATATTTCTGAATAAATTCTGCATACGTTTTTCCCCTTTTATTTGCGACTGTTTTTTTTTTTTTTTTTTTTTTTTTTTTTCATTTTGTTAATTTCTAAATTGTCAAAAAAGCTGAAGTAAATAAACCTCGAACTATCAACAAAATCTCACTCTAAAATTAATCTTGGCTTCTTCTATTCAATTTAAATCCGTGAACTACTTTTATTCTATACAATTGGAGAAATAAACAGTAATAAAACATTTTTTATAGAGTTTAGTATTTAAGGTCAATAATAATGAATACTAATCACAACAATTTACTAATTCATAACTTTTTTTTTTCATTTGTTCTCAATGACCTTGAGAGAAATGGAACAGACAATGTGACACATGAGATTTTACAACTGAATTCACCACAAAAATGTAGACATTTTTCAAGTGCACAAACAAATCTATTTAATTTTGCAAGTAACAAGTCTGACTTAATTCAACTGTAAAACTAAAGAGCACAACATAGAGAGATAATTTATTCAGTGTACTAGTGGAGAAAAAGGATCTCGTGAGAATATAGTTGGACTGGAAAATTGGTCTGGGCAAAAATGAACTTAATTTTCTTCATGGAAGTCACCAAAATACTTACCAACCTCATCTTAGTTTGACACAAGTCCACAATACATTACTTTTCCTAGAAAGCCTGATTATAAAATTTTCTGCCTGAATTTAAAACAAAGTAGGATTACCCTTTATCGGTTTCTTTCAGACTTACATTTTCATCTAGTCTAGAAAAACCGCCCTCTTAGTGGGGCTTAGAATATGCTAACTGTATCCCCTGCAAAGTGGGTAAGACATCCTCCCCCAAAAGTGTGTCCTGGGTAGGACAATAAACTGAATCTAATGGTGAGGCTCCAGTTCTGGCAGTGTGGAGTACTCTTTTATTGCCATTACTCTCAAGTCCATTTTAATCCAGATGAGTAGTACCTGATAGGGTCAAATAGATCTGTTTAAAATTTATTCGTATTCAATTCGATCGTATATTAAAAAGAAAAAACTCTTAAATTACTACACAAGAAATTTAAATATGAATGTACAATGTGTTGCAGAACCGTCTATGGTGTAGAGGACCCTCAATTTTTTTTTAAATGAGTGAAAGGTTGGAATAACAAACGAGATATTAGGCTATAACAGTTTCCAGATATATCATTTCAAGATAAATTTGATGTTAATAATGGTTTCGATGGGCTCTAGATTCGTCATTGGTCCGAACGATGTCCTCCGCTCGCGAATTGGTGTCGTTAATGTGTAAGGCTAGCGGTTCGTAGGCCAAGAAATACGTTCTGAGTTGTTAAGCATTGCTGCTCTTGGTTGGTAGAGCAGCTAAATGGTCGTCGGTATCGCTCCAGGCAGTAATTGACGTACTCTGAGAAGGGTAGCAGCAAAACAAGTGCCCTGATAAGGACAGTTGTAGGAGGGGATAGAACTATTGGAATAGAGCTGCAGGACCTTTGGTGAATCGGATTTTGACTGCTATTTATACTGAAACTATGATACAACAGTTCAGAATTTTGCTAGACTTCCAATTTCGGAAAAAAATTAAATTAGAAAAAAATAGGGAGTAGCTTTAGGCTACAGCAAATGAATATGATTCTTTAATCTCTTGGCATCGAATAACCCTAGACGGATTGACATGCCGTTAAAATCAATTACTCTTCTAAGATAGCTTGATGAAGAAATTTTCGGCTTGAATTTAAAGTAAAGTAGGGTTACCTTTCAACGGTTCTTTCAGGCTAATATTTTCATCTCGACTAGAAAAAAAAAATATGGGGAGGTAATTAAAAAGTATACTCATGGCATAGTATTTATTCCTGAATATCCCATATTTACCAAAAATGTAAAAATAAAAGGTCCTTTCTTGGTTACGCCAGGATCTTTTCAACACCTTTTATACATTCATGTGCAATATAGATATGTATGTATCTACCTAACCCCTTTGTCACTAGCGGAATGTGACACAAGGTCAATTTTTAAGCAGAGGAAAGCTGGTTTGAGTTCAGTTTTCCTTTTCCCCTGACTGGTTGCCTCACTAAGGCTAAAGAACCATAGATGGGAGAGAACAGATGGATTGCCCAGTCGGCTGGGGCTGTAGAATACACCGACTGCTTCTCTGCAGAAGGGTAAGACCCCCCCCTAACGAGTGTCCTGGAAATTACACTAAACAATCTGATGGTGAGGTTCCAGCAATGCTGGAGCTTTGGGGAATGTGGAGTACCCCTTCATTGCCATCGTTCCCAGGTCCACTCTGGCCCAGAGTGGTAGCACCTGATAGGGCCCTATCTATGGGTTAAATAGAAATAACAGCATACTTATGCTAAAATGAATTGTTTGAGTAAACCGAATAGCTTGAAATAGAAACGTTTTTGACAATTAAACCGTACTTACACTTAAACTGCGTGCTTATGCTTAACTGAATTATTTCAAATAGAACTGTTTTTCGACATTAAAACTGTATTTACACTTAACTGAATTGTTACATATAACTGCTTGAATAGTTTGAAATGGAAATGTTTTTGACAATTAAACTGTACTTATGCTAAACTGAACTATTTTCAATAGAACAGATTATTTACATAAAAATGGATTCGGCATTAAATAACCTACAAAGGTTGATATGCCATAAAACCAAACCAAACCAAACCAAACCAGAACAGATGGATTCATGTCTTTCCCATAGGTATTAGCACAAAGTGAAATGCAAAAGAGCTTCATCAAGGATTTGAACTCAAGTCACTGATTCCATTTCCTACTACAATAACCATTGCACTATGGAGGTGCCCATGGTGTAATGGTTATCGTCGTAGGGAATGGACACGGCGACACGAAATCCTGGACGAGACTGATTGCATTTCACATTGCACTAATACTCTTGGGAAAGGTATGAATCCAATTATTCTCCCTCCAGCTATGGGTAAATAGTAGGGCAGACTAGGTTCTTCAGCCTTGGTGAGGCAACTAGTCTAGGAGAAGAAAAACTCTGAATTCAAACCTGTTAAACTCCGCTTAAAATTATTGACCTTGTGTCATATCCTGCCCGAGTGGAGGGGTTGATGGAGGTGCCTGTGGTGTAATGGTTACTGTCGTAGGAAATCGACATGGCGACACGAGTTCAAATCCTGAACGAGACTGATTGCATTTCACATAGCACTAATACCCTTGGGAAAGGTATGAATCCAATTATCCTCCCTCGAGCTATGGGTAAATAGTAGGACAGACTGGGTTCTTCAGCCTTGGTGAGGCAACTAGTCTAGGAGAAATACTCTGAATTCAAACCTGTTAAACTCCGCTTAAAAATTGACCTTGTGTCATATCCTGCCCGAGCGGAGGGGTTGGTAAATAGGATAACCATTGCACTATGTGGTGCCTGCATATGTATGTATAATTAGTGAAGAAGTATGTATATATATATATATATATATATATATATATATACTGATCTAAAAGCCACTTGTGAATAAACTTTTTTTTTCACCTCTCTGTATGTGTATATATATATATATATATATATATATATATACTGATCTAAAAGCCACTTGTGAATAAATTTTTTTTTTCACCTCTCTGTAGAAAGGCAAATGTAATAAAAGTGATGTGAGAGGAAGAATTTGTAGCTTTTTGATGGTAACCAATGTTTCCTATTTTTTTTTTTTTTTTTTTTTTTTGGCTCTGCATGTTTTGTATACAGTTAAGCAGCTTACATTACTGAATTTTCTTAAACACTTAGATTTTTTCTCCCCCCCTCCTCAACACTTAAGAAAGTGAAATGCTAGAATGCAGACTTATGCACTCAGCCTGCAGCTAAACTGGAATTGACTCTCTTAAATGTTTGCAGCCATTTAAATACTTTCTTGAAATGTAACTCTGTTTGCAGAGAAGCCAATGGGTCTTAGAACTTATACTTTATGTACAAACAATTTGATTTCAAATGAGATGAATGAAAAGTTCTTTTGCTTTCCAATTTTTTAGCTTTAGCCTGGTTAAAAGTGCAGTTAGGGTAACCTGAAGCCAAGCTTTTTTTAAGCCTTATTTTTCTAATGTCGGTATTATTGGGGAATGAGAAAAGTTTCGGTGAAATGGCCAATGATACATGCATTGAAAAAAATAGTCTTAACCAAAAAAGTCAAATTCAGGTTAGCCTTACTACATTTTTAACCTGGACAGTTTAGTCTGGCGCAAAAACCTAAAATTAGGAATGGAACTCAACTGCATACTGTGGTAAGGTTGGAGCTCTGAGGTGATGTGAAGTAAACCCTTTGTTACCATTACTCCCAGGTCCACTCTGACCTGGAATGGTGGTACCTGTTAAGGTCACATCTGTAGGTCAAACAGATGATCTGTTTGTGATAATATTTAAAATGGATTTTCAACTACATTAATACATTGGCTTTTAAACATGGATATTGTAACTATGTGGACTTGTTTAAAACAACTGTACACTACATTATTTGCTTGTAAATTATTAGTTCTTGTATCATTTACCCATATTACATACCTGTCCAATCAGCTGAAGTTGCAGAATATGCCAACTGCACTACCTGTGGCAACTGTAATGTTTCAGGATGGAACATGGTGGCTGAGCAGTTCATGAACTGGCAGCCAAAGTGGTCATATGACCTGAAACATTTCACTTTGGCCCTTACTGGCTGAGACAGATGGTTGGAGAAGCCCAATCCAATCAATCAGCTGGTCATGTCAAGCCCTAACACCTATGTGATGGTCCCGACCATATTCTTAAAATTGCTCTTGTCATTTGAACAAAAATTGGTCAGGTTATTAGATATTTGTTAAATGCTATAAGTTTTTCTGAAACACCCTGTGTATATAACAACTCAAAATTCTATTTGTTTTTCTTTTCAGGTATAGAAATTCCTTTCACTGGAAAAGAAAAGGCATTTAAACATGAAACAAAAAATTTTAAGTTGTTTCTACAAATGCTGTAAAAATTTGAGATTATTTTAATGAGAATTGGTCAAGTTATTTGATAAAGAAATGATATCAAATTTTTTGAAATGCCCTGTAAATCTCAAATGATACAAATTTTAATCTTTTATTTAGATTACCACAGGTACAAATACTATATTGTTATTTTAGGCTGGTGAATAGCTATTTGATCTTAAGCAGGGTGCATAGATACTACACTAACAGAATTTACAAGAGCGATAAAGAAACAAAGAAGCAAAAAATCATAATGAAATATTTTTGCACTAAATTGGAAGTTAATAAATCCATCCACAAATAAAGAAAATTTGAACCACCCCATTAAAACAAAACCTTCTAATAGTAATTATTTGATTAACAAACAAATTAAAGGGTTTTTTGGGGGGGGGGTTAATATTTTCATATCTATTGCCATGATTCTCATGAATAGGTTTTACTTTTTCATTTATTCATTGTAAATTCAAAATAAAGGAAAAATCTTCTAGTTTTACTTTTCTTATTTCTGTGTTTAGAAAAAATGTTTGTATGTTTTAAAATCTTTAAAAATGGTTTAATATTTTTCTTTATCATCTCAATAAGAAAATGTTCCATACTAAAAAAAAGTACAAAATATTTTGTAGGCCAGAATGTTAAAAAGCAAAACCTAAATGACTGATAGGATTCTACAGCTTGAACATATAAAGTAGATAGAGATTAGTGGCTTGCCCAAGCACTTACTCTTCTGTTAACCATTGTGGCCTAGCAGTGATAAGATCTTTTCAGATATAAGTGGATTCATGTCTTTCCTAAGGGCATGACTGGAAAGTTAATGAAGAAAGTTTGAAAAATAAAAAAAATGATTTTTTAAAAATATATATATTCTTTATCAAACACAAAGTAATCTTGGACCTTTTTTTTTTTCTGATTAAGATGGATATGAGCATATTACCCCCACTAGAATTTCCTTACACCCACTTGTCCCAAGGATTTTTTTCCTTTTGGTCCCTCAACTGTCCATCTGTAAATTTGAAGATCATAGATTAAGATCTGGTCTAATGTAGACCCAATATGCCTGTCTGTTCCAATCAGCTCTAATTGTATTCATACTTCATAAGAATGTTAATTAAACAGATCTCAATTTCTCTATCTGCTCCTATTCTCTCTTAACTGTTTTTATTATAGCCAAGTCAACAAACTAAACAAGAACCACTTGACTGGAGAAGAAATCAAGTCTATGAGCTGCCCCAGCTCTAGATTGCATAGTCTTGTATTTCAAGGCTTTTAAAGCCTACCATTCACTCTGGTGAGAAAATGCTGTTAAGTTTAGATAGTCACTGAATTAAACTTTTAACTGTTATCTTTGTATACATTAGCCCAGAGATGTCTTTTTATAATCTTGTTTATATTTTCCCACTAGTGTGTGTGTGTATGTGTGTGTGTGTGACATACAATTTAGGCCATCCAATCTTGAGATATATGCAAGAGCATCCATGAATTATTCACAAGTATTAATGAGATAAAACTTTCTCTAATGTAAATATATTGCTAATAATGTTATTATAAATAAAGCCTGCATAATTATTAAGATTGGAAAAGTAGATACTTCCTTACATTAATCCATGGCTCCAATAGTAAAGTAGATTCATTTTTGCTTAGTTATGAGGTGCCTTCAATAAGTTTCCAGAATTTTTTGTATAGGCATTTAAAATTGTCGTAAACTATTGAAAATTAAATATGTTATTGCTATACATCTTATGAGATGACTGACCAATTTTTATGATTTTAGGTTCAAATGAACAGCAACAGCAGGAATTAGAATACACCCTACTAAAGTCTGATTATCACAGCTGGTGAATTTCAAAAATGCAATCTGACACTTTAGAAGAACTATATGCAATAAAATTGTGTGGAAGTGCCCGTGGTGTAATGGTTATCGTCGTAGGAATTGGACATGACGATACGAGTTCAAATCCTGGACGAGACTGATTGCATTTCACATAGCACTAATACCCTTGGGAAAGGTATGAATCCAATTATTCTCCCTCCAGCTATGGGTAAATAGTAGGACAGATTAAGTTCTTCAGCCTTGATGAGGCAACTAGTCTAGGAGAAGGAAAACTCTGAATTCAAACCTGTTAAACTCCGCTTAAAAATTGACCTTGTGTCATATCCTACCCAGAGGGGTTGGTAAATATGATATGCAATAAAATTGTGTTTTAAACTTGAAAAAAATGATGCCACAGAAACGTATGGAATACTTCAGACTGCTTTTGGAGCATCTTGCATGAATTGAGCATCAGTTTTTGAGTAGCATAAGAGATTCAAGGAAGCCAGGGAGTCTGTGAGGGATGATGAGAGGTGTGGGAGGAGTAAGGAAGTCAGAACACCAGAGTTGATTGACCAAATAAAGATTTTCATGAATAAGGACTGTTGTGTGTCTATAGAGACAATAAGTGCACAGTTTGATGTCAGTGTGGGAACTCTACATACAATTATTCATGAGGAACTGAAGAACTGGAAGATTTGCATGAAGTTTGTCCCAAGGGTGCTCAGAGGAGATCAGAAAGAAAGACATTGTCATGACAGCAGGGAGATGGTCGAGCTGATCAATTCAGATCCCGCAGTTCTTGATGCTCTGGTGACCTGCGATGAAACTTGGATCTACTGCTATGACCAGGAGACAGAGTTCCCAGTGGAAGCATGCTGCCTCTCCCAGACCCAAGAAGGCCAGACAGAGCAAATCCACCTACAAACATTTGATGATCCCTTTTTTTGACAGCACTGGCATGATCTACATGCACTGGGTTCCCACTGGACAGACAGTCAACAAGGAATACTATGTTGAGGTTTTAAGGGAGTTCAGGAAGAGATTCCATCAGAAGAGACCAGCACTCTTCAAATCGGCTCAGTGGCATTTCCACCAGGAGAATGCAACAATCCACAACTCCATCCTTGTCACAGACTATTTGACCAAGATGGGCATCAAGACAGTTCCACACCCTCCATAGAGTCCAGACATTGCTCCCTGTGACTTTTGGTTATTCCCTAAGCTCAAGGAAAAATTTAGAGGCTGTCGTTATGAGACAATTGAGGAGATGAATGAGGCTGTGACGAAGGTCATTGACATGCTCAGACAAGAGAACTTCCATGGGGCCTTCCAGAAGTTGTTGGAATGGTACAACAAGTGCATTGCACCCAGAGGTGATTACTTCGAAGGGGACTAGAGTTTCATGTGTGTACTATCAATAAAAGTGCCCATACGAAAAAAGTCTGGAAACTTATTTAATGAACCTTGTATATAGCTACTGTAATTGATAATCAATACTTTTTTTATTTCATCATCCATGACAATTGTTTTATATTCAATACAATTAATCACTTTTTTCTCTATTACTCTAACCTCTTTATGGAATTCCATCAGATGTGATACTCTCATGTTTTTTTGGACTCACTTTGATTGTTCTTAACTGATTATTTTTAAATACTTCTTTAAAATTTGTTTTTATGTCAACATTTTGATATTAATTTTTTTTTCATTCATTCAATTCATCTTCCTAATCTTTTTCCATTCCTTTGATGGGCTCTTTTTCCCCAATGTCTTTTCCCAAATAAATTTTGATAGTTATTTTCATATTTTTTATTTTTTCAATGTCATATGATTGTTAAATCAAATTTTCCATTTCATTTCTATTGTTCCAAAATAGATTTTTGTGTATGTGTAGTTTTTCTGATATTTTCATTTTTGGTTGGTATATTATTTCCTTTCATGCAATTTTGATGGACATTTAAATAAAACAGATGTTATAATTTATTATAGAGAATAAAAGATATTTAATATCAGAATCCTCCACCCCACCCCTGGCCCAGTCATCTGGGGCTGCAGAATACACCAACTACATCTCTGCAGAGGAGTAAGACTTCTCCCAATGAATATCCTGATTATGACACTAAACAATCTGATGGTGAGGCTTCAGTAATACAAGAGCTTTAGGGAATGTGGAGTATCCTTTCATTGCCATTGCTACCAGGTCCACTCTGGCACTGAGGAGTAGCACCTGATAGGGTCCTATTTATGGGTCAAATTGTTCTGTTTGATATTTAAACTGTGTATTTATGCTAAATTGAATGGTTTGAAATAGAACTGTTTTTATATTTAACTGTGTATAAACAAATGACTGGTGTAGTGAAGAAACTGAACTAGTCACCTTCTACGATGAGTTATCCTCATTAGTGCGTAGCATCCCGAAACACAACATGTTAGTCATTGGCGGAGACATGAATGCCCAAATCGGGAAAAACGGAAACAACAAATACAGCCTCCACAACACGTCAAATAGGAATGGGCAACATCTAACAGATTTCATGATAGAAAATAGATTAGCATGCCTCAATCATCATCATCATCATCATATCGCGCTGGTAGCACGGATATCCCTGACCCTCTCTCGCCACTCCTCCCTATCGTTCATCGCCCTAGGTAGGTCTTCAGGACAACAGCCTGTATCCTCACATAGCTGCTGAATGTACGTTCGAGCTGGTCGTCCTGCTTTTGCGCGGCCATATGTGGGGATCCATAAGAGTACATCTCTTATGAGTTCATCTCTGCTTCTCCAGCAGTGTCCTGCATGTCTGGTTCGTCTAACTTGAATAGTTTTCATGATAGGGGGCAGGTGTCCGTACAGTTGGTGTCTTGTGGGGTGCTGCTGCCAGGACTTGTTCAGGATTGCACGCAGCATTCTTGCGTAATTGCCATCCAGTTTCTTCTCCAGCCATTTTATTAGCGTCCAAGTAGTGCATCCATATAGCAGTATCGATGTGACCGCTGCCTGGAAGAAACTGCGTTTCATTTTATTGGTTAGGTCTGATTTCCATATAATCGATAGCCTATTGATAGCTGTCCATGCTTTCGTTAACCTCGTTTCGATGTCCTTTTCGGTTGATTCGACGCTGCTTCCTAGGTACGTGAATTTGTCTACTAGTTTAAGTGGGGTTTCTTCTAGAGTGGAGATGTCCCCCGTTTGGTTATAGCACATATATTCCATTTTGTGTGCATTAACATAGAGGCCTATGCTTGCTGCTGCTCGTTCCAAACTATGCAGAAAAGTTTCGGCTTGGTCAGGTGTATTTGCCACTATCGCTATGTCATCGGCGTAGTCGGCGTCGGTAATTGTTGTTGCGGGGTATCTTCTGCTTCTTTTCTTCGTCAGTTCGAAGCCATTCTCTTTGATTTTGTCAATCGATGTTCTAAGTACGTAGTCTAGACAAATGATAAAGAGGTACGGGGCCAGCATGTCCCCTTGTAGTACTCCTGCTACAATGTCAAAGTATTCTGTGTCTCCATCCGGTGATCGTACTTTTACTTTAGTGTTTCTATAGAGAATCGTTATTGCCGCTACAGTTTCTTTAGGTATGCCGTACGCTAGTAGGATTTGTTCCATCTTTCCTCTGTGAATGGAGTCGAAAGCCTTGGTAAAGTCAACAAATATTAATGTCGCTTGTAGGTTCTTTGCCCGTACACCTTCAAAAGAGAGGGCAAACTATGGACATACACGTACGCAAACAATACTAAAGCTCAGATAGACTACGTCCTTATATACAAGAAATGGAAAAATAGTGCATTGAATTGCGAGGCATACTCCTCTTTTGAGGGTGTGTCCACAGATCACCAATAGTCACGGCGAAAATACGGTTAAGCCTACGAAAAAACGCCAAACGAACAGCGACCACCAAACACTATGACTGGGCCCTATTAAACAACAAAGATATAAGAGATAAATACGTATTAGAATTACGAAACAGATTCGAAACACTACAAGAAAAGACAGAAAAAAGTACACCAAACGACGAATACGAAAATTTCGTCAAGGCACACTTTGAGGCAGCAGCAAAATACATTCCAACAAAAATTAAAACTAAATATAAAGTCCCATGGGAAACTTTAGCGGTGAGAGAAAAACGTGCACTAGTGAAAACAGCCTCCAAAAACTATCGAAAAAACCCAACAAACACAAATGCCTTAAAACTAAAAACGGCACAATATCAATTAGCAGGCATATATATAAAGGAACAGACAGAATACATTCAAAATCAGATAGATAAGATTAGAGACTCGGTAGAAGATAGACAATCTAGAATAGCCTGGCAAACAATAAACGAAGTGAGCAGAAGAAAGAACACAGCCAAAGCAAAACTTAAAGCAGCAAACCAACAAGAAAGAATAAAACTGTGGAAACAGCACTTCGAAAACTTACTTGGAAACCCACCAAAATTAACGCATGAACCAATCACCAGAATAATTAGCAAACAATTAGACATTAAACTAGGACCGTTCACACAAGAAGAACTCGACTCGGTTCTCAGAAAAATTAAAAATAGGAAAGCTGCAGGGCTGGACGAAATTTCCCCAGAAGTATGGAAGACCAGACAATTCGACGACATACTGCTCCGCCACTGCAACACAGTATACAATCAAAATCCGATAGATAGATGGATGAAGGGATGCATACTCCCCTTCCCTAAAAAAGGGGACCTCGGATTAGCCAAAAACTACCGAGGCATAACACTTACATCCATAGCTGCCAAAATCTACAATGCCCTACTACGAAACCGAATAGAACCCAAAATCGACAACATACTTAGAAAAAACCAAAATGGCTTCCAAAGAAATAGATCCACGACCTCACAAATATTAACCATCCGCAGAATCCTTGAAGGTGTACGGGCAAAGAACCTACAAGTGACATTAATATTTGTCGACTTTACCAAGGCTTTCGACTCCATTCACAGAGGAAAGATGGAACAAATCCTACTAGCGTACGGCATACCTAAAGAAACCGTAGCGGCAATAACGATTCTCTATAGAAACACTAAAGTAAAAGTACAATCACCGGATGGAGACACAGAATACTTTGACATTGTAGCAGGAGTACTACAAGGGGACATGCTGGCCCCGTACCTCTTTATCATTTGTCTAGACTACGTACTTAGAACATCGATTGACAAAATCAAAGAGAATGGCTTCGAACTGACGAAGAAAAGAAGCAGAAGATACCCCACAACAACAATTACCGATGCCGACTACGCCGATGACATAGCGATACTGGCAAATACACCTGACCAAGCCGAATCTCTTCTGCATAGTTTGTAACGAGCAGCAGCAAGCATAGGCCTCTATGTTAATGCACACAAAATGGAATATATGTGCTATAACCAAACGGGGGACATCTCCACTCTAGAAGGAACCCCACTTAAACTAGTAGACAAATTCACGTACCTAGGAAGCAGCGTCGAATCAACCGAAAAGGACATCGAAACGAGGTTAACGAAAGCATGGACAGCTATCAATAGGCTATCGATTATATGGAAATCAGACCTAACCGATAAAATGAAACGCAGTTTCTTCCAGGCAGCGGTCACATCGATACTGCTATATGGATGCACTACATGGACGCTAACAAAACGACTGGAGAAGAAGCTAGATGGCAATTACGCAAGAATGCTGCGTGCAATCCTGAACAAGTCATGGCAGCAACACCCCACAAGACACCAACTGTACGGTCACCTGCCCCCTATCACGAAAACTATTCAAGTTAGACGAACCAGACATGCAGGACACTGCTGGAGAAGCAGAGATGAACTCATAAGAGATGTACTCTTATGGATCCCCACACATGGCCGCGCAAAAGCAGGACGACCAGCTCGAACATACATTCAGCAGCTATGTGAGGATACAGGCTGTTGTCCTGAAGACCTACCTAGGGCGATGAACGATAGGGAGGAGTGGCGAGAGAGGGTCAGGGATATCCGTGCTACCAGCGCGATATGATGATGATGATGATGACATGGCAATACTTAAAACTATTCAACTTTGTTGACATGCTAAACTGAATTGTTAGAAATAGAACTTTTTTTACACTTAACTCTGTGTAAATAAATGACTGATATTTAGTTGAATTGTTTATGATGCATAGCAATACTTGAAAACATAGAATTGTGTACAAGCAAAGGATTTATAGTAAATAGAATTATTCATATTGGATAGAAATAAGTGAAACCATTTAACTATGTAAGAAAGAATGAGCTCAGGCTCTTTTAAAAATATTATCTACAAAATGTCTTAGAAATCATGTATTCAATATATATGTATGAAAAGAATTTGGCATTAAATAACCTACAAAGGTTGATATGCCATAAAACCAAACCAAACCAAACCAATCAGAATCCCTCCCCTTCAATTCTTGTTGTATGTATATCTTATTTTTGTGAGCTCAACACCAAATATGAGTGTCAGAAAGTTTTTCAATCTTTGCTGCAGATATCAAGCTGTGTGACTCTGTTCTCTTTTTAGATTTGGTTCTAAATCTTCTAATTTTATATTTTCCTTAAAATCATTATTTATATGTTCATCTTAACTAGGTAACCAAAAACAACTTGTAGCAATGCTCAGCTTTTCTTATAAGACTTAAAATGCTTTCTTATAATTTCTTAGATTCTTTTAAGCTTTAACTTAATTTTAATCACAAGAAGATAGCATAAACGTTAAAAATAAAATAATTCCTTTTGTGCATTTAATAAAATAGTCCCTTTTGTGCATTTAAATACAGATTCTAGACTTTTTAATATTTTACTGAGCAAATTTCTGTCATTCAAATTTACATTCATTGAGTCATCTTTGATGTTTGCAAAACAAATTAAATCTCTGATTTGAAATCTTCCAAAAGAAAAGTAGCCATTATAGAAATTTGATTTTAATGGCATGTCAACCAGGTCATTGGCCTAATGAGTAGAGTATTTGCCAATGGTCCAGGAGACCAGTGTTCAATCCTGGGTCGAGTCATACCAAAGACTCAAAAAATGGTACTTGATGCCCCCTTGCTTAACACTCAACATTATAAGTTAAGGATCAAAGGTAAAATGGAGCAATCTAGAGAATGGAGTAGTGCCCTCCCCTACATTGAAAAGGGAGTCTTCAGGTCACCCTCAACTAAAGTCATTAACTTTACTCTTTTTTACTTTATGTCTCGATGTTAGGGAATTGCATTCATTGTGCATTTACATTTTGTTCTGCAGTTGTTTTTTTGCAAAGTTATAAGTATTCCTATCTAATACAAATAATTTGCAAACAGTTATATGGTTTCAAGTATTTACATCTAATTTCCAAAAATGGTTTTAAGTAATTTCCTTTTTCTATTTGATAATAATTATTGTATATAGTTATATGATTTCAAATAACAATTAATAATAATGATAATAAAAATCCTTAGTAAACAATTATAACTTCAAGTAACTATTCTTAATACAAATAAGTCTTGGCATTAAGTATACCTATCAAATATGAATAATTTTTAAACAGATCTATTTGACTTGTAGATGGAACCCTAATGAGTACTGTCACTTTGTATCAGAGTGGACCTGGGAATAATGGCTATGAAGGAGTGTTCTACACTGCTTGGATCTCTAGAACTTGACCTTTAACACCAGACACAGTTTAGTATCATACTTAAAATACCTCCCTTTTAGTAGGTGGTAGGGTTCAAACTTCCTCGACAGGATACAGTCAGCATATTCTAAACCCTGCCTCATGGTTAGAGTATAAAAACTAATTTTAAAGATTTCTAAAATGGATTTTGAAAAAATATTACTTTCATTTTATATAAAATCAAGTGAAAAATAACGTTTGTTGTCTATTACCTGTCAACTTGGGTCAAAGGGTAAATGAGGATTAAGTTAGCTTTGCTTAACTAAATATGATAAAAGGCTGCTTAAATTTATAAACATCTCATGAGATAGCTGAATTATCTATGGCTAAAAATGATAAACCCCAATCTTACATAATGTGGCAAAAGTATATTGTAACATTAAAACACTATCATATGATGTGCAATATTAGACTCTGAGAAGCCAATGGTTCAATCAGTTGGGGCTGCAGAATACACTGACTGCATCTCTGCAGAGGGGTAAGACTCTCCCAATGACTGTCCTGGGTATGACATTAAACAATCTGATGGTTAGGCTTCAGTAATGCTGGAGCTTTGGAGAATGTAGAATACTCCTTCATTGGTATTGCTCCAAGGTCCACTCTGGCCTGGAGTGGTAGCACCTGATAGGGTCCTATCTATGGGTCAAATAGAACTAAACTGTGTACTTATGTTAAAATGAATTGCTTGAAACAGAACTGTTTTGAAATTTTAACTGCATACTTATGCTAAATTGAATTGTTTGAAATAGAACTGTTTATATGTAGAAAAATGGATTTGGCATTAAAAAAAAACCTACAATGGTTGATATGCCATAAAACCAAGCCAAATGAGAAGCGAAGCTCATCTGATACTCTCGGAGCTACTCATTGAATTTGCCTCTCTGGCTTTGGGCACAGCTTCTGAAACCCTGGTTTTTAGGCCTACTTAACCTTGCCTAATTGTCAAGGTTCTTGCAACCTTAGCAAAATTTCTTGGATCATCTGGTTACTGTACTGTGATCAGCTGTTCCTACACATTTTGTACAACAAATGTTTTTGGTTGCTTCAGCCACGTTATAGCCCAGTTTGAACATGTAAGGCATAAATTCCCTGAATTAGACTATGTTGCACTTTCATCTATGCAGATTTTAGATCATACACAGAGTGAAGCAATGCATAACATGTCAGCACACTAACTACCAGGATACTACCAACCATAGCAGCTACTCTCTATTGCTTGAACTGCTTTAGGTATGTGACATACTTGGTGCAAACTAGTACATGTCAAATTATTGCAAAACTTCTGGCTTACCCTAATATCAACTAAAAGTATTTTACAATATTAAAACACATCATGTTAGGCAACATTCTACGATAAAGTATTTGTTAGATATCATTTGGTAAAATCCAATGATTTCATCATTTTACACAATATAAAGGGAAAAAGAAATTGATAATTTTTTCTTTCTTTTGTTTAGGGAGACATGGCTTTTGGATTTTTCTTAAAGAGAGGTTAACAATGTCCACTGCTATATCATTTTATTGGAATTATGTCAATTCATTCAAGTAAGTAAACATTCTCTATTATTAATTTAGTGCTCGCTCTCTCTCTCTCTCTCTCTCTCATATTATTATAAAATTATTATTATATGTTATTATATAATGGAATGAGAAAGTTTAATTCCCTTTTAAAAAAATCTGTAATTAGTTATAATTTTTTTTTCTTTATTTTTAGATAGAGAGAGGGATCTGAAAATGAAAAAAAAAACAACTTCAAAACAAGGAATTTGCAATTTTGCTTGATAAAATTTGGATCAGTATAGTATCTTTTCTTAGTCACCAGGTGAGATATAGTGCTGTGTTTTGGTCTTCAAATAGTTCATAGCAGAAAAAAAAAGGAAAATCGCTGCTGTGAATTCTGATTCTACGCAGCACCTCCTCATTGCATTATAAGGGTGAGTTCAGTTAGTCTGGCACTTTGGTTGCATTGGTCATGCGGACTTGCCAATCTTTATCCTGGCCCACATGTATGTATGTGGGTCATCATGTTAAACTGATATTATATTCTACAGCCATGGGGAAGTAATAAAATATTGAAGGAAAGTGTAGTCTCTGTACTTATGGAAATTTTGTTTGATATATTATAAAGAATAAAATAAGTCTCCTGATAGATTTTAAAATAACTATATGATTTTCTGTTGCAGATCCCACACTCTGATCCTAGGCAGAAATGATGTTTATAAAAAAAAAAAAACTTTTTGGTCAAAAGAATTGCCTAAATTTATGAAAAACTTGGCCTTTTTTAAAACATTATTTTTCAAATTTTTAAAAGGTCTTAGTGAACATTTGGTTTTATCTATTATAAATCTTAGAATAATACAGCAATTGTTAGTCAGGAATGATTGAAGAGTTCAAATTTGAAAAAAAAATCCTGATTTTTGTCTACGGAAAGTGCACCACTTTTAAGAATGACAATACAATAAATCTCAAATTCTATAATGTTAAGATAATCCAACCGACTTTGTGTACTCTGATTTCCATTTCTAATCGGATCGCTAAAATATTTTCTTAACAATGAATTTATTTTTAAAAGCTTTTCTTCTTTCAGAAGATTTTTTCATTGTTCAAAAAAAAAAAAAAATATATATATATATATATATATATATATATATATACTGATTTTATAATAGGCTCTTACTGCTTATGGTTTTTTGGTTTTAATTCAATCTCTAAGAAAAAGAACATTACTTTCCTAACAACTTAATATTTGTCTCTTTATAGATTTTTCATAAATGTGAAATTCTCAGCCATGTTTAGTCTACATTTGATATTTCCCAGCTGACAATCTGTTTCGTCACTTTTGTCATCTGAAATCACCCCCCCCCACTCCATCCAACTTGATAAATGTAACATTTGATGGTGTTTCAGCTGAAAATTTGGGCAACTCATTTGACCAAAAATTTTCTTTTTTTTATTTTACCACAGATGGTAAAATAAATTTAACTTAGAAAGTATTCTAAGTTTGTGTCATTTGTTGGCATTGGCAGAATAAAGTTTCTTTTTTTTTCTCTCTAAATTGTTTACTCAGGGTTTTTTTTAACTTTCAAAGCTCAAAATAAATGTCTCATAAGACTGACACTAAAATAAATTCTTACTGGACCCAAAATACAGTTGTAATTCTGGTATGTCTCTTTTATAATATGTAAATGTGTTGCATAGATTCAAGTCACTGATGAAATAATGGGAAGGTAAAGATATTAGCATTTAATGCTTTAATAAAACAACAGTGTTTCATTCCACACTGTTCTTTTACACACACACACACACACACACACACACACACACACACACACACACACACACACACACACACACACACACACAGAGTTTGTAATATCAATGAAAGAGCATATGTAGATATAAATTAGTATAGTATAAACATTCAACATTGCTTCTCACCTATCATTAGACAAAGACTTTCTTCAACACTAACATAACTTATATGAATGAAAGGTTGGCTATTATGTTTTTTTAATCTGTTCTTACTGGGTAAAATTCAAAGAGGAAGTTTCTTCGTTATTCCAAATTTTATTTGAATTACTTTCTTCATTTTTTAACACATTTCTAGATGTTTTCAGAAGTATATACTGATACACTCTGGCTATCATCTTCATCTTGAATGTGACAATATTTATAGCTAAGATGGGGATACTGCTCAGAGTATATTAATGTATGATGATAATTTTTCATCTCAGAAATCCAGAGGAAAAAAAATTTTCTCTTCCAAAGTTCTAAGATAAAATATTTCTCTCATTTTACTCATTTTGAAACTTTTAATCAATTTTTCCCATTTTTTATATTCATCATTTCATATATTAAAAAAAAATTATCAGTGTTCTTTGCTTTTTACTTTTTTTTTATATCAACTAAAACGCTTCAGACTAAAAAAGATGGAAGAATATTATGAATAATCATCGTTAATTTTTTAACTTTGACTTGTATTTCATTTTATTTTTATAATTATTTTTTTAGTTGTAACTTGTTTCACCAGTCTGGATTGGAAATATAAGCATTCATTGAGGAAGTCTCACTGAATGCACTTTCTTTAATGTCTCAAAGAAATCTGAACTATGAAAGAGCTACTCTAGTATATGATTTATGAAAAAGCTCAAATTAAAACCATAAACTTATCAAAAAAATGATGGAGATACTCTGAACAATATTTTTTGTTCTCGTGTGAAGAACAAAATAACTGAACTGTTGTGTCACCTACAAAAATGTGAAGTCAGTGTATAATTGTCTAAATGATATTTGGCATGGCTTTAAAGGTTTATATGACTTCAGTTTATATGTCTCAAACAGATTTTGTTGAGTTTAATAAACTGTTTTAGTCTGTAGAAATAATGCTGTTATGGTCGAAGAATTAGATCAAAACTTGAATTTAAACCATTCAAAGGTTCACTATAATCAATAACAATTCGGAAAGGGGCCCAAACTGAAAAATAAGTTCTATGTGATGAATCAGAAGCAGCAACAACAATCTACCGTAAATCAAGGGTGAACGTCTGCACTCGTGTGATAAGTGCATCTTGACATTTCTGAACAGATCAATAACTGTTAGAAAAAAAATGGACATTTTACAGTGATGCAGAAATTGGCTTTGTGGAAACAAAACAAGTTGAATAATGAACTAAAATGAACGTCCAACCAAAAAAAGTTTGGAAAGCATTAAGTGTTTTAGAAATATAGCCAGCACTATTTTGAATTATTCCCCTCCTTCTTCTCCTCCTCCTCCTCCTCCTAAAAGAGAGTACGCTAAAAATATAAATGAATATTGGGACGAGATTCAAATATATTAAAAATGGTGATTGATTGGTACAATCAGCTTAGTTGATTTATAAGATTTTCACACAAATTGGTGATTTATGATTCCATTCTAAGGATGATGATGTAATTAACAAATATTTTGTAACAATCCTTAACCAAATCAAAAATGTGTCAGTTTCCAGAAAGAATGTTTACCCTATTTTACCGGCAAAAAGCTTGTGGTTATAAATAGACTAAAATCCCCTGGGCTAGTTAGTAGCAGCCCAGCAGTCTAGGTCAACAGATTGAAGATTTTATTCTAAGGAAGGTGATGTGATAAATAAATGTTCATTAAGACCTAGAGATAAATTTAGGGGCAACCCCCCCCCGAGACTTCAGTCAATCATATGCTCCTCGTCATACACGAATTTTCAGCGAACACAAAAGCTAACCAGCAAAGGAAAAAAAAACCCGAATTGATCCAAAAATGTTGGCGCTCCATTCAATGAACCCATTTACCGATAAAATTTCCACAATTCACACAATTGCACAGACTATTTGAATAAAGTCTTAAAGCTCTTAAAGTTCAATCTGAAACCAATTGATTGATTTTAATGGCATGTCAACTTGTCTGGGGTTATTTTATGTCTTGGGTTAGGGAATTGTATACAGCTCCAAAACTGGAGCATTATCACCAGATACAGTTTAGTGTCATACCCAGGACTCCCCTTCTTGAGGTGGGTGTCTTACCCTTTACCGGCCTTTATCATCCTTTCCCGGACCTTTGGTATAATGTTTAGTGTTCGCCAATGGTCCGGAAGACCGGGGTTCAATTTCAGGTCGAGTCATGTCAAAGATTTAAAAAAATGGTACTTGATGCCTCCTTGCTTAACTCTTAGCATTATAAAGTACGGATCAAGGGTAAGTGAAGCATCTAGGGAAAGGAGTGACACCTTCCCCTATACCACAGTGTAGTAGCTATTGAAAAAGGAACCTTCGGGTCGCCCTCGACTACGGTCAGTCGGTCCTACCTTTTGGCAGGGGATACAATCAGCTTATTCTCAATCCTGCTGACAAGACGTGTAGAATCTGAATGGAAAAGATGATCTGGTTATAAACTCTCCAATTGGATGATTACATGTTGAATAACTGAAGACTGCAATGAATTACAACGGGAAATTTGTTTTGAAAGCAATTTTAAAAGTTATAAAATCATTTAGTATTTGAAAAAAGAAAAGTAAATGCAAATGATCTTTTTTTATCCCTAGGTTTTGCTTTAAAATGATGGGTGGGGACGAACAAAACTAAAATTAAGATACCTTACTTCTTATTGATCCATTAATGATCTCATTGATTCTTATAATTACCAAACTGGATTTGACATTTTCATGATGAAATTTTTGCTATGTCAGTGGAGCTTAGAATACGCTGACTGAATCTCTTACAGACGGGTAAGATTCTCCCTCCCCTCCCTCTTCAAAAAAGGGTTATCCTGAGTACGACACAAATCTCCGTCTGATAGAGATGCGCTATTTCTGGAGAATTGGGGAATTGGGAGTACCACTTCATTGTAACTTGGAGGGTACTACTTGTGTGGGTCCTATCTATGGGCCAAATAGATCCGTTTGAAAAAAGTATTAGTAATTGGTAGGACCGTGTAAAAAAAAACAACAAAAAAAAAAACTCTTGAGTAACTACACAAAAAATATAAACGTACCATGAACGTGATTCCCTAACCTCTAGTTATAAAATAAACCTTAGTGAGTTGACGTGCCGTTAAATCAATCCATGATGAAATTTGAAAGCTATGAAGATATTACTCTCAATCATGATTATTTTTTACAAACAAAAATATGCACCCGCTGACAGATGCAAGCATTTAAGTTTTAATGTAATAAATTAAATTAAATAACGCGTATAAAGATATTACTTATTCTAATTGATTTCTATATAGAATAGGATTGTTTTTAATACATTTGAGAATAAAACAATAACATTAGAAATCAATAACACTAAGAAATTATTTATCGAACCTGGTTTTGTTAAAACAAGTCTACAAATTATCCACATCATATTCTAAGTAAACCTTTATACCTTAATGATATTATGACACATTGCAGGGTTTTAAACGCATGAACATGGGTTGTTACGAGGCAAATCGTTGATAGATAGAATATTATTTAAGATTGAATAATTATTTAATAATATTTGAGAATATGAAATAAATTACTAAGGAAATTGTGACGTTGGTGGCGACATTTTTTCCGTTACAGACACACACATAATCTCTATAATAAACAAGATATTACAGAATTTGAGTTTTATTAAGGATAGCAAAATTCAAAGTTTTTAATATATTAATGAATGTTATACTTCATCATTTCGGTCCAGTGATCTAACCATCAAACCTTGTTAATTATTATTATCATCATTATTATTGTTGACACTATCATTTTATTAAACATTAAACCTATTAGTCAAGCAGCTGCAGTTATTGGTGATCAGTGATTATATTATTTGTTTGCATTTGCAAATGTGACAAGAACTTATCTTTTGTCTTTTAATGATTTTAAACCAAGCAAGAAAGTAAAAAAGAAAAAGAAAAAGAAAAAAGAAGTTAGGAATGAGAACAGATTTCTTTATCGGTCTAGAAGTTCGATTATTTTTGGTGTTAGCTGTAATTAAAACGATCGGTTTTCCTGGCTTAGTTTACTGCTTTCTTGTGAAATGTATTATAAAAAAAGCAGACACCCAAGGTCAATTTTTATAAGAATAATTGTTGAGTGTTGACAGATCTAGATCTGCAAATAGACATTCACTGCTAAGAAATCAATATTTGTACGAATAACGAACAAGTGAACTTTACCATTAAGTCTCGAATACTTTCACAAACGCGCGTGCGTGTGCAGTGCTTGTTAAAAGTACATTCAACTTCTGTATACTGTGGCTTGTCTAGTAAAGACGTTCGTTTTTATTTTAATGACGACATATGATTGTTTTAATTTGTGCAGTTTTGAGCTGGTATTTTAAGTGCACTGTGTTTGCTGTGGTCTATCCATTTATATTTTTTTCATTCATATACCATATATTTTGTGTAGTTTATCATTTGCTAGTGATAATCGTGAGATATTTATAATTAGTGTGTTGCTTCTTTGGGTAAAGAAGATAGTTAATAAATATGAGTATTGGAGAAAAATCAAAAAAATCAAAAAAAAATCTATTCAATTGATTTAAGTTCGAGATGAGAGCATCGTCTGTGTTGGTTGGCCTGTCTGTTAGTTTTGCAAATTTACAATAACCTTGAATGTTAAGAGTTCCTTTAGAAGTGTTTTTGAAAAAGACTGAGAAAAATCTTTTGTAAGCTCAGACTCACAAATAAACTTATTTTTAATTCCTACTGTTTTTAAACTTGTGCACTTTGTTTCTAAGTATTTGTTTCCATATATAAAAAAAAGAACTTGTGAATGAAAGCGCGAACACACACGCAAAGTACTTTTACTACTCAGCCAGCATTGAATTGCGATCAGACTTACTTGCAAAAGTGCTCGTGACACGGACTGCGTTAAAACTATATATTCTGCATTGTAAAAAAACGGCAGTTGCACTTTTTCGCTAAACGACATATTGCCACCTTTTTTTTAAGTTTTCTTATTAGTCTTAGTGACTGACGACGCAAGTTAAGTAGTAAACTAGTTTGGCATTGTTTACTGTCGTCCTTTAACAACGTTTCAGCCGCTGTAGCCTCCGGGGTTTCTTCAGGTGTCTTTTGTCGTAGTCGATAACTTTCAGCAGGAAATGTCGGACTGAAACCTTTTTTAATCAGTTCACAAGTCTAGACTGTTCCTTCTCCACTGTCCAAGAGTTGGGATATATTTTGACATTTGATTTATTGCCTTAGTTATTTCGTCCTTGTAATGTCGGTTCGAAAGTCTCCGAAGGTTATCGACTACGACAAAAGACACCTGAAGAAAATGGGGGGTACATGGCTGAAGCGTCGTGAATTTAACAACTTAGATGCGGACAGTCTGAGAAGTATAAAATAAGTAAAGTTTAGACAGAACCAACCTAGTGTTATGTTTTAGTGCAAATCTAATGTCAGGATATTGTGTCCTAATTAACTGGGAAAAGTTTTTGTAGTAAACTTTAAAAAATAGTTTGTATTGCTAATCGTGAAATTCCCGTAAAATTTTCATTATCACCAATTGCTACTATTTACTTTACTACTAGCAATAATAAAAACAAGTGAGGTTCTCAGTGAAAATTATTTGCACACATTATAAATAATTAGGTTTCTTCTTCATGGTCACTAAAATCATTGCTGGTGGGAGTTTTGTCGTCTATGGGACTTGCTGATACTGTGACGCACATGTACTTTTAAAACGTATTCACTGTAGACAGATTCGAAAAGGGAAAAGTTTTGTTTGCCTATATGTGAGCGTGTCATATATATATATATATATATATATATATATATATATATATATATATATATATATATATATATATAACAAAGCTGTACAAGTACTTTTTATACTTTGTAAAAAAAAGAGCAAAAACAGACTTCCCACTTCGAATCCATACCATACTTCATTTTTGACACTAGATGCTGATTATTTTTATTCATTTAGTGGTGGTAATAATACAATGACTATTATTTACCACTACCATCACTACTAATAATAGTAGTAGTAGCCCTGGTTATAGTGTACTGTATTATTGTGTACATAAACAAGCGGCGGGTGCTTTCTGTCTTTCTACACATGTTTATCATGGAAGAAGAAGGATACAGTGTAAAGGAAAGAATTTCGTATATGGTCATTCCACGTGTTGAGAGAGCCCAAAAGTACAACCTACTTCTTGATTATCATCATTATTCATTCTGTATTCATTAGTAGTATACACATTACAGTATGTACATTTTTTTAATTTCTCCCTACCCTTTGTGATACATCCGTTTATTTATTTATTCATTTTTTTTTTAAATGAATGTTTTTAATTCATTTGTCAGCAATCGATTTATATTTTTCTTATTTTGATGTCATGAGTTTTTTTACTATATAATTAAGTCTTATAATAATAGTAGCTAACCACACTTGAATCATTCAACTGAATAATATCAAATAAGTACTTTTAATGATAAGCTTTTGCGTAATAATTTCGCCCTCTCCACCTGCTTTAAAAGCACTTTTTATTTTTCGATGAATTTCAAATCGATTACGAATCCAAAGCCACAGTTTATTTACATATATTTCAAATTACGACTGTCTCCTATTTGTTTGTATTCGGTTATCAAGTTAATAAATCATTTAATGCTAATTGCACATACATCCAGAAAGTGCAACATACAAAATACATACAAGCACTTATAACATTGTTTAACAACAACGGACAGCTGATATTTTCGCTATTACCCTCTTCTTTTTTTAAAATCTTCTTTTTATCGATTATTTTGGCACAAGGTTAAAAAAAATATTTCTTTTTATCTTTTCACTTGCAAAGAAAGAAAGAAAAGTAATAACACGATAAAGCAGATTTAAGTTTTGCGTGTACACCTCCTACCCAGCTTTGTCAGCTCCCAAAGAACGATGTCTCTCTTTTTTTTTTTTTTTCTTCTCTTCTCTCTTCATTCGTTCTTGTCACAGTTCAGTGCAGAGTTGATTAAAAGTACGCTTCACCTCTGCAACGGTGTTTTCTTACGGGATAAAATTGCCAAGTCAGGTTTGTTTCTCTCCATCCCCTCTTTTTTTTTTTTTTTTTTAACTGTATGTTTGTCTTACTTTCGTTAGTCAATTACTTGTGATTATTAAAAAAAGAAAAGAAAAACATCTTACTCTTAGATACGCTTATTTGTTTTAACATTAATTGAGTAGTCCATAATATTTTTATTGCTTGCACTTAAAAAGTCCAGCATCAACATTGGTTCCTTGACGAAATCGGACTTAAATTAATTTGTAATTTATTACCCAGGTCATTTTCCTAATTCCTAGCCACAATAATTGTTGTTTAGTTGTAAAATACTCGGTCACCTTATCAAATTCAGTCGATTTATGCATTTTCTGGGGAAGTCTTCTTAAAGTGCAAGTGACTGCTATCTTAAAAGCCGCCTACACCAGACAATCTGACATGCTTAGTTCTGTGGTTTCATCTTAATTTTCAATTCCCCTTTTCTCTCTTGTCAACACAAACATATTTAAATAAAAAAGAAAGCTCTTTTGTTTCTTAGAAACGAAAGTGATTGCTATGAGGTAGATTGTTTGGTTGTTTTTTTTCCTCTAAAAACAAACGAGCTTTTTTTTCCCTCTCTTATCCCTCCAGTCTGTTGTTATTCGTGTATCTGTTATAAACGACGACTCAATATCCAACTTAAAAGTACACATTAACCTCAGCACATTCACTAGAAAAAGAAAAAGAGATTCGGTGCACTCATTTATTCAATAGTAGACGGAGAGTAAGATTAATTTCACTTGCTGATAATCGTCGTCTAAGTTTGTCTTGTTGCAGTTGATTATTCTTTTAATTTTCATTAAAAAAAGAAAAGAAGTTAAATTTAAAGACGTAAAAATTAACTCTTTGTGCATTTTCTTGTACTTAAAACTTTCCTTTTACGTTGATTTTATTGTTTCTTTACAAATGTTAGCGCACTTGTTGTTGTTGTAGTAGTAGTAATAATAATAATAATAAATGTTGCTTGTTTAATAAGTTATTTTGCATCACGTCTGTCTATAATTTGAAAGGGGTTTTGTAGAAGTAAAGGCATGTTTTAAATGCCTATTGTAACGTTGTTAGACTCAGTAGATTGTCGTTACACCCCCCTGCCAAATTATAATTTTTCGCTTTAAAAAAAAAAAAAAAATTATTGCTTGCTTATTTATTTTTAGCTGCTGGCTACGATAATTTCATTCATCTCGAATAATATGTGATCTGTGGTAATTTACCACTGTTAAATGTCATTCCCTATCTTTAAAACCTTAAAAACAACCTGTTTCGTTAAAAATGCAAACCTGTTTTTTTTTTTCTTTTCTTTTCTTAATGTGCAGTTAAGAGAAAGTATTTTTTTAAAACCCATGCTTTATTTAAATAAAATGAATAAATAAATAAAAACATTCTTAATGCGATTAGACTGGAAAAGAACATTTGTATTCAAAGCATTTTATGCACTTTTCCATTGTTTAAGAAAAAGATGCACTTTTTTCTGAAATTAAAATCAGTGTCAGGGTAATTTTTAAAGTGCACAGTAGTCGCTAAAGTTAGTGTCTATTGTTTTGTATTTATTTTCATTTATGTCGATATGATCAGTTGAAAGATCTTTTTATATATAGTCTGTATTTCTGGGATTCTTGAAAACAAAGGTCTTTATATTCAGATAAGACATTTTCCTCTTCTTTTTTGTTTGGTTTGAAATATTTTTCTTTAATCTTCGATATATTGTTTCAACTATTGTAGAAAAAAGAAAAAAAAAAGCTAATCTACATCGAGCAAAAACAATTTTAAAGGATTTATTTAATTTGACTTGTTGAGTTTTCCAATTATTCTCAGTTGTTTTATAGGAATCTTTTTACATCAAGAAAGTCTTTTGTTTTAAACAGTCAAAATTGTGACTTAAGGAAATTTTAATGATAGATTTACCGAAAAATTCTGGAATAATTCAGCTCGCATGAAATAACTATCATACAGAAACCCTGATATTTTCACTGATTATTGACAATTTAAAGATTTTTGAAAATTATTGTAATTGACAATTTTAAAGGATTTTTTATTATCATAATTGACAATTTTAAAGGATTTTTTAAAATTATAATTAACAATTTTAAAGGATTTTTTTTCATAGCCGTAATTGATAATTTGAAAATATTTATGGTTTTAAGTATTTTAATCTGGTGACGTGATTAACGAAAATATTCTCCCACCCTTAAGTACAAATTTGAAGGTTTTCCTTTAATTTGCCCTGCTACCTTTTTAGGGAATTTTTTTTATTCAATCCAAATAGATCACGAAATTTTTGATTTAAAAAAATTCTTACTTCCAGCGCTTACAATTATCAACAAATTTTTCTCTTCCATTAAAATAAAATCATATTTTTCATTGTAAAGGCCATATCTGCTTTACAAATTTGATTTTTTGTTTTTGTTTTTTATGTATCGATTTATTTTCAGATAAAATATACTTTTAAAATGACTTTTATAGTTTACGCATTTGCAATAACGATAAACTATAAAGTATTTCATTTTAAATTGTCTAAAATTCGACCAAAATATTTTTCATCAATAAATTTCCTTTGAATATGTACTTGTTGTTGTAGCAGCTTCTTTTAAAGACCTATTTTCTTTTCCATTTCCCTAACTTAAAAATCTTTTATTATTAAAAATTGCTCGTCTGATTGAACACTTTCACTACTATAGTTTAAATGCATTGAAAATAGAAAGTTCGGTTCGATTGATATTTACTTTATTTGCTGTTCTCGTATAATAAATAAATTCGTGCAACTGCTACCACAAAACATTATCCCTAACTTGGTGCACCCTAGCAGTCCCTTACAATACCGCCAGGCCTAATTGGTTTTACGCTACATTGCGGTTATAGCAGATCCATGCAAATGCGGCATCCAACTTTTATATATAGGTTGTCTAGCTGTTTTGTACACTCTTGCTGGTCTTCGTATTTTTTAGCTGAGGTTGATGTACTCAATCAAGATTTCCTTTATAAGGAGCCTTTAACTTAATCATGTAAACTCTTTTTGAATGAGCTGAGCTGATCATAAGACCGAGACGCTGAGCGATTAACATTATTTCGGCTGAAAAGACGAGATGACATTCCTAATCAATTATGACGTTCTTGTCCGTGCAAAAATCAAACAACGAGGAATTGTACTTATTTAGAAGAGTAATTCCTTAACGATTTTCTTATATAAAATCTTTTGTTGTTTTCTATACGAAATTTTATCGGTACCTTCACAACACCTCGGAAATGATTTACATCTGGTTATATCTCCAGGTGTAGCTTTTCAGCCGAATATTCACAACCAGTAAGAATATATTTGTTGACCGATTGTATAATAAAATTTATCCTCTTTGTGTGTCTCTTCTGTTTTGTGTGACCAATCTAATATATCTTCTTTTGATATTTTCCCCACTTAGTCCATTCACCCCGTTTTGATTGTCCAGTACCTGCCACCATGAAGTATAATGGGTTAGTAACTAATTGAACCAGAAGACAGAATTAGTTGGATAGCAGATTTATTCCGTGAGAGAATAACCAGGACTGTTTTACAACCCATGTGTATTCATGTGTAAGAGGTGAATGATATTGTGGTCAGTAACTACTGTAAATGTGTTAGCATAAAAGTAAATGTGGTAACGTTGAATTTCATATACAGTTGCTAAAAATCTCGTTCGATATTTCAGTACTTAGATTGGCAGTTAGCAAGTGTCTTGGACCCAAATACTACTGGTTTACCATTTTGGATCAGTGCATCTCCCAGACCTGCATGTGAAGCATCTACTTCCAGTGATACTGACTTGATTTGGTCGTAGTAGGATAAACATGTATCCGCCGAAATCATTTCCTTTAGGGAATTGTAGCATCTCTGGTAGTCAGGGTTCTAAGTCCATGATGATTGGAATTTAAAAAAACAAACTATGGGTGTGCATTCTCGGAAAACTTTGGAATGTACTGGGAGAGGTAGTTTTAATTTAAGCTCGTCCTTGTTTTGTGAGGTTGGCATTTATTTTTATACCGGACACTTTTGTTGGGTCTGGTTCGATTCCAATAGGAGTGTAGATATTGCCAAAGAATGATTTGCTGGTTTGTCTGAAGAAGCTTTTTCGCTGTTGAAGAAAAGACCTGTTAAGTTGCCTGAATCATGAGATTGTGTAAGCTTTTATGGTTCTCATTTTGTGACCATATACTGCTATATTGTCAGCAACACCATTTAGACTTTCAAGAATTTGGTCTTTTTTTTTTCCCTGGAAGATGTCTTGTGCTCCGTTGAAGCTTTGGATTTTCTCAGTTTGAGACCAACCAAGTTGGTTTAGTTGGTAATTTTTCTGCTGAGAGGGCTTCATATTTTCTACTTTTGTCGAGCATATTGGGGAATATGTCATACAGTGTCGACACTGGTGAACTCTAAGTCTCTCGCTCATCTTTAAAATCGCATTTCTGTGCGAGTGTTTTGGCTCTGGTAATAAAATTGACGTGGGTCTCGTTAGATTTCTGTCAATACTGCATGGACTCTGAAGTTTACATTCACCTTCAAGAGCCTGTCAAAAAAAAAAAAAAAAAAAAAGATTCTGCAGATTTTCTAGTAACTTCCGTTGTTCAGTGAGGCCACTGGCATTTAGACGTTTATCCCCAATTCCACGGCAAATTTTTCTGGCTTGCTTAGTTTCGTCCATAATTTCTTTGTCTTCTATGTACAGAATCATTTTTAGTTTGAAAAGTGACATTGTTTGAGTCAGACTAGTTCATTGTCGGTAAATAAAATGCCGTGACAAGTTAGTTTGCAAATTTGTTTAAGACTGTATCGTCGGCTGGGAAGTGTTTTACTAGTTCGTGGGTAAAGACGATAATACAGTTTCTGGATTTTTTTCAGCAAAGTATTTGGTCTTCCTATCATCTGACAGGGAACTGTTATTCAAACAATTTATTTTGGTCAATGCTGTGATTGAAAATTTGGTGGTAGATGGTTATTCGCGTTCGCAATATGGCGTCAACGATGTCTTCTCGCTAGACGTGTGTTGTGGTGTTTTTACTGTTATGTCTTCAAACAGGAATTTGTTCGTTTTTCTTACTAGTTCTAAGCTATATGTTGTAGTTTCTTTGAGCATTCAGTTTTTCGCTGGCTTAGTAATTAATAGGGCCAGTCTACGAAGTTTTTTGAATAGCATTTTTATTCCGTGAAAGGGAAATCGGTTCTATTTACAACTAATGTGTATTCATGTGCTGGAGGTAAATGATTTAGTGTGTAACAAAAACAGTACCAAGATGCTCTTCTTGATAAGGCAAATTTCTTGTCACCATATTTTTTTTTATTTCTGTGGGTTCCTTTGACTGCCAACATTGCGGATGGAAAACTACACCGGTTCTGCCTGTTGCTGCAGCACCCGCAGTGTCTATCTTAAAGAATGATTTTGCACTTTTAACAGGATGTTTGATATTAAATTTTTCTTCAATTATGTTTAAGACTAGCAATCTTCCCACATGCATCGAACTTCCACTATATCAGGTTGACTGGTGTTAATAGGATGTATACTGCATTTATAAGGACACATTCTCTATGGGTCCGTCTGTTTGATGTTGTGCCATGTAATACATCTTTCTTTGATATTTTCCCATCTAGTCTATTCACTCTTTGTCGATTGTCCAACAACTGTACCAAGGCACTTGCTCTCCTTGATATTATTAATTTCTTCTATTTCTTAAGGATTCCTTTGACCAGCAATGATGTGCGTGGAAACCTATACCTGCTCTACTCGTTGCCATAGCACCAACCATCTCCTTCATCTTGAGATGATTTTGCACCTTCTTTAGCATTTTTTGACATTCCATTTCTGATCAGTTATGATTGGAGGTTGGACGTTTTTTTCCCAATCGGGCTTTGAGTCATGTAGCATTTGAAAGTCATGCTTTACTATCTTAATATTCCTTAATAAGTGACATTGATGATAGTTACAACTTTGATGTTCAGCTGTATAATGCCACGTTTGTTAAAGAAATAGGCATTTCCAATCATTTTTTTTTGTACTTATTAAAACGCTTCACTATTTCAAGTCTTGCAAGTGATATCTCATAAATTTGAAATGGCCATGATATTCTTGGAATTAAACCAAAATAAACACATCTATCTTTAGCTGTAAGATGACATTAATCTATGGAGCATTAGCCATCACCCTATTTTTTCATCACATCTTTTCAGTAATGGTGATCTGTAAAAGGTAGTCAATAGCAACAACCCAGGCTCTTAATGTTTCTTATACGGAATCTAAGGATTTCATTTCCATTGATGGAAAACTTTATTTCTTTGACCATTCCTTTTATTGAAAATAAACTGCAATATTTTGAGGATTCTATTCTCCAGCTTGCCTAACTAAAAAAAACTCTTGTTTTTTACATCTTTTGACAGATCAAAAGATGTTTCATGTATGATTTTGATTCTGAAATGAGCATTACAGTTATATCATCCATAAAAGCTTTCATTGGCGGGACTGTCTTTTTTCTTTCAGTATATTGTCCACCATGTTATGTAATGTCTTCATTATTAATATGAAAAGTAATTGTGAAATTAAACCTAATACCAATATATTGGTTTTGGCCATTCTGTGGAATATCTTGTGTACATGTAAGTGTATAGATATAAGATTTCTGGAATCCAGAAGAAGCCATTAACTTTTTCTTTGAGAACATGCCTCACTGATTTATAAGCCTTCTCAAGATTTAAACAGATGACATGAAACTAGTTTCAGTTTAGCTATGCTTTATGCTATTCTATAGACTTGTTTGATATAACTTGGAAAAACCAGGAATTTCAGCTTTCTTTAAAGATGTATCCTTGTAATTATTGTTCAAAATGAAATTAGTCCTTCTTTTTGCAAGAAAACCAAAAAAGATCTTATTTTCTTATCTTTATCAATTGGGAAAAATTTGTAATCCTTCTCCTTTGGAATTCCATCTGCTATGCTCCAATCCTCTTTGATTAATTTCTTGATGTGCATTTTTCTTTTTCTTTTTTTTTCTTTTTTTTTTTTTGCAAAAGTCCTAAGAGAAATAGCAGAACCACAGGACATCTTTTTATAAGACATATCTTTTATTCCTATTTTTTTGCCTTCACTTTTTGGATGAAATTTTTCACTTAACATAATTTTATTGGTGAAGTGTTAAACTCTACTTTCATTAAATGTGATCGTGTGGAGTCTACTGAGTGGTCGAGAGGAACATTGATTTGTGGATTAGTAAACTTTTTGTAAAGGTATAATTCCAAAATTTCTAGACGTGACTTGCATTTCACAAGGCACTAATACCCTTGGGAAAAGTATGAATTGAATTATTCTCCCTCCAGCTATGGGTAAATAGTAGGACAGATTGGGTTCTTCAGTCTTGGTGAGACAACTAGTCTAGGAGAAGGAAAACTCTGAATTCAAACCTGTTAAACCCTGTTTAAAAATAGACCTTGCGACATATCCTGTCCTAGCAGAGGGATTGGTAAAAATGATAATTCCAAAATTTCTTTCTGCATATTAAGGACCCTCAGTTGTTTTACCTCTTCAAACAATTTCTTTGAATTTTTATGGGTTTTTATAAAAAATGTGTCTGGCTTTTCTTTAGCTGCTGTTTTCTTGCAGTTTCTACTTATAAAATGGTGGAGTTTCTTGATTTTAAAAAATTGTTCCATTATTTATTCCTTCTCATCTGATGTTTCCTTAAATCTTTTTTTAAGAAACTATTGTTTAATTTTGTCTTTCTTTTTCTCTCAGTCTTCTATTTACTATTTCTATCCTTCAATCAATATTTTCTTCAGCAATGAAGTGATTAAGACAAACTGCATGTGCAATTTCAGTGAAAGAAGATGGTTTTTGCTCCTGAAGCTATTATGGAGAATAAAAGGTAACTTGTCATCAGGAGCCTTCCATCTGCTGTCATTTGCTTTTAGCCATCTGATACAGGTTGCATTCTCTCTGAACTTCTGTATCTTCAGTCAACAAAAGGATCCTGTGCTCCATGGTGTTTTCCTCTGTCACTAATTCTTTTCAATCAGTTTATTTATTTCAGTTTTAGATTTACACTGTTGTTAATTCGGGTATCCCATTTTTAGTGCAATGGATTTGCATTCTTTTTATACTTGCAAAACTGATCACCACAACGTTGTACGTCTGTGGACAGTGAAGGTTTTTACTAGATTTAGGCAAGTTGATATTCTATTTCCTCCTCATTTTGTAGGTATCATAGGAGGATTTCCCATTATTTTGTGACATAGTAATCGATGTGTAGTGTCACACTCCATTTGGAATGCCCATTGTGAATCAGGCTATCAACCCTCTTGACATCACATGGTGGTCTTTCTCAACTGTTACTCATCTTTCCTAGCATCATCCAAACTTTTATTGGAAGTCTATTCTTGAAATAAATTCATATAACTGCTACTGCAAAGTCAACAGCAGCAGTGCCATCAAAGAAATCTTGATCAAATAATATAATTTTTTTTTTTTGTTATCTATTTTTACATCCATTCCACATCTCATTTTATAAAAAAAATTTTTTTTTCATCTTGTTAGACTTCAACTAGCCTTATTTTTTTTTAAATTTATTTTTTTTTAATATTTTAATTCCTTCCTTTTAAACTCTCCTCCTTATGCACACTATTTCCTTCTGTTGTTTTATGTTAACCCAAAATAACCTCAGGGGGATAATTTCTGTACATGTGGACTATACCATTTCACTACTTATGCAACCATTCTCTAACAATTTTTTCTTTTAAGACTAAACTTTGATAATGTCTAGACATTTAAATTTGGCATCTGTTGCTGATGCTAAAATTGCTTCCTGCTAGTTTTACCCCCAAGTTCTTTGAACATTGAAATAAGTAGAATAGCATTTTTAAAGTGATATATTTTTTATTTTCCATTTTCAAAGTTCTAATTTGAATTTACTTACACAACAAATAATTCTTTTTTAAAGTTTAAATCATACTAACCTTAATATTAGTGTTTTAAAAATGTATACAATGGTAGTGCTTTAAAACTTAATGTTTTTAAACACTTGATGCACTTGAGTGTGTACAATTTTTTAATTTTTTTTTTTAAAGATAAAAAAGAAAATATATTCATGGTTTAAAAAAAAAATGGAATTTTTATTTCTTCAACATCATTGAATTTTTATTAAAAAAGCACCATCTTGTGCTTGATATAAAGGTTTTGGATACATATACGCAGTAATTTAAAGTTGAATTAGAATTTTAATATTTTATTAGTATAATTGTTAATTCTTTTTCTAAATTTTAAACTGGTATTGTTTAAAAAATCTGTGTTACTGAAAAAATTTTGACATGCATCAATTTTTTTCTTCTCAATTTCATAAAAAATCTTAGAGCTTAAATGTTTTATTTTTTTTCTTAAATGCATAAAAGATACGAATTTGTAATTTGTGTCAATCTTTGCAAAATAGGCAGTGATGAGTTTGTGGTTTTAGATGGACATTTCTTAATTGAATGTCTTGCAATGATTTTATTGGTTCTCTTGGTTATTGATCAAAATAGAAGGGATTTTATTATTTACAGTTCTTTCCCTCTCATTAGAATTTCATTAATTTGTTTAGGCTTTCTATCTAGTGCTAATGGTTAAATTAATCCCCACTTTGAAAAAGAAAATACTGCTAATGTATATGGTTGACCTGTAGAGGGATGGCCTCACCAGACTATTTCTGCCCAAAACACTGTCGCCCCCTCATGACCAAATCAGGTTGTTGGATAAGTCTTATATAGTTTCAAGTATTTCAAACTAGTATCATCAATAAATTTAAAAAAAATCGTTCTCAATAGAAAAATGATTGCTTTAAAATTTTCTAGTTGATTTGTTTGTATTTGTTGTCTTGAGAAAGAAAGTTTTTACTCTTTTAATCCTTGCTTTATTTTTCCTCACATTGAAATGAAAATGGGCCATGACAGTTATTAGCAAGCATAACAAGACAGTAGAGACTTTTTTTCCTTTGGACATTTTTTTTATGTATTTATGAAAAAGGCAGACTCCGTCATCAATTAGCATTTAATAGTTTTCTTTTTAAGTAAAAACAAATATACAAATACACATTGGATTTTTTTTATTGACATTATGTAAAATTATGATACTCTCACATTAGGCTTGCTCAGTGGGCTGGGGCTGTAGAATATACGGACTGCTTCTCTGCAGAGGGGTACCCCCCCTCAACGAGTGTCCTGTATATGACACTAAAAAATCTGATTGTGAGGTTTCAGTAATGTTGGAGCTTTAGGGAATGCAGAGTACCTCTTTATTGTCATCGCTCCAAGGTCTACTCTGGCCCAGAGTAGCTGCACTTGATAGGGTCCTATCTATGACTCAAATAGAACTAAACTATGTACTTATACTAAACTGAATTGTTTGAAATAGAAATGTTTTCTGACATTGAAACTGTACTTATGCTAAACTGAATTGTTTATATGTATAAAAATCGATTTGACATTAATAACCTACAATGGTCGATGTGCCATAAAACCAAACCAAACTCACATTAGGCAAACACAAATTTGAAAATTTTCATAAAGGATTTTTTCTACTTAAAACTATTTTTTCTCAGATTATACTTATTTCAAAGTACAACATGTTGTCTTTTTGCATCTTATGATGACGTTTTGCTGATTTTTTTTTCTTCAAGTTCTTTTTTATTTTTGGACAAGTATTGCAAATTGATTAAAGGGATATTCACAACCACCAGGTTTCTTTGGATGATATCTTTATACCTAATTTTTGGTTTGTTTTACATGATCCTTCTCTAAATTAAGAGTAGCAGATCTGTTTTAGTGGTCTGCTGTCCCTGAGTCAGTTCAAGTGGCCAACCCATTTTAGTTTGTGTTGGGTGAGTATTTCGTACATGTCTGATAGTTTAGATTTCTCCAGGATGATTTTATTTGGGATATGCTATTGCCTCTTGGCAAATAGTATTTTGTACAAGTGATGCATCATATGGATGTGAAGTCTTTGAGTATCCACTTTGTATACTGTCCAAGTTTCTGCACCATACTGGAGGTTTGAGAGAACTGCACATTTAGTTTTTATGGAGAAGTCTTTGTTGAGCTAAGACTTGCTTCCTCAGCTTTGAAAGCATTTGACATTTGTGTACTGTTCTGCATATAGTCTGTTGTTGTTGGCACCTGTGGAGCCTAGATATTTTAATTTGTTTACTTGGATCAGAACGTGGCCCTCTATCTGTATGTCATGGCCATTATTGTCATGAGGTCGCCTCCCGAACATTTCTGGTCATTCTTGCATTGAAGAGGTTTGCCTCCAGTCTACCTTGTATACATACTCCTTGGGTGGAATCAGTGAAGGTATCAGACAAGACTATGGAAAGAAAAATCCAGAACAGTGTGGGAGCAAAAACCACAACATACAGATTGAGTATTACACAAATAAATTTTGGATAAAATGCAAAATTCACATGTCAATCCATTTCATACTACTACCAGAAGTCTTCAGTTTAATGTGAAAGATAATTAATAGTGGTAGTAGTAAGGGAAGTCAGTAACAGCAATATAAAAAAATGAAGTCTTTGTATACTGTGTTCAATTACAATAATATGAATGTTTCATTTCCTATTAAAGAATTTGTTTTATCCCTATATAATTAAGTGAATTAAAGTTCTTATGTATTTGGTTAATAAACCCAATGCTTATATCATCAACATCAAGTAGTGCTGACAACATGGATTTCTGTGACTCTTTCTCTCTCCGTTGATATCACTCTCAAAAGGTCTTCCAAATTACATCCTGTGTTCGCATAGAGCTGATGTAAATAAATTCTTGTTGATTGGCCAACACTCACAGGTCCATGTATAGGGGTCCATAGGTGAACATCACTTATGAGTTTGTTCTTGCTTCTCCATCAGTGTCCCACATATTTTATTCATCTTACTTGGATGTTTTTTGAGATGGGAAGTAAGTGGCTATACAGCTGTTGTTTCGTGGTGTGTTGCTTCTAGGATTTGTTCAAGATAGCTTGTAGCATTCTTGTGTAGTTCTCATCTAGCTTTTCCTCTGTGTTTTTTTAGCATCCATACTGTTGTATTGACACAGTCATAGCTTGGAAGAAATCCAGTTTTATTTTATCGGATAGACCAGACTTCCATATGATTGATAACATGTATTAATATTACTTTCAGTAGATGAGACACTGCTGCCAAGGAATGTGAACTTATGTATTAATTTTAGTCTCACCACTTAGAGTGGAAATGGCTCCTTATTTAAAACACATCTACTCTGTTTTATTTGTGTTCATGTGGAGGTCAATGCCTCCTGCTGCCTGCTCCAGGCTATGCTGCAAAGATTTGGCTTGGGCAGTTGTATTTTCAAGAAGCCCTTTATCATCTGTGTCCGTTATAGTTTCTGCAGGATATTGTTTTTTTTTGTTTTTTTTGGCGGGGATTGTGTTGAGCCATTTTCTTTTATTAGTTCTATCAACCTTTGAAGTATATAGTTTTGGCAGATTATGAACTGATATGGTGCTCATATATCTCCTTGCAGAATTCCACCAACAATGTCAAAGAAGTTTGCATTTTCATCCATTGAGTCAACCATGACTTTCATGTTTCTATAAAGTATCATTATAGCTGTACAATTTCTTTGGTGAAATCATATGCTAGAAGTATTTGTTCCATCTTCCCTCTGTGTATGGAATCAAATGCTTTGGAGAAATCTACAAACAATAGTGTTGCTTCGAGATTTTGTGTACGGACTCCTTTGATGATTGTCAGAATCTGTGATGTTGTGGATTGATTTCCCTGAAAACTGTTCTGATTTTTCCTAAGAATTTTCTCAATTTCTGGTTTGATACAGTTGAGAAGCAGAACATTATATACCTTAGCAGCTATAGAAGTTATGACTCTGTAGTTCTTGGTGATTCTGAGGTCACCTTTCTTAGGGAAGGGGAAGATGCAGCTTTTTTTGTCCATCTCTGTATTATATTTTGTTTATATATAGCATTGCAAAGATGAAGAAGTAAGTCATCAAATTTCCTTGTCTTCTATACTTATGGGAGTATATTTAAATTTTTATCAGTACTATGTCAAGTTCTTTCTCTGTAAACTATCTTAGTTGGATGTCTAGTTGGCAATTGATAACTTTTGTGATAGTTTTATCAGTGACTTTAGAGGAGTTTCCAAGCAGATTCTTAAAATGTTCTTTCCACATCTTTATTTGTTTTTCTTGGCTGGTAGCTTTTAGTTTTGCTCTCAAGGTGCTCTTTCTTTTGCTTACTTCATTTACTGTCAGCCATGCTATTCCTGATTGCCTATCTTCTACCGAGTTTCTTATTTTATTGATTTGACCTTGAATGAATTCTTGTTGTTCTTTTTGGTATGTTTTAGTTCTCCTTTGGATTTCAGAAGTTTCTGCGTATTAGCATTTGTTGTTGTTTTTTTTATTAAGTAAGGATGCTATTTTTATGTTATCTCATTTTTTTTCCCTAACTATTAGTGAATCCTATGGAACACTACATTAGGCTCTTAGTTAAGTTAGTATACACTCTCCTGCTGCTTCCATGTGGGCAGTGATGAAATTTTGATTTTCATCATTCTTACTATGTCTTTCAGATATATCCTGAAGAGTATTAAATGTGTTTCTTACAGTTTCTTACCATATATTCATTGCTAATATCTCTATTGGTAAGTGAGGACCAGCCATAAAATATGGTTTTGACAGTTTGTTTCTTATTTCTATTTTGACTCGGGTATATTTTTGCTGAGACAATTTTGTGATCAGAAAATACTCCTTCAAAAGAAGAGTATGCCTCACTGTTCAGAATGCTATTTATCCACTCCTTGTTTATGGATATATGATATATCTGTGCTTTAGCCTTATTTGTGTAGGTGTAGGTCCATAGTTTTCCCTCTTTTTTTAATTTAGTATTAAGACATGCTAGCTTGTTCTTGAGTGAAAAGTCTGCTAGCTATTCCCCATTTCTGTTTGACAAGTTGTGTTAGAGAATTTGTTATTTTCGTCTTTGCCTATTTCAGCATTCATGTCTACACAGATGATTAGAACTTTGTGTTTGGGAACGTGTCGGACAAGATAAGATAGCTTGTTATAGAAGGTGATTTCCATTTCATTACTGGGATTGGTTGGACTGTAGCAAGAGACGATTGTTGTGTAAGGATTGCCATCAAATGAAGCTCACATCATTCTTGGTTGGATTAATGTGGTGAAAAACTGCACTATCATATTTCTTTTAATGTCCTCAATCTTACCCTGGAGAAAAAATTTCAGTTGAGAAAACAAGTTGCATAAAACTGACAGTTTATAGAGGATCTTGCACTTGCACAATCAACCAAAAATTGCTGATCAATTCTTTTGAGTATTGACACTGACTTATCTAGACATCATTGTTTTATGATGAAAGTAGCTCAGCTGTGCACACATGTTCATTTTAAAATTTAAAGATTCTGCCTTGATACTTTTTGATTTCACTCTTCATGTGAGGGTTGTGCTGGTTGTATCATATGTCCTCTCTTGTTAGATTATTTAATGTAGAAGTCTATTTTTTGTAAGCAATATAGTTACTAATTATAATCATTTGTAAACAGTTATAACTCTAAGTAACTATTAACAGAAATAATTTGCACAGTTATATGGTTTTTAGTCATTCCTAATACTAATAATTCATATGCAATTATATGGTTTCAAGTAATGAATGAGGATAAAAAACTTTGTAAAAAAGTTTAAAGTAACTATTCTTAATACAAATAATTTACTCACAGTTATATGGTTTGAAGTATTCATATCTAATACAAAAAATTTTCAAACAGATTTATTTAGCCCATTGAGTGGATCCTAAAAATTACTACTACCCTGAATTAGAAGTACTCCACCTATCTAGAGCTCCAGAACTGGATCCTAATTACTGGTTGTAGTTTGGTGTCATAACCAGGACCCTTTTTGAGGGGAGAGTTTTACCCCTCTGTAGAAACCATAGTCTACATGTTTAAAACCTCACCAACAGGACCCCTTGTGTGCACACCTACAAACATACACATATATATATATATATATATATATATATATAAAGAAATGAGCATGTATCTAAAAAAAAAAAAAAAAAAAAAAAAAAAGATAAAATCAGTTTAATTTTTACTTAAAAGCTGTAAGTATTTGACTATGTACTTTCAGGAGTAGTATTTGTAGTTCTTGAAGACTGTAGTGCAAGTTGATGCATTCACATTGACTCAGTCTGAAGAGAAATGCAGATCTAAATGTGATGCTGAAAATAGAACATGTAAAAGTTATAAGCCACAAGATAAAAAAATAGCATGAAAATCAACAGGACATAGAAATTTTTATTGGTGCTAACTACAATCTCATCTGAAATCTAATTATGTAAAACATCAGGTCTTTTGGTTGGACAATCATGTGATATTGCAATGTTTTCATCAGTGAAGAAATGTTTGTTTCATGGCTAAATACTTTGTCATGTTGAAATATTTTACCATCTCCTAAATCTGGTATTAGGGAGCATCTTTACAAAATCATTTAAGTTTTTGCTTTTCTGTATTTCGTTTTTTTTTGTTTTTTTTTTTTCAACTTCTTTGTAGCATCTACTTAATGTTGCCATAAAATGTTTGACTCATCACTAAATTTTACAGTCTACTCCAAGTCAGATAATGGTCTATAAAAATACCCAAAATTCTACTTCCATTTTTATTTTATAAAAATTGACAGACTACCTACTCTAATCAATTACTCATAGTATCTGTCTGTTTTATATATAATACTTAAGTAGCTAAAATCTAAGAAAGGTTGGTTTGGTTGGTTTCTTTGTTTAAGGGGATATCAACCTTTGTAGATTATTTAATGCCAAAGCCTTTCTTCTCGAAGAACAGTAGTGGTACCTCATAGTTGGGAGGATAAGGGGGTTCATACCTTTCCCAAGGGTATTTGTCCGAAAGTTAATGTAATAGTGTGGCTGAAGTTTGAACTTGCTCATTATGAATCCGCCGTTCATCGCTTTAACCATTACACCACGAGGACCCCCACTCCACAATCTAAGAAAGAAAATTTGTATAAAATATACTCAATGCTACTGTGGCAAAATGGGTCTAAAACCTAAAATGTTAAAATTATGTTCTTATTGAGTGTGTTACTTAAAGTTTCATATGTATTATAATAATTATAATAATAATATAAAGTTATGATTATATGCAAATGCTGCTACAAAAGCAAAACAATATTGGTGCAACCAACAAAGAACTTTGTCAGATGATGACTCTGGGTTCAGACATGATTTCTGGGTCAACATATTGCTATTTCTAACCCAAACCACCCCAATAGTATCTTACAATATCACCAGACTTTGTAGGTTTTCTGTTACATCATGTGAATGCCAGATCAAGATTCAGCCTCCTAATATAATTCTTTGTTGTACAGGGTACAGCAGAAATACCTCCTACATTCTAATCTGTCACCTTTGTGGTGCAAGTGAACTTAGTGCCATTTAGATAATGTCTTACAATTTTGAAAAAAATCAGATACAATCGTAAATGTTTTTTGTTTTTTTTTAAACTGGTGAATCTATTAGTTGCTACACTGAGCCTTTTGTGTTCATATCATTTTATGTCAGAATGACTGTATTCTGGATAGAATTTTGAACCTGTGTAACCCAGTAGGGTTCAGGGACCGTCAGATGGGATTTAATACCCAGAGGAAAAAGAAATTAATATGGATTTTAGAAGACTAGAAAAAATACATTGCGAATGTGTAATCGCGTAATGGATTTTTGACGGGCAGTGTAGAATGAATCATTATCTTGTCGCAAAACTTTTGTTATGAAGAAAAGAATGTACGTGTGTTGATCAAAGGAAATTAACGACATCGAAATTATTCAGTGACGAAAGAGAAATAAGAAAACAAAATGTCGACACCTTAGGGTCATTGTTATGAAAAAGAATTTAGGATTCGTTTGAGGAAGAGGTCATTCTCAAAATGACCCGTGACAAAAATTTTTTTATCAAAACCCGTTGACATTTCAATGTTATCCGCCCTGATCAAAGCATTTTTTTTTTTTTTTGCTCAATTTAGTCCTGGAATTAGGTAGAGAATTCCACTGAAAGCTAACGGCCAGCATCGACTCGGACCGAGTTATGAATATACAAAAGAGAAACGAAATTAAACGAGATGGGAGTCAGATCGAAGTTGGAACAGGGTTAGTCGAAACAGACGAGTTTTATACGGGATGAGATCGAAGTTAGATGAAACAGCTTTCCCGAAATCTGAGTTTTATTGACCTTGTACCTGACAGCCCAGAGCAGAGTAAGTAAGGAAGTCGTTCAAATACGGCGCGAAGAAGAAAAACAAACATAACCACTGTAAAGATTGCCTTGTACCTGACTGCCTGAGTAGAAAAAAAAGTTAAGCTTGTCTAAGACAAATTCCTGGTGGTCCCTGACAGATTATACTTATGTAAAAACTGTTGAATGACATTTTATTTTATATACACTGAATATTGTTATTATTACAAAACTGTTTTCTTTGTTTTTTCCCTTATTTAACTGTGCCGTATCAATCGTCTAATTGTTAGGCGGCGACTCCAATTCGCTTTTGGTTCATCGTCCGGATCTAAGTACACAACGTGGGCGGATAGCAGAACATTCAGCGGATTGAAGGCAGACTCTGTGTTTGGCAAAGCGACGGCCCCGTCCTTGTTATACATGGAACTGCATCATTTCAATGTAACAGGAAAAGCTCTCTGTGTAGTAATTACGAAGTCACCAGCCTTTAAAATATTTCAACAGTAAGTGCATGTTGTGCATTAATGACTAACTAATAGTATCTGAAAAAGAAATGGTAAGACATTATCTAGATGGAGTTACCATTACCTCTTGCCTAAGTTCAATTGATAGTTTAAAATGAGGGAAGGTATTTATGTCACACCCTATATTTAGACATTACTAAGTTTTAATTCAGTGATGTCACATTGGAATTAGCTGACTTCTTAACATATCAATACACTGAAAGAGAATAGAATTTCCATTAAATTCATGTGCGAAGTCACTGTACATGATCTTAATAATAAATCATTAATTCAATTATGTTAATTTAAATTATATGAAATGATGATAATGTCAAATTCTTTGGAAAGTTCAAATTATGTTTTACATAGTTCGATTAATTTTTTTAAAACTGGTAACCTGTACCAATAGACAAAAAACAGCGTTGAATCTCTATCCAAAAATATTTTTTAACTAAAATTTTAGAGTGCTAAATCTCATACCTACTAACAAAGGAGTATAGATCAAATTAAACGTTTTTAAACTTATAATTTTATTTTCCTAATCATCTATTTTAAAGGAAATAAATGATGTTTAATCTTTCGCAGTAGACTTGAATATTCTACTCTAACCTAAAAATGATGGTAGGACTCATTGAATGATAGACTAATATTGATTATTAATTTTTGATTAATATATTTTTAATCATAATTCTCAGATTGAGATTTTAACTTAGAAGGCTGCATATAATAAATTAGATTATATCTAATATCAGTTTATGTAAAAAAAAAAAAATGATTGTCTATCATATATTTTTGAGAAAATGAGCAACAACGCTGTGTCAAGATTTAAATGACTATAACCAAATGTTTTTCAAGCTAACTAGCAAGGCTTATTGTAAGAGAATTGCAGGTTTCTGAAGGATATCAATTTGAGTCCTGTTGGAGGTTAATTTTTTATTTTTAATCCTCACTGCTAACTATTATGGAACGATGATCTGGTAATTTAATAAACAAAACAAATAAGATATCAAACAAAAATTGATAATTGATTAATAATACTCATGAAAATTCCACCTTTTATAAAGCAATCGATTTTTGTAAACCACCTGATTAAAGAGGAAAAATCTTTATTAAAACAAAAACTTTGATCCCTTTATTTTTTACTTAGTAATATGAACCAAAACTTTCTTCGTTTATTTTTTTTTTTACTCATTTCTCGCTCTTCTGTTTCTTTCTCTTTCTTCCATTCTATTTCACTGTAGCAGAAATAAGAATAAGAATTTGATATATATTATCACTTCTTTCTCTTCACTTTCTTATATTCATTTTCTTTTCTGTAGCCTGTTCTTTTTTCTTCCTTTTCTTTTCTCAAAGTCAAAACAGAATGGTCCATTATTTATCTGACGTGATGAGTATTAACATCCGAATATGTGCTCATGTTTTATTTTATTGATATAACAAAAAGTTCTTTCTTTGATATTTTTGATAAGATTAAACCTTTTACCATTGTATAAATCTTGAAAATATTTATAGATTGAAGACCTGCTGTCTTTTTATAGAATTTATTTATTTTATAACTTATATTTTTAAATTTTATTGACATATTAAAGTATTTTCAACTGAATATTGTGCTGAAACGAGTGGCAATATGACGCCTGTTGTCTCTGTCATTCCTTACATAACAAGAAGGATTGACGATTCATTACGGTCACAAGTTAAAGAAGATTAATGTCCGATTAATGTGCAATTCAGTCTGTATAACTCGCATGCTGCGTCTTTGACCAAATCGCCACATTATATTCCAAAATCAAAGTGGTAAATGGTATCACAATACTAAAACCCTGAACAAAGCTGCTTGTATTTCCCTAGCGCTAATACTCTTGGAAAAGTATAAACTATTCTCCGCACCAGCTACGAATAATTAGTAGAGCAGATTGAGCTCTTTAACCTTGGTATGGTAACTGGTCTAAGAGACGGAAAATCTGAATTCAGACCAGGTGTAGACCTGGAGAAGGGTGGGTTCCACCAGGTTATTCTTATGAAAAGTTATATTTATTTCAGTTGTTCAGAAAGAATAATAATGCCTTATTACGTAGTATTATTAGTGTACAAAGGGTATTTTAATTATTTCCTTTTTCGGTGACAACTGACTGAATGTTTACTTCTTAAAGTGTTTTTTAGGTAACAAGAATGTAGTGATTTTCTTTCAGCAAAACAGGGACAAATATTTTCTTAGTCCCCAATCAGCAACCACTGGGAATTGATTTGTCCCATTTTTATGAAAAAAACTCTAAAGCCCGCGGAAAAATTGAAGAGATTTCTAAATCTTCTCATGGAAATTTGATATATTTAGTCCCCCAGAATTTCTAATACCGACAATTCATGGTCCCCATGAATAAAATGTTATCTTTGTCTCCTCCTACACCTTCATCTTCCCGAAGAAAAGGTTAATTTTTACAGGTGTTTTGTTTTTCCACTCACTATATGAGTAGTGCACATACATATCTAATTTCACTTTTTTCACCTTATAGGAATGTTATCTTTTCTTTCAGATTTTTATTTTGATAGTTCATGACCCTTCTCGAAACTGATTGGTAACAGTTATCTGTAGAGCTGTAAGACACTGTTTTATCTTTTTAGTTGTGTTCGTTCTTTTAGGGCTTTTTCATACGGCACGGGGAAAACGTCTTTTGGGTTTAATTTTTTATCACCAAAGTGTAAGAATCAACAATAAAAACCAGGGCATACAATTTGTAATACTCGGATGTGACAAGGATCGGTATTAAACCTATTTCTGCTTTTAGCACATCTCCCTTCGTGTGAATATCTGTTAATTTGTTTCTCTTTTCTTGATGATTTGATTTTCTTTCTTTTGTTTTTAGTCTTTAGAACAGAAGCATGCAACATTTTTTTTATTGGCGGGCCACGTTCGAACATTGGAACAATTAGAGCCAGTGTAGGTGAATGAGTGCCTATACCAGTCACCATTAAAAAACAAAAATATGTAATCTAATGACAACTAATGTATTAAGTTGTGAATAATTTTTTTAAATAATAAAGACAAATAAAATTAAGCTTTTACACACAGAATTGAGTTACCATTTCAAAGGAATAGAATTACTAAATTTTATTAAAAAAAAAAAAAAATTAGCTGCAATCAATAGTTACTGTAAAAAGTTCTTCAACCTTTGAATTCAAAACAAAGTCTCCTTGTGTCACATGAAAGTCAAAAATGTGACGTCCTTGATATTCTGTATACTCAAATCGAAAACTGTAAATTTGTCTTACGGCTACAAAACAAATTCGAAATTAACGTACCCGGTAAAAAATAAAAACTGTTGGTGAGGGCCACACTGAACGTCTCCTGTGAGTATTTGTTCACATCTTTTTTTCTTTTATGTTCATAGTTGAAAAGTATACTTACTCATGAAACCTATTAATTTTTAGTCTTTATTTTTCTCTGTTTATTTTATCTTTATACTAGCCTGTTTTATTTGTTCGAGAATTTTCTCGAGTCTTTCATCGTATTCCGGATTGGTTCTCCCCTAAACCAGAATGTCGTCCATTATAATTTCTACTCTTTCTACATCTCCTTATAGCGCCGACATACATCGCTAGTATATATATATATATATATATATATATATATATATATATATATATATATATATATATATATCAGGTGCCAATGATATCCCAAAGGGCAACTGTTTAAAGCAATAATGTCTCATTGACGCGAGGAATGTCGTTAATTAACTACTGTATTTCTCTAAATGGATTTGATGAAAATCACTCGTCGCATCTAGATTGGAAAAAACAGTAGCCTCGTTCAATTTTGGCTCTATATGATCTTGGTTGGGTGACATACACATTACACATTTGACTGCAAGGTCGATCAACACAAAAACGCTCATAACCATTTACTGGAACTATTGGTGCGCACTGGTCTGTTGGTTGGGTGAGTTTTTCTATTATACTCTCGCCTTCAAGAATGTTCCAGTTTGGTTTTTACTTTTGGTAGAAGTGGAAAAGGTATCCGTCTCATAGTCGTTCGTGACTCAACATGGCTTTGCATCCTCTCTTTGATGAATTTTCCCCTGGTTTGCCTTTCATTCAACCTCCTTAGTTGAATATGTTAAGGACTTGGTCGACTTTAATAATCATTCCCATTACATGGGCAAACTCTCTGATCAGTAAATTTTCTAAATCCTGACCATTCAATACGTATATCTCGAATATGAAATTTTTTCCTTTATGTGTCGTGAAAATCCAGAATTTCCCTTTGTACAATAATGTACCGCCTGAGCTTTCTTCCGTCGGTTTTAAAGACGGTCTATTCCGAAGATTTTTTTAATATCTTTTGTGGCTTATTACTATAATGTCCACTCCTGTGTCTATTTTAAATTTCAGGTGGTTACCTCAAATCTTCAAATTAGCAAACCATGGATCAAGTGTTTTATTTTCCCCTGTGAATAAGCCTAAAAATATTCCTCCATGTTGTGTTTCATTCTTGAACATTGCTTATTTTCGTCTGGCGACATATAGCTGTTGTATCTATAAGTTTATCCTTTTATGGACACCAGTCCTAGTCATGTAGCCGGCTGCATCTGTCGTATTTTTAAAAATGTTTTTTCTTCTAGTTTAGGTCTGAGAGCATTTCTTACCCCCCCCCACACACACACACTTTCGTTTAAACCTCGTTGACATATTTTTTTCTGCCTTTTCTCCTCTGGTGTTCTGATTTGTTCTTGCCATTTCCAAGGCTTTGTCGAGTTTCAAGTCTGTAGGTTAACTGAAGGCGTTCTGACAATCCTTTGTTTTGAAGTCCGATAGTAATTTACTAAGCTTTTTTGCTTAGATGTGGCACAAGGCCGAATGAATGGGGCACGGAATGAGATTCGAACTCACTCTTGCAGGTTTGCTAGTCAAGCTTGCTAACCCTTACACTATGGAAGGCACCCTTGTTTTGAAGTCCGATAATGAATCTGTCTTCGTTCTTGCTGGCGAAGTAACAACCATCTGTAAGTTGTGACATTCAGTTATAACTATGAACTGATATTTTGTAAACATTGCTTTGTATGGTACAAGGCTAGGTTGTGGTGGGAAGTAGTTAGAAGAGCCTGCCTCCTGATAAAAACAGCATTCAATTCTTGGTTTTTATTCAGATTAAGATACTAACTTTTGACCCATCTATTCAGCAACTCTTAATCATAGGTCGGTACTTTCAGTGGTGTAATGGTTAATCAGCTAGGCTCAATATATCCAGACACATTCTGTTTATGATTTTTATATTCCAGTTATTTGCTAATTAATAAGTGAAACTTCTGTCGTTAACTGAATTCCAACTACATTTAAATTTTAAAGTTAGTTTTACTTGTATTTTCTACTAATCTGGTGTAAAGTTTCATGAGCTAATCTAGCAGACTATTTTGTGATTTTGATTATCACTGAGTATTTTATATTTCTATCTTTTGACACTTTCCGCCTTGCAAAATTGCTGTGGCTTTTATTGAGGAAATAAAAAGTAGTGATTTTTATTTTTTACGACGGTAATTTAAAAAAGAAATTTATAGTCAAGGAACTGATTTCCTGATTTGGTTTCTGCAAATTAACGGGCAGAGAAATTTTCTTCATATCCACTGGGAAAAGTTTTGTTAGAAACTCCTCTTCACTTGTTTTTTGACAACATTTCTGTACTACTAACGAGTTGTTCTTTTTTTTGTGTGTGGCTAAGATTGAATAATATTCTATAAAACTCACAATCTTTTTTGTGTTAGAAAACAATTTTGCCGTTAGTTTGATAACTTTATACATTTTGAGTGAAGTGGGCTGGATATGAATAAAGAAAAATTTATCAATTTGATTCTTCCATCGAATTTTTGCTCTCTTGTTGATATTTATATTTGACCAAAACTATTTTTTGAAAGAGAAATATCAGAACCATTTAAGAGATTCTGTGCTAAATAATTTTCTTTCTTTATTTATAGTTTGTCAAAAATGAATAAACATGAAACAAATTTGATAAGATTGTTAATGAATTGCTGATCAGAATCAGAAATAGATGAGTTTTCATTAGAGATAAAGAATGCACAAATACCATTGCTTCCCATTTTAAAGTGTTTAAGAGAAGTGTGCAGGGGGAGTGGATCATGATTATTTTCATTACTGGAGGGGAAATAAATCTGTCTGCATAACTCTTATTTTTCATTTTTTTAAAAATCTGTTTTGACTGCTCAAATTGCTCAGTGTTTGGAGCCTCTCTTATCTCATAATGTATCAGTCTTTGAAATTCTAATCTTGTCTGGGGAGATTCAACATGTGGAAGATTTTCAAGAGGGAGGGTGCAAATGTATTTTTTGTTTTATGAAATTAAGACTTCTGCCACTTTCAAAAATATGAAAACTTCTTTTTTGGCTTGCATTGGAGTTTACAATTGGACGATTGCAAAACTTTGTTCTATTGCTAATCTTTTGATCTTCAAACAAATAATCCCTCTTGTGGTTGCTGTAATATTCACAGTGACCTGATATTTTAACTCATTCGTGGGCAAATAATTTTTTAAAAAGTTTTAAGTGGGTAAATTATTTTCGGAAAATTTGCAAAATCGAAGCTATGTGTTCAAACAAGTCAATTAATCATGTATAATAAAAAAACAAACAAACATAATTTGATCAACCATTGTCTATATTTTAGGACGTTATGGAAATCATGGAAATTCCGCTGTAATGCAAGTGGTGGGATCCTCCAGCGATGTTTTTATGCATTAGCATTGAATTGGTTAACAAGCAACCAATCTGAAAATGCCTTACTTTAAGCTTTTACAAAAACGCAAAATGTTCTGCTTTTGTAACATTGGAGAAAAAAATGTTGCTTTCCCTGCAAAAGGGTTAAACTTTTGAATTATTTCTCTGTTTAACTCGGATCAATTTCAACTGAATTTATGACGTAGAATTCATATTATGGATTTATAGAAATGTGTGGTTTTTAGATCATTTCCATAATAAAACTATCAATAATTAACATAATACACATGGTAACCTTATTCTATCAGTAATCTTTGCATTAATTCCTGGCCATTGGCAATCCATCTTTTTTCTGATTTTAACAAACAACAAACCAATCAAAAGCAAAAACTTGCTCCAACAAATTTTAGATTGCTGGGTGGAGGGAGTAGTATTCCATGTTTAATTATTCAATATTTTTCAAATTAATGATTATTATTAAATAGGAATAGTTATTTCAAACAATTATATTTGTGTATAAATGATTATTATTAGAGAGGTAACCCTGTTAGTGAAGCTTAGATTATGCTGACTGCGTCACCTAAAGATGGGGTAAGACTCTTCTCCCTTAAGGAGGGGTGTCTTAATTCTTTAAATTACAAAACTAAAGATGATGTTGAATCCTTTTTAGACAGACACTGACTTTCGATGAAAACGTCTTAAGTGGTAATTATTTAAATTATTTAAAACATTTCAGAAGGCAAAGCACTAAAAATAAGAAAATTAATTTTAGGCTTGAATCTTGAATTTGATTGAAGTATCAAAACTTATATTTTCACATCTTGATGCTGTTGAAAATATTTGATTGCTGATTTCAAGCAAATATGAATTTCTTTCCCCCAAATAATTTAAATATTTGAATTTATTATTTATACTGAGTCTTGATAATTATTTTTCGTTTTGAAAAAAAAAAAAAAAGTTGCCAAAGAATTCTTAATAAGGAAGAAAAATATTTCCTTTTATCCCAATTAAAAATGAATGCTAATTTGAGTCTTTGCCCTTCTCTCTCATCACTCTCACACTGATCCACAATCATCAGTGGGTAACAAAGTGTAATGAAATTAAAGACCTTTTTATGAATCATAGATCTGAAAGAACTGATGGTGTATCCTCCCTCCTCAGTAACATAAAGCCAAATTTCTTTTTCTCTTAAAAACAAACATAAAAAAACTCTGAGCCTGAATGGTAGTACTTGTTAGGTACTCATCTGTGGATTAAATAGATCAATTTGAAAATTATTTGTATTAGATAAGAATACTTAAAGCCATATAAATGTAAATTGTATTCAGAATAGTTGAAGCTATAATTGTTTACTAAAGATTATTATTATTAGTTACTTGAAACCATATAACTGTTTCCAAACAAATGATTTATATTAAATAGAAATAATTACTTGAAACCTTTAACTTATGTATAAATTACTTGATAGAAATATATGTAAAACCATACAATTGCCCAAATTCTGTTTTAGATAGGAACACTTGATATAATATAACTCTTAAGAAACATCTACTCAAAAAGATGTAAATATCAAACATACATGAGGCATTAAATAAGTTAGCATACCATCCAAATAAATCCTTAAAATCAATTCATTTTTCCCTTATGATCTGAAATGATAGATAAACTAATTAAAACAAGGCAGAGAAATGAAGTCATAGTAAAGTCATGGGAAAGCTATAAGAAAAACCAAAACATTTAAATGAAGTTGATAACATAATCATAATTGTTTCATTTCTCTCTTACCAACATTAGAATCTACTGTGTAACTATTAGTTTAGTGCAAAAAAAATTGTTTGTTTAAAAGAGTATATCTTCGTTGAGAATAACATTTATTGATCAAAATAAGAACTACAGTTTCTAGCAATAAACAAGTCTTTGAAATGATGAATTCTTTAAAAGCTTTTAAGTTGTTGCTTAATTGTAAAAGACCTCTTGTAGGAAGTTGTCAAGATGCTTGAAAAAAATGGTAGTTGGTTGAGTTAGCTTCACAGTCTTGTTCGTTCAATTTCTGCAGAGTCATTTGTAAGATATGTTGTTATAGAAAAGAATCTGTCCTTTTTGATGAACCAATGTTGTATGTAAACATTGCAGTTATTTGTATATTTTGTTGATTTCATGGCCATACATCTCTGCTTTGATTGTTTTTGCCATGATTTAAGAAGTTGTAGATTATTCTGCTTACACTTCACCAAGCAGAGACCATTAGTTTATTCTGAGGCAGTTTTGTATGGTGGAACTATTTTAGTGCTCAGCCATTGCAATCAGGAAATGGATAAGTTTTATTATTTTGATTGGTTGGCTGGGTTTTATGGTATATCAACCTTTGTAGGTTATTTAATGCCCAATCCATTTTTATGCAAATAATCAGTTCTATTTCAAACAATTCTATTTAGCATGAGTACACAGTTTAATTGTCAAAAACATTTCTATTTCAAGCTATTCAGTTTAGTCAAATAGTTCTAATTCAGCTAATGCAGTTTAGTATAAGTACAGATTTTGTTTACACACAATTAAATGTTAAAACAGTTCTATATTAAACAAATCAGTTAAGTGTAAGCACAGTTGAAATGTCAAAAACAGTTCATTTAAAACAATTCAGTTTAGCATAAGCACGCAATTTAAATGTAAGTGCACAATCTATTTGTTAAAAACAGTTCTATTTCAAGCTATTCAGTTTAGTCAAACAGTTCTATTTCAAACAATTCAGTTTAGCATAAGTATGCAGTTAGTTTTATTTAAGCCATAGATAGGGCCATATCAGGTGCTACCATTCCGGGCCAGAGTGGACCTGGGAGTGATGGCAATGAAGGGGTGTTCTGCATTCCCCTAAGCTCCAGGATCACTGGAACCTCACCATCAGATTGTCTAGTGTCATATCCAGGACCCTCATTTGGGGGTGAGTTTTACCCCTCTGCAGAGGTGCAGTCAATGTATTCTACAGCCCTATATTATTTTGAATTTTTTTTTTTTGTTTAGTTTGTAGCCCTTTATTTTATTTTTTATTTTCCAGCCCTTGCTAAATGGTTAATGTTTAGTTTTTCTGCAACTTCTTGAGTTGCTTTTGGAATCCATGTTGAATTGTATGTTTGTTAATGGTCCTCTGACCAAACAATTGGTTGATATTGTGAGTATTTTGCATTGCTTTACATTCCATTTGGAACTAATATGATGAAATTGCTTGAATTTGCTTCTTTTTTTTTCCATCCTTAATTTGACAGTGCAAAATAAACCTTGAAAACAAAATGATTCATAAAAATCAATAGAGCAAAATTCAAAGTTTAGAATGATATATTACATGAATAATAAAATTATTTCAAAATATTCATCAAATCTTAAAATAACTAAAAAGAAAAATGAAATCATTTTTGCATCAACATAGAATACAATCATTAGAGTAAATGTGAGTTTTGAATTTCTTTGATAATTCCTGTTAACACTGATCACATTTGAATGTAAAATCTCAAGTATTTACTTAGATTAGTTTGATTTGATCCAGACAAAATCTGCAAATTAAGCCATTGAATTTATTAACACTAACTTGTGAGATTTGTTTATTACAAATAATAAAGAAAAAGTCAAAAAAGGAGAACTCCATGAAAGACACTTTAGAATTTTTTCTCTCTCTAAATGTAATTTGGTTGGTGGGGTGCATGTGAAAAGGTTGACATATGTTTGATGTTAATTGAAACACAAAATGATTGATACTGCAGATTTATTGTTTAGTCAAAGCTAGAAAATAGTTATTCACTTTGGTGCTATTTGTTTAAGCTGATTCTGAAATTTGAAATTACTTTTCAAGACAAAGATTAAACAAGTTAAAGTTATGGAAACCTTAAACTCCTGTTTGTAGGAATTAGCAAAATTTATAATTAGGCAAACATTAAAGGGTTTGTTTATTATTCAAGGCAAGAAAGGCTGTTGACTACCCAAATATAGACATCAGCAGCTTCAAAGTAATATTTATGTGTTATAAATACAGAGATAACTAAAAAGCTGGGCACAATTTGGCAACTCTTGATGCTTTTGCCAAGGTCATGAAAGTGACTAATCACACTGGTCTGTGAGATGCCAGTCTGCCTGATACTACTTTCCATTTACCTCTGTACCTTAGAGCATGACTTTAGAATCCATGATTTTTGGCTCGATCAAGGTTCTTAAAACCTGAGTGAAATTTCTTAAATGATCTGGTTATCATACTGTGATCAACTATGCTTTCACCTTTTGTACAACGAATGTTTTTGGTTGCTTCTTCAGTGTTATGTTAAAGAATTAGATAACATTACACATTCATCTATGTAGCTTTCAAATGACTCATGTAGTGAAACAACTACCTCAATACTACGAACCACAGCTTTGAACTGTTTTGGTCACACAATATACATACTGTAAACTAGCATGTATCATAATTGCAAAACTTTTGACTCACTTTTTTATTAAATTTAATCAAGATGAGTTTTTTCTTTAAATGAGAACAGGATAAATGTGGAACAAACTAACACTTTAATGTTTGACACACAAGTTCTTTATTTCAATAAGTTTAGGACATTTTTATGTGAATATATTTGTAACTATCAAAGTCCATAAATTATTTATTCACTCACATATATATACATATATATATATATATATATTACACAAATCATTTACTATTTTAAACTTTCTCTTACAAAATTCTGCAGCTGGTGTCAGAAAAAATGTAAACTTTGAATTGTTGAAAAAAAAAAATTCTGTGAAAAATATTTTAAAAATATTTTTATTATCATTCGATGGACATTAACTTAAATATCAGATCACATCCTATTTTAGGAAATTATATTATGATAAATCAAGAATAAATGAGAAGTACTCTATAATTAACCTTTTAACTGTTATCTCATTTGAAATTATGATGATTGGGATGAGAAGGAACAGACATCCCAATATTTTATTGAGTCACAAACTGGATTAGATATTGATTTTTTTTTTCTTTTTCAAGATAATAGTGCTAAAATAAAATTTCATACAATGTGCCATATTGGGGGGTGTCCTCGTGGTGTAATGGTTAAAGCGATGGACTGCAGAATCATAGTGACCGAGTTTGTACTCCAGTTGCGCTATTACGTTCACTTTTGGGCAAATACTCTTGGGAAAGGTATGAACCCCCTTATCCTCCAAGCTATGGGTGAAATAGTACCACTAGTATTCTTCTAGGAGAATGGCTTTGGCATTAAATAACCAACAAAGGTTGATATGCCATTAAACAAAGAAACCAAACCATATTTGCAGTGTTATGTTCACACAGAAAAATCAGATTACTATAGATGATGAAAATACTATAAATTGTATTGCTAAATGTTTGCAATTTTTTTTAAGGGCATCTAATTAAACTTCTATTGACTATTACATAATATACATTTCTTTTCAATAAAATTAACTACAAATTGGCATAGAAACTGATACACACACGCATTCTTTCTTATCTGCAATAAAGTCAATATTTCTGTTGAGCTGCATAAAATATCTATAACTCAAAGAAAGATTAAAACAATTGGCATTTTTCAGCTTGTAAACTGTAAGTCTTATGTATATTTGATTGAAAAAAAATTAATTAAAAAAAAAAAATTCTTTCAATGATACGCATTGCTCATCTTGATAACTGGAAGTTTTATCTACTTTGATTTAAAAAAAACCAAAAAAAAAACCCCCAAAACTATTGAATATCACATTAATTTCATATTAAAGATTTTTCTGATTGTTTAAAATTTATTTTAGTCCTCTCCTCAAAGTAAATGATAATGTTGTCCTGAATTGCACAGATTAAAACTGTGTATTTTATATATATATATATATATATATATATATATATATATATATATATATATATATATATATATAGCCAATTATGTCATTTTCTACTTTAAACAAATTATCAAGGAAAGAAATATAGAGATGAGATTAGATTGTTTTTAATGATATTACAAAATGTTTTAAAATCTTTTATTCTAATTTAATGTTAATTATTTTCTTCTTTGGAAATTACCAAATTTTACTGAACTTTGACCTGAAGTGTTTAAAAGCATAAAATTATTTAGTTTTTAAAATTTATTGGTTAATATTGAAACGTTTTTGAGCAGTTCACTCAAAATCTTTGTAAATAAGAAAAAGATATTGGATTAATTTTTTTCTTTTTTTAAACATTTAAAGAAAAAAGGAAAATAAGTGATTTCCAATAAAGTATGTTGCTAAAATCTACATATGAAAATTTTATAAAAGCCAGCTAAATTTTTTGCTTGAAAAAGTCATTTTTCTCTGATTAAAACAAAAAGAAATGCAAAAAAATCTCTTCATGTAAAGTAGAAATAAATCTTGGATAAGAATGTTTGAATAAAAGTGATTTTAATTGAATTAGTAAATATTTACTAGATTTCTTAGTCTGGCCTATGAAGTAGGTAGGAATATTTTGTGCCAGTCTGGAAATATCAAATATCTTGGCTCCATAGTTGCCAGCAACAACAAACTAGATGCAGAACTAGATACACAAACATCAAATGCTTTCAAGGAAGTGAGTCTAGCTCAATAAAGACCTCTCCATAAAAACTAAATGTGCAGAATATAATGCCATAGTTCTCAACCATCCTGTATGGCACAGAAACTTGAACAGTATACAAAGTGGAATCCCAAAGACTTCATGTCTATATGATGTGCCACTTTTCACAAAATACTGAATATCAAGTGGTGGCAGCATATCTCAAATAAATTCCCCCTGGAGAAATCTAAATCCCCTCACATGTACAATATGCTTGCCCAACACAACCTAAGATGGGTTGGCCACTTGAACAGACTTGAGGATTGCAGACTGCCAAAAGAGATCCTCTACTCTTGACTTAGGGAAGGGTCATGTATAAGAGGCTACTAAAAATCAGGCATAAAGACATCATCATTAGAAACCTGGGGTTCATAAATATCCTTTTAGACAATTGGCAATACCTGTTCAAAAATATAAAAAACTGGAGGAAAAGTCAAGACATCATTATCTGATATGATGGACAGCAAGTAGTGAATATTTTCTGAATTTCTTAATCTGGCACATGGAGTAAGTAGAAATACTTTAAGCCAGTCTGGAAAGTGTCTTTCTGTTTTGAAAAACAATATTTGAAATGTGTCTGAACTTGAACACAGATCCCTGATACCAGTTGGAAATATGCAACTATCTCTCAAACGATTTTGGGAAAGAATCAAATTATAATTAGATCAAGTTAGAATTGAGTGCAATGTTATTATTCAACAATAAATTTCTATGTGGTCTTCAAGCATAAATGTAATCTCCTCTAACCCTGAAAGAAAAAGTTTCCTTACACCTGATATAAAGTTGTTATAAATTGGAACTTATAAGTTGTTTCTTATTTCTGTTAAATTTTTTATTGGCAGAAAAAAAGCACAATTAATGAATTCTATTGTTCTTGTCTGTTCATGTTGATTAAAAAAGATAGTTTCATCGAGCAATACAAAAATGGCTGACCTTTTTTATTTTCCCACCCTCTGACATATTTGATTTTATAGATGCAACACTTTGTCTTTTTTTGTGTTAAGAATAATGGTGACCTTGTATTATGAACAAGTGTGTCCTTTTGTAATACCAAACAAATCTCTAGATAAGGTATAAATATATGTAATTGTATTCTAATGAAGGTGATACATATAAGATATAAAAACTTTCTATCTTAATTTTCAGCTAGTCCATTCATTTGTCTTCATGTGAAATTGGGTCCACAGAAAACTCTGTTGTTAGTGGGCAGACTGTGTTCTTTAACCTTAGTATGGCTACTGATCTAGAAGGAAAACTGCCTCTATAATCTTGTCTGTGGTGACCTCTGCCATGTTGTTCTGACACTTTTTTTTTCATTTGCAGAGTGTCAATCAATGATTTGTTGTTTTCTTGTTTTTAGCTATTTGTGTGAACTTGGTTTTGTTACCTTTTATTAACCATATTGCCTTTTTAGTTCTTGTGGGAATGAGTATGAACAAAAAATATTTAGCATTTTGAATGTTGCGAATTCAGTTCAACACTGCAGACAAAAAAATCATAATATACCTCCCACCTTCTTCCTTTTCTTTTCAATGTGACTAGCATTGCGTAAAATTCTCATTGGTAAGCAAGAACTTATTAGAAAATGGTTCACACTTAAGAACTGCTTGTTGAAATTAGTTCTTGGAAGGTGGCATGAATAAATGCATTGAGTTCAAAAAACATCAGAGTTGACTGATTTGCTATGTTAGGTTGGATATAATTTAACAATTTGAGACATTTTGGTTTAGAAGACTAATTTTTTTAAAATTGTGAATGTAGCAAATTCTTATTAGCAATAATTGCATGCATGTGTATTAGGATTTAAGAAAAATCATGGATGTTTTTTGTAACCTGTTAGGTTGTCAGGATGTCATGAGAAGTATTTCCCTTTGCAACATCTCTCAGGACAATGAGGGTTACTTTGTTGTGCCCATCTCCTCTCCAAGTAATATGAAACAGGTTGTACTGAGTTACAGATACCAGCAACCTATATATACACATACATACCTATGTGATTATCAGAGCATTATATATTTATTTATTTATTTTTATGTTATTGCATAAATTTATTTGGACTAATATCCTAATCTTTGTTAGTTTTAGATATTTGGGTAAAATGATGATATATTTCATGATTTCAAACTTTTAATTTTCAAGTCTTGAAATCATTTAATAAGAAATTTACTTTTCGTCTTCACAAAAAAAATCCAGTTTTTGTATTGTATACTTCTATATTGAGAACAACTGTATCTCACTGACACAATTAGATTGTGTTGGACACGCCAAGACACTAAACTGTAGTGAATTGTACATAAGGCCACATATTTTATTTTCATTAGTATTCATTGAAAATTATCATGATAGTTTAAGTATGTAGATATATCATGACACTGAAATGTGGGGGGTGGGTATGTTAAAAATATCTCTACTTGTGGCTCAATTGGATAAGAATACTTGAGTCTATATTTATAACTTAAGAAGAAAATTATTTAAAAAAAAAAAGCAAAAACAAATAAATTTTTAAGAATGGCTGTATTTCATCTTTTTAAAATTTTTTGCCATTTTTTTTTCCCCTCATTTTCTTCAACACTACTCACTCCCCTCCGCAGGAGAATAATAAAACTAAAACTGTCAAGACCCATTTATATTTTTTCTAACATTTCAAACATATCTTGTGCATTTTCAACGAATGCTTATTGTTTTTATGAGTTGAAACAGATTTCAAATGAGATGGAAACAGTTAAATTTCTTGCACATTCTACCAGTGTAAACATTCTTCAGATTTAGTTTCAGTGCAGTCCAGGAGCCTTCATATGTATTAACTAAATTTGTGAGGTGCTTGTGGTAATGGTTATCATAAGAAGTTGCTCTGGCTACCCAAGTTCAAATCCTGGACAACCCTGTTTGCATTTCACATAGCACTCTTAAGAAAACTACTTTCTCTTCAGCTATTGGTAAATAGTAGGGCAGACTGTGTTCTTTAACCTTAGTATGGCTACTGATCTAGGAGAAGGAAAACTGCATTTGAACAAGTTGTAGGCCTGGAGTGGGCTGCGTTCTGCCAGGCTATTTAATGTCTAAGTTATGCTACATGAATAGCCCCGCAGTCAAATCAGGTTACAAGATCAGTGAGAGGAAGATTAGATTTGTTTGGCACAAGGCTACAATCTAAGAGCCCTTATATTTTTTTTGTTTTTTTTTTCCCCCCGTCATCTTTATAAGTAACTTCTGGAGTAGATATTTCTTGTATTAAAACACTCTATAAAAGGTCTGTCTGGAAAGTATCTACCATTTTAAATATCTCTAGAACTGGCTGTGCAGTCTTGATGTCACTTCTTATGTTTTGGATATCCAGTCATCTTTGAGTAAGGCATAACAAGAGCATCTTTTTCTAGGATACTATTTAGTCCTCAGGAAATATTAAGCTTCTTTTGTTCTGATTGAAATAATTTTTTGAAGCTTGCAATTTTCTTTGAAAATTGTTTTTATCTGATTTAAAAATGAGATTTGCATCACTAAAAAAAATATATCACATGATTATAACTAAGAAATAGACTTGGGCTCAATTATTATTTGAGCAACTTAAGGCTAAGATCCTTAGTTGTCTGAATTTCTGAGACAAAGCTTGATGAGTTTTATCATTAAGGGTTTTCGGACTGTTGTCTTCATCTTTTTTGTTATTTCCACAACATTTTGGCTAATATGGCCTCCGGCCTTCAGGTGTTTGTCAAACTCGGGAACCTACATGGAACTTTGAACTACATCCTTTATTGAATCCATGAGCGTCGCCTGTTCTAATTCCGTTAGCCATAACCTAGTACAAGTGTTTAGTATTCCTGTATTGTTACTCACTTGCAGTCAGGATTGAACCTGCAACCTCCAGATGATTGTTTCCTTAGAAGCTTAGGGAACCAACGCCTATAACCATTATGCTATGTGTCCTGCTAAGATCCTTGTCATCTCATGTTATCATGAAATTAGAAAATGACTTCATATGGAAATGTCATGTCTTGTCTACAGTTATTTTGGAGACTATTGATGTCATCTTTTACATCTATTTTGCAAAGTTAACAATTCTATGTTAAAGAAAAATGATGAATCGGCACTAAACTAGATAGCACTAAGTTATAAATTTCTTACATTGAAATATATGATGTATATAAAGTTTCTGGCTAATGCTGTGACTAAAATGTTTTCAAGGTAATTTTTATCTAGGCTGGAAACATTATCTACAAAAGTACAGTTAGTTTTATTTGTATTTTTGTTCCTATGAAACTAAACTGCATCTGATGGTGAGGTTCCAGTTCTAGAGGTTTGCAGAACGTGGAGAACCTCTTTATTGCCATTACTCCCCGGTCCAATCTGACTTGAAGTGGTAGTACCTGTTAGGGTTCCATCCGTGGGTTGAATAGGTCTCTTTATAGATCATTTGTATTCAATAGGACTGTGCACCCCACTCTCAAAAAATCTAAGAAGCAACAACTCAAAAAATGTAAATATATATGTATAGTGAATGTGATTCCCCAACCTCTTGGCATAAAATAGCCCTAGATGGGTTGGCATGCCATTAAAATCAGTCCTTTAATTAAGATTTCTACAACTGTTTCTGGGCACATTTTAATTTATTTTAGGGTGAGAGATTTAAGGAAATGGAGGACATTTAAAGAAGTACTTTGACACAGCTTTACCCCATCTTTAGAGTTTTAGAGGTGCTTCAACTAATAAAAACTCACTGGAATAAATGTGTTGAATGTCAAGAGAACTGTTTGGAAGAAAATTAATGTTTCTTTTATTGTTAATTTCTCTTTTGGTTAATACAACTTCAGTCTTGATTCCTTTTCAACACTTTATATTTTGCCATTTTTTGCAGGAGAGATGAATCTTTTGCTTGTTGATTCTCTGAAATGTATAGTCCACCCTGAAACCATGCCTCTCGAAGCCTCTAATATAGGTTTTAATTATCTTTTTATACTCCACTTCCAGTCCTCTGGTCAAAGTTGCTTGGTTACAAATGTATCAAGAGCCAATTTTCCTTTCCGAAAGCAAATCCTTCTGTACACCCTGACATTTTCAAAGCTGAGAGGATTTATTTCTGAGATGCGTCATATTTTGAGCACAGTTGTATTCCTCTCAATTTTCTTTCTTTTTTTTTTCTCACTGTTGTACATGTGGTGTCTCTATCGTTTTTCTATACTTCCACCTCTCATTATTCAATTCTTCAACTAGAAGTGGTAAATGTATTTTTTGTACATCTGTTTTTGTTTTATAGATGAAAGTGTCATGACTTTTAACCTTTTTTCTATTAGTATTTATAAGAATCTTAGAGATTCACCTTTTCCAAACCCTAAACTCCAAAGAAATGCATATAAAAACTTATGAACATGAAATGTGGAATGCTATTTAATTCTTAGTGATTTACTGACCTCCTTCTTTGAGAAGAAAGAAAGTAAAAGGCATTATGGATTCATTTCTAAAAGTGTTGTATTTCCTTTATATAAACTAGTAGAACTATCCCTCTAAGTAGGCCCCTTGAATGAAACTGCTGAAAATACAAGAAAAAAAGAAAAGAAATTTTATTTATGAAAACTAATACTCATGTACTTGGGTCTCAGTTGGGTTTGTTGTCAGTTAAAAATTAATACTGAAGTTTGTAGAAAAATATTTAAGTGATTGATTTAAACATTTTTGTTTTTTGTCTGAATTGTTAACCCTGCTGTACAATTTTTGTCTGAATTGTTAACCCTGCTGTACAATTAATTATTTAACATCTCCAGCTTTTCTCATAATCTATAAAATTAATTAATATTTAATCAAATTTAACTATTTTATAAGACACATATGCCTTGTATTGTATAATAGGTTGCAAGCCAAGACAATGGACCATTGTTAATGAGTTTGATTTTGACTGGGTGTCTCATGTTTCTGGTTTTGTGTTTAGCTAAGTTAAAATTTTAATTATCTACAAATATCTGTATCTTGCTGTAGAATGGTTTTTGCTGATTTAATTTTATTAGACTTTATCTTTAGAGATTCTCTTCTTCATAAAGAACAAAATATTTTGTTTAAAATTTTCTCAAGTCCAATAACCATAAAAACTGAATTTAACGGTTTACTTATAGAAGATAAACAAACTCTACCCAATTACTAATATAGATTTTTAAAAAAGTATAAATAATCTGTAAAATAATAATTAATCTCTGAAGTTAAGGATACTAAAAAAGGAAAGCCTAAGAAAACACAGTTAAAACATAATGATAAAAGTAATAAGGATGAGGATATTAGTCTGAATAACTTCTAGAATAATGTTATGGACTAATCTAAGACCTTTAAACAATAGCTGCTATTTATATTTTTGTGACCGAGGTTTGAATATTAAGTAAAAAAATAAAAGAATGGTTTTGTTTTTCAATGCTTGTGACTTAGATATAAATTTAAGAAAATTATTCTTTAATGTAATTTGGTGGTAAGGAACATCTAATAGCAATGGAGATTGATGTTAAGCCTAAAGGTCTGGGTGAAAAGTTGTAGAGTTCCTCATGGAATGAGTAACCTTGGTGCTTGTGTGTGCTGTATTTATCCTACGCCCCACCAGCGTACAAATGTGGCACAAGGCCGTTTTTAAGGTGGGTCCTGTCGCAGGGCCGAAGCCCAACATGACAGGCAGTTCCAAAAATGAGTATTGAAAAAGAATCAATAGGCAAAATAGAAATCGATTGAAGTTGGGAAATGTGCTGTGTGAAATTGAACTCGAAAATAACCGAGTAAGATCAAATAAAAGTTGGTATAACAAATTCACTCTTCCTACACATCTGTCAATTCCATTCTGAACTTTGTATTCACTCTTTAACAGGAAATGTTTGGAAAACCATTGCTTTCCCCAAAATATGTTGGAATCAGAAAAACTGAGTGAATAGAGATGTTTTGGTAAAAAGATAATCAGAAATAATTGTGGGAGGTCTAAAGTAGGATTCATATCTAAATGTGTGTTTTCTTGGAAAATAAAAAGGAGAATTATTTTGTTAAAATTAATTACAAGACTTTGGAATGAGTTGGAGTCTGCCAGGATGGCCAAAAGCATAATCCATGATATCTGATATCAGTGTTTATTCATTTTAGGCCTGAAAAAATCGAAAAGTTGAATCCTTATTTTGTTAAAAAGATAATTGCAAATAACTTTGCAAATTGACAATGATATATAAGAAGTGGTTCTTAAGTGAGAGACAGATCAAGACCACAAAAAGACAAAAGACAGACTAGGAAATCAGACTGATCAGAATCAAGTTGAGACCAAACACTTGAAAAACACTGACTGCTAGCTGGCCTTCAAGCAAACATTTGAGAAGTGATCCTCTACAACACCTATCAAAAGAAATCAAAAGACATCTATTGTTCTGAGCCACAGCCAACTGATGAAAGAAATGTATCTCTGTTTATATAATGTGTAAGATTTGCATTGCTGATTTTTGTCATTTCCTTCCTTTTCAACCTTAGTGAGTTTAATCATAAATCCACAGCTTGCCAATTCAAATCTTAAGATTTTGTCAGCAAGTACTCAATACTGATTAATTGAAAGAGATGTTATACATTTTGGGGTTGTGTAGAAGGATTGAACCTTCTGCTGGGCTACATCCTGTTTATGCAGTGACAGAGGTCCACACTTGATAGAAGAGTGTTACATGTGGATTGATGGGCATGATAACTTGTGAGCCTATACTTTTGGTAGCAATTGAGTTGACAAGCTCCTTGCAGCAAAAAGTGAAGGTATTTGAAGAAATTCCAGTAAGCTTGAATAATTCTTAATATTTGAATTCATTTTAGAGAGAGAGGAAACAAGCCTGTTGCTACTGCTTTGATATTCTGTATTGCAATTCTTCACTTTATTATCAAAATGCACCTTGAAATGGACTTTGCTTCAATTAAATAATATTTTTTAGTGTACCTGTATACACCTGGTATTTGACATATACTTTGAGGTAGGCAAGATTACACACGCTGATGTATGAGGGTTGCCTGAAAAGTTCATAGGCTGACCAAGATAATCTTATTTGGTCACATTCCATGAGAGTATTTTTAACGTAATCTCCCTTGTGACCCATACACTTCTTCCATCAGTGTTTCAGTGCTTGGATCCCATTGGTAAAAAAAGTCAACAGTAGATATGACATCATATGAACTTTTCAGCCCACCCTGGTATATCTGTTGTTTTGACCTTTTGTTTGGTTTGTCCACTTTATGGCATTAGATTTAATGACCAATTCCTTTTTGAAGGATTAGTGTTCTTGCTGGTTATATCTTTTGGGGAGATTTCTCATCATGGCATTATCACAGTTTTAAAGTACAAATGTCAGGAGATCTTTTAAAAAATGCTTTAATGCCTTCATATCTGTTTATTCAACCTAAATCAACCATTTTGTTTGACCTGTTTTCACAATCATTTTCTGTATTTGAAGGCCACAATACCCAATCTTTCTCTCCTTCTATTCCTTATTCAGTTATCCTCTCTACTTCTTTACCACTCCTCAACTACTTTCATCTCTCTCTCTCTCTCTCTCTCTCTCTCTCTCTCTCTCTCTCTCAATCTTTTGCTGAGCTAGTAGGATTAAGTCTTACTGACATAGTAAAAAGAAAAACAAATACAAACAAACCATAAACCAAGGTTGAATTTGTAATTAAAAGATTAAAATTGAGCCCTAGAGAGAGAGAGAGCTTAGTCTGTCACAAATTGTTCTTTAATTTCCTTTCCACCATCTCCCAGCTTTATCCATTTTTATTTTCTATTTTGTACTTCAAGAACTGACAGAAACAGTGTTATAAATCTTAAAGTGCAAAGTACTTGATTTTTTAATTTTTTTAACTGAATGTTTGTGTAGGTTAAACCAATATTGCTTTATAGTCCAGGGAATGAAAAAAAGTTTTGGTAAACTGGTTAGGCTTCAGCTTGTTTACCAAAACTTTTCTCACTCCCCAATGCTACCTGCAACAGAAAAAATAGGTCTAAAGAAGTTGAGATTTAACATACTTTTAATCTGAATTATTAATCATTTGAATTGAAAACATTTTAAAAAATGATGTTATGTATGTCTTTTTGTTGAAATATCCATTTTAGTATATTTGTGAAAAAATAAAAATTGTCATTACAAAGAAGATTGTTGTATTTTTAATTTGCTGATCTGATGACTATAGGAAATGTTTAAGTAAGCTGTGTTACTAAATTTTGCATGAGTATATTAGATTTCCAACTCATTTTATCTTCCTTTTTCTTATAAAAAGAAGATATCATTTTAACAACTGTAACTACTAATTAACTTGCCATTCAAAGAAACAAGCCTTCAGCTCTCTAACCCATCACCTTAAAATCTAATTACCTCTCTTGGCTGACAGTCACAAGACCAACTAAACAAATGATAATGAAGTTGAATCTGAATGTATCAGTTATTAGGTCAGAAAAAAATACAACTTTTAATAAAAAAAATGTCCTTTGTTTTCAATATCTAGTTTTTAAAAGAGAGAATAAGTGGGACTTTTGCATAGACCTAATATAGTTTTTATGTGAATATCACATGTTTTATAAGTTAATTAAGTGTTTAAAGATTGAAATTTTTAAATAAAATGTTTTTATTCTATTCATTATTGAGAAAAGGACTCAAATTTATGAGAATATCAATTCAATTCATACAATGACTGTCATTTACATGTATTACTTATTTTATGTATGCTGGACAATTAATTTTTGTACAAATGTAAAGCTGGGATATTGTCATCAATGACAGCTATGTCTATAATGGCTATGAATTGATCTACTAGTGGGTGAGAGAAAACATAACTCAATTCAAATATAGAGCTTTCTGTTGTTTAATCTCTTTGTTTGGTAAGTAAGGCTATGGAAACGAATAATGGAAACAATATTCAGAGTGGATTTGTGGGACTTTCTTTATTCTTGTAGGAGCTAACTTTTCTTGGATTTAAGGGTGACTCTTTCCTCAGCCTCCCCTTCCAAAGTTCTAATTGAAAAGTCCAGCATCTTTTATTGGGGTTCTCAGAACTATGGATTCTATTTCCAATAGTATGCTTGACCTTCTTGTAAACTTTTTGATGACTGATGGATTCTGATTTCTGCAACTTTTGTTCATTGGTTAATTGCTGTTTTCAAGCTGGGAAACAGATAAAATATATTTTATTTCATTTAGCCAATCAGTCAAGACTTTTAACTTTGTTAATTCATCTCTCTTCTGACTGTGGATTGTTTTGATTATATTCAAAGGCTGTAATGGAATTTTTTGTTGGTGGTAGGGAAAGTTTTTAGTTGAGTCTCCACTTACCAAGGATTAATATTAACATTTATTATATCCATGATATGCTAATACTAAACACAATGGAAAGAAAGTCAAAATGAATTCATTTACCCATACAAGAACAGTCAATATATACAATATACATACCAGTGGTATGAAACAGATAAGAATATAAACATATTGTTCCATGAACAACCAGTATGTAGAAGGGGTGCAAAAAAGGAAAAAGGCTTACTTGATGAGTGTTTGTGATATTGACATGTGATTATATCTTGATGCATTGTTACAATTAACCCATTGACCTTTAAAATTGGCTTTCATCTCTTTCATAGTTAAGTGTTTCTGGTAATAGCAAAGGTTGTGGATCTTTTAAATATAATTTGTTAACCAAAACTATAAACTTCTTTTGATCATCTTTTCATCTAATCAAATGTAGCAAACTTGTATATCTAAATCCTGAACGTTTAACATTAAGTTCATTTTATTGGCGTGCTTGCTTATACACTCTTTGAAATTCAGCATATCTTGTTCATCTTACTTGGATGACTTGAGATGAGAGGCAAATGGGCATTCCTCTGCTGTTAGCATGCATATATAATATATACATATATTTCCTAAAAACCATGCCTGATTCCTGTTATTTTCTGATGAAGGTTTAATTGTTAGCACAGCTGGGGGTTTTTTGTGGGGGGTTCAGCATACATATATAATATATTGTTTTATGTATAACTTTTCTATGTCACCATAATATTCTATTACAAATAAGTGGAAGAATTGAATAATAAGAGAACAGGTTATAGCAATGTAAACTGATGTTTAAACAGGTTTAGTTTCTTTTCTTAAAAATCAATCTTGTAGAAATTTAAATATGTTTTTGTTCCAGCTTAGGCAGAGGATTATTTTTACCTATATCTCATTCTACTTTTACATCCCTATTATTGTATGGATTTAGGTTAAAGTGAGGAGTGGAGAAGAAAGATTGATGTGACAAGGACCAAATTTGTACTATTTACTGGCGGAGAAAAGGTTGGGAAAAATGGTATGTCTGCTTGTGGGACTCAGAATGAAGATGCTATGTGCAAATAGCCTTTAAAGATGAGAAGACTGTCTATGTATGTTGGTTGGTAAGGCTATGTGGTTTGTCAGTGTGGCTGTGAAAAAGAGTCAAAAATGAAGAATTCAGAGTGTGTGTTTTGGGAAGGATCACAGAAACATTGGTTATGTAAGTCTGTGATGCCTTCCATATTTTTGATTTAGAATATCATGGTGACATAAAAACTGAACATTTTTTTGTCTTTCTTTTAATTGTGTTGTTTATTATTTTTTTTATAGCTCTTCTCCCCCTCCCTAAAAAAAGCTGTTTAATTCTGTTTTATTGTTTTATTTTTCCTGCTCAGGCACAAAGAATTTGAAATGGATAAAAGGAGAAAAGGTAAAATGAGTTGATTGTGGTTTTAAGAATAAACAAACAAACAAAAAATTCATCAAAGTATTGTTGATTGTTTCCATGAAGAGAAAAGGGACAATGAAGAAGAGACAAGCAAATTTAGAAGGAACAGAATGGGATAAACAAACACAAAGTAGATTTCTTTTTTTCTCTTCTCTTCCTTCTTGTCCAGTCAGTGCTGAGGTTGTAAAATGCACCAATTGCTTTTCTGCAGAGGGGTAAGACCCACCCCCAATTAGACGGTGAGACCCCAGTAATGCTGGAGCTTTGTGGAATGCAGAGTACCCCTTCATTGCCATCGCTCCTAGGTCCACTCTGGCTAGGAGTGGTAGCACCTGATAGGTCAAATAGAACTAAACTGTAAACTTATGCTGAACTGAATTACTTGAAAGGGAACTGTTTTTGTAATGCTAAACTGAATTGTTTGAAATAGAGCTCTTTTGATATTTAATTGTGTGTAAGCAAAAACAATATTTATACTAAACTGAATCATTTGAATTAGAACTGTTTGACTAAATTGAATAGCTTGAAATAAATGTTTTTGACAATCAAACTGTGTACTTATGTGAAACTGAATTGTTTGAAATAGAACTGTCCATTTGTATATATAAAAAAAGGATTTGGCATTAAATAAACTACAAAGGTTGATATACCATAAAACCTAAACAAACTTCCTTCATTTCAGAATGTCACAACAATAGCAACAAAACCAACTAAAAAATTGCCTCCCCTCTCCATTACTCACTCCATTTATCCCCCACCAACCTTCTTCATTTTATTTCTGGTGCTTTTCATTGGCTCAATTGGCAGGTGCTGCATAATACCCAGACTGCATCTCTGCAGAGGGATAAGACCCTCCCCATACACAATGAGTGTCCCGATTATGACACTAAGCAATTTGATGGTAAGGCTCCTGTAATTCTGTAGTTTTGGAGAATGTGGATTACCCCTTCATTTTCATTGCTCCCAGGCCCATTCTGGCCTACAGTGGCAGCATCAGATAGGGTCCTATCTATGGGTCAAATAGAACTGTTTGACTTTTAAACTATGTACTTATGCTAAACTCAATTGTTTGAAATAGAACTGTTTGATCATTTAACTGTGTGTAAACAAATGACTGATGTTTAATGGAATTGTTTGTGATATATAGCAATACTTAAAAACATTAAACTATGTGCAAACAAATGATTTATAGTAAATAGAATTATTTGTATTTGATGGAAATAAGTGAAACCATTTAATTGTGTGAAAAAGAATGAAGTCAGGCTCATTTAAAAATGTTATCTACAAAATATGTTGAGAAATTATATATCTAATATATATGTATAAAAAAGATTTGGCATTAAATGACCTACAATGGTTGCCACCAAACCAAACTGGTGCTTTTCCTTCATGTGGTTGTTTTTCCTTTTCTTCGCAGGTTTAACTGTTGGTGAGTATGCAGCACAGTCTCTTTTACTCTTTATGCCATTGTGACTAAAGTGCAATAAATATAAATCAATAAAAGAGAAAGTGTCTAGATGTCAAAGATTTTGGACCAGGGAAAATTTGAAGAATTAAATTCTTATTCAACAATTTGATTCCAAATAAGTCTGTGCTTTTTAGTGCTGAAAAATCTTTCAAAGAAATAAAAATAAGTCTTCTGGATATTTTCTGTTGGGGAAAGATTTTATAAATTAGTTGATACCATCAGTTTTCAGGATCAGGTTGTTAATTATTCAACTGAAACCTCTCTGCAGAGGAGTAAGACCCCCCCCCCCAACGAGTGTCCTGGAAATTACACTAAACAATCTGATGGTAAGGTTCCAGTAGTAATGGAGCTTTGGGGAATGCAGAGTACCCCTTCATTGCCATCACTCTCTGGCTCACTCTGGCCCTGAGTGGTAGCACCTGATAAGGATCCTATCTATGGGTTAAATAGAATTAAACCATGGTTTTTTGACTTAACTGTTTATTGCATTTAAACTGTGTATTTATGCTAAACTGAATTGTTTCAAATAGAACTGTTTTGAAATCTAAACTGTGTACTAATGCTAACTGAATTATCTGAAATAAAACTGTTTTGACATTAACTCTGTATATTGCCCAGTTGGCTGGGCTGTATAATACACTGACTGCACCTCTGCAGAGGGCTAAGATCACCCCCCATGAGTATCTTGGATATGATACTAAACAATCTGATGGTGAGGTTCCAGTGATGCTGGAGCTTTAGGGAATGCAGAGCACCCCTTCATTTCCATTGCTCCCAGTTGCATTCTAGCCCAGAATGGTAGCACCTGATAGGGCTCTTTCTATGGGTTAAATAGAACTAACTGCGTACTTATGCTAAACCGAATTGTTTTGAATTAGAACTGTTTGACTAAACTGAATTGCTTGAAATAGAAATGTTTTTGACAATTAAACTGTACTTACATTTAAACTGCATGCTTATACTAAACTGAATTATTTGAAATGTAACTATTTTTGACATTGAAACTCTACTTACACTAGAACTGATTTGACATTAAACTGTGTGTATACAAAACCTCTACTTATACTAAACTGCATTAGCTGAATTATCCTATTTACCAACCCCTCCGCTTGGGTAGGATATGACACAAGGTCAATTTTTAAGTGGGGTTTAACAGGTTTGAATTCAGAGTTTTCCTTCTCCTAGACTAGTTGCCTCACCAAGGCTAAAGAACCTAGTCTGCCCTACTAAATGCATTAGCTGAATTATAACTGTTTAAATAAACTGAATAGCTTGAAATAGAAACATTTTTGACAATTAAACTGTGTACTCATGCTAAACTGAATTGTTTGAAATAGAACTATTTGCATAAAAATGGATTTGGTGTTGAATAACCTACAAAGGTTGATATGCCATAAAACCCAAACAACCAAACCATCAACTGAAACCGACTATGTTAACAACAAAAGTGGAAATATAGATGTACAATGCCTGTTATTTCATAACATTCATGCATAAAATAACTCCAAATGGGTTGACATCCCATTGAAATCCTTCAACCAACCAACCAACCAAAAATTATTCAGCTGAGTTTAATAATCAACTGCTCATGTGACTGTAGCTTGGAGCACATATCATGCTATGGTGTAACCTTCATCCTCCAAAAGTAGTACCATCAAAATTATGATGCCCAATCTCCTGGAAGCCACAATCATGTTAGGAAAATTTGCTATAGACAATTGTTTCATCCTTAGTATAGCTTTGAGACTTATCAAATGACTTGCAATTTAAAAGGCTCTAGTTTCCTCTTAAACTCAGCTTTACTATGACCATCAGCAAATCTTAAAGTCGATCACTAAAAGTCATTGGACCGAATCTGTCAAATCCTGTTTGATCAGCTTTATGTTGGTCTTTCAAAAGTTGGAATGCCTGATGGTGTCTTCATCCTAATATTAAAGAGCAAAACCAAGAATATTCTAAGTGGGGGTGGGGGGGATTTTGTCAGGAAACAAAACAAAAACAAACAAAAAAACCCAACACAAATAAACAGGAATAATACTTCTAATGTGAGTCAAATTTGTTCATTTGTGGGGATTAAATAAGAAATTTAAAGAAAAACAAAAAACAATAATATAAAAAATAAAATTAAATAAATAGATACAAAAATTACTATTTCCCAGGAGGCTTCTGACAGGAATTACAATCCACACATACCTGTAAAGATTGAATTCCTGGCACCAAAAAGAAACCCATCTTTGAATTCTTTACCACCTTGACTGAGACTATGGATTCTCTTTTTTTCTTCACAAACAGTTGGAGCACACATCTGCTAAAGCCTCTAGCTGAGCAGTGCATTGTATCTCCTGACCACATATGTGCATGACTGGCCTCAAAACCCCTTGTAGTCGATACCAATGATTCACAATTTACCAAAATAATTTTGGAGATTCTTCTCACACCTTGGCCAGGAAGCATAGTTATTTCCACTGCTTCAGTAAAACATTCATCACCACAGAATAGTCATAAACCTTGAAAATAAAAATTGAGTTTAAAAATATCCCTGTCTTTTTCCTTTCCATTCTTAATTCAACAAACAAAAAGAAGGTAATGAGTAAATGGGAATCAGAAGAAAAGTCAGTTACAAACCTCATAATTTCTCAACAACACTCTACCAAAACCACCTTACACCCCATACATTACTGCATAATGTTATTTTGTTATAATACATGTAACATAAGTAACAGGTACCTCTACTCGTGTGTGTGCGTATATATATATATATATATATATATATATATATATATATATATATATATATATAATTTTAACCCATTTTAGGGTCAGTGATTACTAATTCAACCTCATTAAAATTAATTTAGATTAATAAGGATTTTTCCTTTTTAATATTTAAATGACTGATTTCTTGCCTATATATTTATAAACTATTACAAAAGAACAATCTCATTTGCTCTATTTTTTTGCTTTGTATGTATACAGTAAAAAGTTTGATTTGTTTTTAGTAACTCCACGAATATTTCCATATAAAATGAGTGAATTTGTCTTAAAAAGTTATGTAATTTAATGTCTTAATCATTGAAGCACTTAAAATGTTCTTCAGTTGTAAAAAAAAAAAAAAAAAAACGAACTTAAGATTTGCTATTTTGATGTCTTCAGATTGGTAGAGTAGGTGTTAGATTCTGGGAATCTATCCAATTCCTCTTTCACAAATGAAAAGGGAGAGGCAGAAGATAGCAAGAGAGGAATGTTACAACTAATGTCTTTTTATATACAATTAGACCAAGTGTCTGCAGATCTGAGCCAAAGACATGTCAAGTAGGTCTCTGGTTTTCCTTGTTGGCTGACTTTAACTGATTGGGGTATGTACAAATAAACTCCAACAGCTTGAACTGACTTGTACATTTTTTTATAACTCGGGTTCTGTCCCCCCCCCCAAAAAAAAATAAATAAAATGGGAGTGGAGAACTTGGTTTTTGGTTAACTGACTTTATTATCCATGACAGATATAAGTAAATTCTTGGCTGTTTTCTCCTTAGAAATTTTTTTTTTTCATCAAAGAATTTTACCTTTCCTTGGCACATTCTTATAGATAACTAAAGAGCTTCTTGACAAATGACTTCTTGATAATGTCTACAGTGTCAGCCTTGTAAATTCCAGACTAATTGTTTTCTTCTTTTTCCCCTTTTTTATTCTTTGCTGGAGTTATTTGCTTGTAAGATATTTTCTTTTTCTCATGGTGTGTGTGTGTGTGTGTGTGTGTGTGTGTGTGTATATTGTTGTTCTTTTTAAATAAATGAGCATTATCTGTTTATTGAGATCAGTTAACTAAAGCTTTATGTAATGCAAAGTTCATGTTTTAATCACATTAAATGGCAAGCTTCTGAAATTAGATCAGTCCATATATCTTGGTAGCAATATCTCCTCTCTAGAAAGCAATGTCAACATACACATTGGTAAGGCATGGATTGCTATTGACAGATTAACAACCTTATGAAAATTTGATCTCCCCAATGAAATAAGATGGGAATTCTTTCAAAATGTAGCCATGTCAGCACTATTATATAGTTGCACCTCTTGGACTTTAATGACATGTTTAGAGAAAAAAGTTAAATGGAGCAAGGATGCTGCTTGGAAGCAACACCATACAGAAGAGCAACTGTACTGCTACTTACTTCCCATCTCACAAACCGTTCAAGTAAGATGAGCAAGTCATGGTGAGCATTACTGGTAAAGTAAGGACAAACTCATTAACGATGTTTGATGGTTTCCTACACATGGACACACTAGTAGAAGCAGACAAGAAAAAGCTTACATTAATCTGCTTTGTGTGGACACTAGATGCTATCTAGAGGACTTGCTAAGAGCAATGGCCAATAGGAGTGGATGGTGAGTGTCAAGGGAAATCATAGTGTCAACATACCTTGATGAATGAACCTATACAACTTAAAATATTGATTGGAGTTTTGGAAAATTACTGAAAAGTGTGTTGTGTATAAGTCAACTTTTTATGAATTTTATAAAAGCTAAATGTGTCATATCAGCCGATTTTTGTCTTCTTGAAGTGAAATCTGATGGAAATAGTGTTCTCTCTGTCTTTTTGTGGGAGGTAGTTCACTTATTCTCTGAATATAGTCCTAAACCTGAATTAACATCTGAGAATTTTAGGGTCAACTTTTGAGCCAACACTTACAATGTATGTGTGTACACATATCACATGTTTGATGAATTCAAAATAGCAAGTAATCACAGATATTGATATATAAAAATGAGAGCTATATTAATTGATGTTTAAAGTTTAAATTAAATTAGATTTTGAAATTTCTTTTTAAGAAATAAAAAGGAGCAACTGTTTAATTTGGGATTAAGTTGATTCAAAAGCTTTCAGTATTTTCAATTTGAAAAATATTCATACAAACTCTGATTTTTAACAGCATGTCAACCTGTCTAGGGTTGTTTTTATGCCTAGAGGTTAGGGAAATGTGTTCATTGTACATTAATACTTATATTTTTTGTCTAGTTGTTTGAGATTTTTGCACAGTATTCAAGTATTCCTTATACAAATAATTTACACGCAGTTGTATGACTTAAAGTATTCCTATCTAATACTAATGATTATTTGGTTTTGATTAATAATTTCTATTTAATAATAGTCATTTGTTTGTTCACAGTTATGTTTTGTTTTGTTTTTTTGTCTCCTATTTTTCAACACTCAAGACTTTTATAAAATTTGAAAATACATACTTGTATTATCAATTAACTCTTTAAATGTTTCTCTTTTTTTTTGTGTGTTATATTCAAGAATCTATTTCTTACTTCTAATGAATATTATTGTCTACCTTTAAAAGTAATCAGAAAATTAACTGCAAAATTAATGGCTGTTAAGGGAAAAAAAAAGAAGCTTTGTAAGGAAATTTTTCATACAAATCCTTATACACTTATTTTATTTTGCTAATAACATTAACTAGACAAGTAAAATATTCTAAGCTGATCAAAAAGTTTGTGATGTACTATAATGATTAGAAGTGTAATTTCTCCTAGCACATTAAAGCTAACAGGAATAAGGTACTATGAATACACACACACACCTAAAATGGGCTTCTGTATTTGTATGTTCACAACTGTTTCTAACAATAACACTGCTAATGCTGTTGCAAATGTAAGCACAGAAAAGTTTTATTCATAAAAAACAAAGTCTGGATTTGTTTTTAATTTAAAAAATAAATGTTGTTTACTTGCTTTTTACTAAAAAAAAAACAATTTAAAATTCAATTACATTTATGAATTTTTCATTGGTAATAATCATTTGAATATTTCACAAACTTAAATTCTTGATTAAAACTGATGTTCATGAATCCAATGGATCTGTTAATTCACAAAAACATTCTAATGAATGGTTGAAAATTAGTCCATCCTTTTCTAGGTCTACAACTAATTTGAATTCACTTTTCCTTCTTCTAGACCAGTTCCTATACCAAGGTTAAAGAGCACAGTCTGCCCTACTAGTTACCTATTGCTGGAAGAAGAACAATTGAATTTATACCTTTCCCAAGAGCATTAGCACTGTGTGAAATGCAAACAGCTTTATACAGGATTTGAACTGGGATCACCTATTCCATTTTCTATGATGATAATCATTATGCCACAAGTGCCTAATGCTAAACTATCAAATTTGGCTGAATAAGTTAACATCCTGTTCCCAGTGTAGTCAATCTTGTATCATAGACAAGTTCAATGACTTCCTGCTTTTTTTTTTTTTTTGCTTTTTTTTTTTTTTAAACATTTTTCTTGTAGCTACTGACATTGTTTTGTATTAAAGTTTTGTTCTTTGGATTCATATTCTTAAATAAAGAAAAAACTACATATTTTAATTATTTTCCTAATTATGTTGGCTGTTCTACTCTAGAGCTTAATTACTTCAAAGTAATTACTTTTCTAATTGGCATTCCTATTGGTTTGTTGGGAAGTGTTGCTAAATAAAACTTGCTTGAAAATGTCTGTTACAAAGATCTTCATGTACACTTTATTTGGGTCCAATTTGCAAGTTTATCTGGCATTACCTTACTTTGAATGCTTTTTAAGATTCAGTAACTGAATAATTTTGTTTTGTTACTATTTAAAGTAGCTGGCAGTTATAGATGATAATAAACAAAAAAACAAAGAAATGGTGCAAGAGACATGTTCATTTTGGTTTACCTTAACAGTGCAGCAGTTTGTTGTTTTTTGTTTTTATATATTTTATGATAAAGATCAAAGTAATGTATTTATTTACGCAAGTCTGGCCCAATTCAATGAATAATAAAGATTTGAGAGACTAAATTGCTTTCCTTAGAGCTCAAGGTTTTTGGTCATGGGGATATTATTTCATATTGGGCATGTATCGACTGGTGGAGTCTGTTTCTCTTCAGGTTTACAACTAGTTTCAATTTACAGTTTTTCCTTCTTGAGTGGTTGTCATATCAAGGTTATTAAATCAGTCTGCCCTACTATTTACCCATTGATCATGGAAGAATAATTGAATTCATACCTTCCCAAAGGTATTAGCAGTATGTGAAATGCAAACAACCTTGTTCAAGAATTGAAGTAGCCAATTCCAATTCCTATGAGGATAACCATTATACCATGAGTGCCTCCATACTACCATTCAGACATTTCATGTGGATTAAACTTGTTATCCTAGCAAATTTAACTTTGAGATAAGTTTGCTATCACTTTGGTTGTTACTCTTAAAGTAAACACATTACAAATGTGCTCATAGGACGTTCCCACAGGATTTCAAATCTAATCACTTAACCATAATTTCACTACAGTTGCTAAAGTGTAGTTTTTTTTCTTTCTCGAAACTTCAAAGGAAGTATCTGTTTGTTATTTCTGTATAGATATTAGGTAGATATTGAGTAACTTTATAAGGTCTTAAAATGGCCTTAATTATATAACTTAATTTTTTTCTAGAATTTCTCATTTTAATGTTACCTCCTGCCCTCTCTTTTTCTCTCTCACATACAGAGGAAGTATACTTAGTATAATGGTTAGTATTGTGTGAAATGGAACCAAGGATCAGAGTTCAAATCCTGGATGATGAGGCTGTTTGCATTTCACTTTGTGTTAATAATAAAGTAGACTGGGCTCTTTAGCTTCAGTAAGGCAACCAATCTAGAAGGAGAAAAACTCAAAATTCAAATCGACAGTATTCCACTTAAAAATTGACCTAGTATCACATCCTGCTTGTAGTGGAGGTATTGGGTAAACACACATGTGTGCACCAGTTAAAAATACTGATTGCATTCGGCTATAACATTGATTTTGTTTTCTGCCATCTGTGTTTTTGAAAACATTATCAATTATGCTAGAATATCCAAATCAATTAAATTCCAATCTTTTGACACATCTTTGATCTAGGATTCCATTGTCATTCAATTATGTTCAGTATTTTTCCATATTTATTTTTTTTTTAAATATTCCTTTGCTTGGATTCTTACCCTCATAGAATTCTACTATTTTTTTTTCTTTTACTTTTTCCATTTTACTTTTACTTTCATTACACAGACCAGATCTTTCATTGTTTCTATGGACATATATCTGTTTACCATTTTATCTTTTTTATATTATCTCTTTTAAAAGTCACTGCAAAGTACCATAATTATGTGTGTATAACACTCTCCTAATCTGGAACTACAAAATTCTGGGAAAAAAAAAGAAAAATTCTTCTGTATAATATACACTGAATTTTTAGAAACTAAATTCAATATTTTTAAAATTTTTTCTTGGTTTGTAATGACTAAGAATAGAGATTTATGTACATTATATTGTCGTGATACACAAGAATGCTGCGAGCAGTATTGAACAAGTCCTGGAGGCAGCACCCTACAAAGCAGCAACTGTATAGCCACCTATCACCATTACAAAAACTATCCAAGTGAGACCAGATATGTGGGACACTGCTGGAGAAGTAAGGACAAACTTATGACATACACCTGTGGACCCCTTCACATGTATGAGCGAAGGTAGAACAACCAGCTAGAACCTATATACAACAGCTCTATGTTGATACAGGATATAGCCTTGAAGACCTCCCGGGAGCAATGGGTGATAGAGAAGGGTGGTGGGAGAGCGTCAGGGAGATCTATGCTGACACCACAACATGATGATGATGATGATATTGTCTTGAAATGCAAAATTTATATTGTATTTAGGACAAATGCACAACCATGTTCATGTAAAAAATGTAACAAACTTGCAGCCAAAAATAAGCTCACATTAGTAGAAAAAATATATATAAACAATCACAGACCAGTGGATATTTCCATGGTATAAAACGCTTTAGTTTGGACTAGAGATATAACTTAGTTTTGGTCATTCTATCTTGATTAATATGAAGCATGTGACCAGAAAAAAAGTTAATTGTATAGTTCTTGTGTATAATACACACCCCTAATTTATGAGCTGAAAAATAGTCTATCTAATACACAAATAATTATATCTCACAAAAATGAGAAATCTAGTGATGTTATCCTCTTCTGATTATGCCCAGGCTCTTTCCAAACTTGAGTTCATAAAACATTAATGTTTTAGCTGTATATTTACTGGGTGACATAGAGAAACCTCTTTTTTTTTCTGCTTATCATTTTTCTTTTTTAATTGTCACTTATCTTTTCGTGGTACTCATTTGCTTTTTTCCACTGAACTGATTTACACCTGTACTGATTGATTCAATCTTCTACTTCTTCAATAAATAAAAACTTATGATTGTTGGAAGTTTTTTCTTTTTCTTTTTTTTAATTTTTTAACATTACCAACAGTTTTGATCTATTTACTCATTCTCATCTCTGAGTTTTATTTCTCTGGACAAAATCGGAATATTTTAAGGTTCAGACATTTTGTGTCAGTTGTTGTTTCTGGCTAACTTAGAACAATATGAAACAGTGCACTCACCAATCAAAGTAAAATGTTTTATGATTTTTATCAGAGGGGAGGGATTGACTTTATAAAATATTAAATTTTATAAATTTTCTGAGAATTTTTTTTTCAAAATTGATTTGCCATTATTTTTTTTTTGATTCTGATATAAGAAAATAAGAAGTCTGCTTAGAAAGTATGTCCTGTTGACAAGGCTTAGAATATGTTGTTTTCCCTGATGAAGGGTAAGACCTCCCCGCCTCCCCAAAAAAGGTGGTGTCCTGGATATGATACTAAACTACATCTGATGGTGAGTCACTAGTTCTGAAAATCTGGGGACTGTTGATTACCCCTTTATTACTCCTACGTTTGCTCTGATCTGGAGTGGTAGTATCTGTTTCATCTATGAGTTAAATAGATTTGTTTAAAGATTATTTATATTTAATCGGACCTTGTGTTCAAAGAGCCCTCTTAAAAATGATAAAAATATGTAAATATAAACATACAGTGAACATGATTCTTTAACTTCTATGCATAAAATAACCTGATACAGGTTGATATGCTGTTAAAATCAATCTGTCTGGTTAGTATCTAGCTATTTAGGTTTTGAGAACTGATTATGCAGCCTTATTGTAACTTTGCAAGTCAGTCAGTGGTAATCTTATACACAAATGTGAACACTTTTCCATTGGCTTACTTGGTCAGCAGTGAGATACTGTTTTGTGAGCTTGTGTACTGTGTGACAATACCATCATCAATGACCAAGTGTGTAAGGCAGTTTGTTTCTTGTGCAGGTTTTATTTTTTATCAAAACATCACCAGGTCTGTCAGCTCTACTAAAGTTGTCTCCCTGTAATTTCTGGCTGCTCTTACAGCTAAAATTGCTCTTCAAATGACATAGTTGAAGAGAAAGAGCAAAGACAACTGATAGCAATCATGAAAGATGCTCTGTTTTCTAAACCTTTTTCATTTAAAACTGTTTACATTAGTTTCTACAAAAATCTGGTAACTAAAATAAAAAAGATATTAAGACTGACTTTTTAGGAGAGAAGGTTAAAATGTTTTGATTCTCTAAGATAAAATTACTATCAAAATTTAAACCCAAACTACTAATTGAGTTTCTAGTCTCCAAGAAAAAGCTGTAAGAGTTTAATCTTATTTTTAGGCTTCTATATTGTAAAATTATGGATGTTAGTTTCTGGTGATGACAAATTTCTTCCTTTTTGTCAATTGGCAAATGAGATGTTTAAAGTGGAAACTAAGACTAGAAAGACTGACCACAACAGTAGAATTCATCAAGCTGTTATATATATATTATAATAAATAAATTAGTTTTTATATATATTTAATAGCATGGATGCTTATCTGCAACCACTGATTTCATGCTTTTTTTTGCCTGATGATTGCCATGTAAAGATGGCATGAAACCAGTGGTCACAGATAAGCATCCATCCTATTAAATACATATTAAAAAAAACAACTAATAAATATATATATATATATATATATATATATATATATATATATATATATATATATATATATATATATTTCATTTATTATCATATCATATCATATAATAGCTCTATCACAGATATTGAGCACTCTTCCAAATTATGCCGTATTTGGTCTGCCACTAAGTGAGAGTGAAAACTATACACTGTTGTAGAGAGTGTGTGTATATATATATATATATACACACACACACACAAACATATTCATCTATATTATCCATATTATGTTACTGTTTCGGCAGTACCAATTTGAAGCTTGTCCACTTTTGCCAGTTAACTGCCTCTCCTCTTTTTTTTTTTTTGTGTTGTTGTTGTTGTTGTTGTTGAAACTGTAGAAAGCACAAATCAGGGCCACAAAAGAAACAAAATAAACCGAAGAATAAAATCATATGGTCATCTTTTTATTGATAAGAATTTCTCTTGAACCAATAGGATGATGTGTGTGACAGGCTGAAAAATTAAGACAAGCTGACTCTTACTATAATAGTGTGCTTGGGCATTGGTCAGCTTTCACTTTGAGTCTAGCTATGACTTGCTCCTAACTTTGCCTGAGACTTGAACCACCAGTCCCAACTATAACAGATGAGGGTTAAAGAACCAAGGCTTGGAAACTAGTGACCCTTTGTCTGTGGTCAATTGCTAATTACTAGTGCTGTTCTAGACTCAGACATTCTGAATGTTTGAGTTTTGACTTCTGGGCAAAAACCTGTACTTTTCCTTTATGACTATCCAGTACTAAAGGCATAAAAAATGAAATTCTTGTCTGCTGACCTAACCATAATAGCACCAAAGATTTCAGTTTATTATTGGCATTAAGAAAATATTTCCTTTCCATCAAGAAATACTTATTGTACTTTATTATTTAGGAACTCTTTCCTTTCTATTTCACTATTTAAAAAATTTTGCTGATTTCTCAGCTTGCTTAGCTATCACTTTAATACTATTAAAGGCACATATCCATGTATACACATACTCGTACAGATATATTTGCTCTGAGATGCCTATGCCTTATTGTACCTTAATACATGCATTTAAGGACACTTATGTCACATTCGTAGCTATTTGTTTTTGAAATTCTCAGATTAATTTAATGGTTAAAGAATGGATTAGCTAAGAAAAAAACTTGTAAAAAACTCATAATAAAAACTATCAAGAGGAGAAATTTTAATATCCAAACCTAACAAAATAATAATGGATTATGTTTTTAAAAAATGCCATTTTTTTATGGTGGCCAGATGACTGGCCTTGTGGCAGACTTTCTTCATTTGCAGCCAGCTTAAGCTGAACTTGTTTTGATCTTCACAGAACCTTAATTTGTCACTATGGTAACAAGCTTTTTCCAATCATTCAAGGACACCACATGGAATAGCCCACTATGCATAGCATAGGGTTGTTCAAATGCAACATTCCACTTGTCAGGTCTAAATTACAAGGTCAAGCATGCATACTCCCCACTATTCTTGCATGCTGAATGATTCCTTACTGGGAGCAGATAGTATTAAGGCTTTTGTGCTTATTTATAGTCTAAAAAATACTAAAAAGAAAGACTAAGTTTTACCATGAATGAAACAAAGTATGACAGATTCTCCTCACCAGCTGTATGCACTGCTCATTACATTGTGCCTAGTTTGTTGAATTTTTGAATATCTACTGTGATGTCAGATCCCAAACATTGCATTCTGCAGATTCACACCACAGTATATGCTGCCCAGGAGATGGTAGTGTCACAAAAACAAGGAAAAAAAGAAGTCAAACACAAGGTTTGAAAGACTAGACTTTCTCATGGATGGAGGTGTGCATGTTCCACTTCAGGATCTTTCTTTAGCCCAGCCACCCACCAAGCGTACAAGGGGAATTCTAACTTGGCATTGTTAAATTTTCTGGCTTGACTTGACTTTCTCTGTCCCAGGCAGATCTCTCTAGCCAGCTGTGTGCTCTCTACTTTTGAGCCTGAGGCTACCCATAGACTGAACATAAACATATTGCCAGACTGTATCTCCAGGACATCCTAAAAAGTGTGACAATAAAATTGAACTCATTGCAGCCTGAGCAGTCTTCTAATTTTATCTGACTATCTCCACTTAGACTGGGAAAAGTGGTTCCTGCACAAGATATGGCCATATGCACACACATCTGTCTACTACACGCATACTCAATATATGCTTACACCCCACCCTGTAGATATGTATAGACTCTTATATGGATATACACATATATACACACTATGTTCAGGTGCACACACACACACACACACATGTACCTACACCTACTCATATGTCTGCTGTGATATGCATATAGAGAAATATATGCACATGTGTATCTATAACACATATACTCAATGCATGCTTACACACACACACACACACACCTGTGTGGATGTGTCTAGGCTCACACATACCCATATATCTAATTCTATGTACTACCACATTAAAGGTCCATAGTTTCACCAAATAATCTAGATTTATATCTAGAAGCAGAACAGGTGATTTTCATGTTCTCTGTACAATATGCTATAGAGATGTAGAGATTGGCAGTAAATGGAAAAGTGCAATTTACTGAAGCATCATTACAGATAACATAAGTCCCTCTTTTCCTGCCTATCTTCCTTTTGGGAAACTTGTAACTGGCCACCCTAATTTACTTTGAATTTAATTTCTATCATTTTGTATTTAAAGATTTTTTTGTCTTGTTTTTTAATTTTTTTCAGTGTCTCAGGATGGTTGCTGCTAGTTTATTGATATGTGATTGAAATTCAGCTGTGCATATTGATGTTGGAAGATGATGTATTTATCAACTTGGTACTGATTCCTTTAAGTGGACTGAAGATTTAAAGCTTGAAATTCAAATCTGCATAACATCCAGACGCACAGTAAGTTGGACTTTTTTATCTTTTCCTTTTAAAGTAATTCATATTTGATTTTTTTTTTGTGGGTGTGTCATTTTTTAATTCTCTTTTTCCGGTTCATATTAAAAATTTGTAATCAGTTTTTAATAAACAGTTATAAAAATATTTGTTAATTTTTTGCAACACTAAATTTTGTAGATTTTTAAATCGGCAATCTTTTTTTTTTCTTGTTACTAACTGCAAAGTTTTTGTTTGTTTATCACTCAACAAAAAATATTGTTAAACAACCAATCTTTTTTTTTTTTTTAAAAAAGGCTTTTATCCTTACTATTGTTCACTGTTGCCAGTCTGAAAATTACTGTCATTTACTCACTTTGAAAACCGGTATTGACATGGATAAATGACTGGTCGTGATTTCCTATAAACATTCTGTATTTAATGGTATAAAAGATCCTGCCCACTCCCCTCTATTTACTTTATTATATATTTAGCACAAGTACTGGTAGATTATGTGTCTGGGTAAGCATTAGCCTACCAGATACCTTCTGCTTTGTATACAAAATCTGGGAATTTGTGTGTGTCTAAAGAGCCTTAAAAAACCTTCAAAATTCTTCCACATTTGAAATGCTATACATCTTGTATCACAAAGTTTAAGATCCAGTATATCTTCCAGAACATCTTTCTCAAAATAGATCTGAATCCCATGCGTAAAAATATATACATTTTTTTGTAGTTGCTACCTACGATGTTTTAAAAAAAAGAAAAAAAACTTTGAGGTATTCTGTAATTAGGGATTGTCACTAAACTATTTGATGTTGTTTTTAAAATGGATACTTTTAATAACTCTGGGTTGGGTCTCATTACTGGATAAGTGGGCTTTATGAAATATAATTCTATAATTTTAAGATGTTGGAATTAGAACAAAGGCATGCTTTGTTGATTCATATTTGGAGGGGTTAATTTGTTATTTTTTTTTTATTTTCACATTTGAAGTTTTTGCTACCTACCAGCTACCTACCAACATTTAATCAGTTAGTTTGAATGCTTACCCACAATGCATCACTTCATTGCAGAATATGTAATGCTTTTATATTGAATCATTATTGTAAAAAAATTTTAAGTTCTTAAATTTAAGAAAATAAACACTAGAGATTTTTTTTAAACCAAAAAAAAAAAAATAAATAAATAGCAAAGAGTGATGGAATATACTGAAAAATTATTTTGAAAAAGCATAACGGCTCTAGGCTAATTGTTGTTAATGTTTCTGTATGTGATTTTGTATATATTTCAAGTTCAACTTTGCTACAAATTTTCATTGATCAAATTGACTAATATCATTTGTCCTCGACCAATTTTCACTTGAAAAAATAATTGTTACAGATTGTGTACAAAATATCTTCAGGGACACCTTTTCATTATTAAGACTTCATTAAGACTTTCATTGTCAATCAGTGGTTATCTTTTAAAGATTTGTAATTCATTTTGACTAGTTTGAAAATGTACCTTCTTTTTTAAAAAAAAGTTTTGTCATTATTTCCCTTTTTCTTTATTTTGGTATTACTATAGAAAATCAAACTTTTTATAATGATTTTTGTGCATTTAAAGTCTTCCATGTTAGAAATTTATTCATATTTTGATATTTATTGTAATATTTAATATATTTATTATTCTAAGATTGTCATTAAATGAGAAATATTTATTTGGAATTAAAGATTTAAAATGAGAAGCATTTAGACAAATATCTAATAATAAGATTAAAAAATTCTTTTGAAAAATGATGTAAAGGAAATTTAAAATATTTTTGACCTTCAATATGTTTTACAGAAAAGAGGTTCTGTAACTTTTTTATTTTTATTTTTTAACTGTAACATAGAAAAAAGATCTAACTACCATTGTTTGTATGAAAAGCATTCTTTATTAAATTCTATGTATACCACTTTGAAAAAAGACAATGGTATTCAAATTTTATTTATCCTTGTGACTCAAAAAAATCTAAGGTTGCGGGTTTTTTTTTAAATTGACGAGATTTACCATATCTTCTCTGTTGGAAAAGTATCTTCAATTTTCAGATGTTTTCTATAAGAGTTCAGTTATTTGAAAAATTGCTTTGGGAAATTGACTACAAAATTTAGAAAAAAATGGGGGACTTATTTTCTTTGCTTTTCTATTATAAAATCTTTTTTTTCTGATGGTGTTACAGTAATATGGGAACATGTGAGCTGATACACCAGTTACTTCTGCCTCATCTCTCAATTCTGGCACACATTTTAAAATAAATAGCAAGGAACATGTTCATCTTTGCTTATCAAAATGCATCCTGTCTTCTTGTGATTAATATATCAACAAAAGTGACTGTCAATGAACCAAGATATTGATCCAGCATCGAGTAAGATTAATTTAGACAATGCTCATTATAAATTTGTTCAAACTTATTTCAGCTAGAAATTGCTCAATGCCACATACGTCCATACAGTAAAATAACATGGTGTCAGAAGCAGGATACAAGCTATGTCACCTTTGTCAACATTTATTTCTCCAAGCTGATCACATCTTTTTTTTTTTTTTTTTAGTTGCTTCTGTTTTGTTTAGCCTTTTTTTCTTTTGATTGAATTTATTTGGATTGGTTCTGGTTGAATTCTCCTAAAAGCACCTATTTACAAATATCATGGAGACTCTACCAGTTCTAAGAAAATCTTGACTTCAATCAGGAAAATTTAGCTGAGGCTTAGAAGAGTTAAAAGGAGGAACTAAATCTATATCTAATGGCCACAGAGTACTACACAAAATCAGGAAAGGTCCAGATTTCAGTTTCGTTAACATGCATAGGGCTGAAAGGATGGAACATTTACTCCGCCTTCCAATTCACTTCAGTGGAAGACAAATACAACATTGACAATATCATGGAGCAGTTTGATATTTTGAAAAATCTGAAGATCCTGAGACATGAATTTCTCACCAGCAAGCAATCAAATGGACAAAAATTCAACTTTGTAACAGTACTTTGTCAATATGACATCATGCTGGACCAAGAAATCCAAACTGGTCAAGCAACAGAAGAAACAAGGAGCCAGGTTTGGTTAGGTTTCTTTGTTTAATGGCATATCACCCATTGTAGGTTATTTAATGCCAAAGCTATTCTCCTAGAAGAACAGTAGTGGTACTATTTAACCCATAGCTGGGAGGATAAGGGGGTTCATACCTTTCCCAAGGGTATTTGCCTGAAAGTGAATGTAATAGCGCGACTAGAGTATGAACTCGCTTACTACGATTATGCAGTCTATTGCTTTAATCATTACACCACGAAGACACCCCTCTAGAAGCTAGACCAGGATACAAACAAGTACAGAAACATATAAGGCAGATGTAGCATTTATAAGACAGACATAAAAGGGGAGAAATTTCCTCTGACCTCAGTTCACCCAAGTGGGACCCAGCACATAACCGGCAATGACTGTTCAACTCCTGCAAATTTTGCGCGAGTTGCACCCACAAGGCCAGTGTCTGGCATATCACAAATGATGCACCTAGTGCAATCTCAAAGGATATTTTACCAGCTCCTGCTACTCCTGAAGGATAGTTCACCAGGTAGAAGCATACTCATCTCACTTGGATTCAATCCCAGGCCCATCTGATATCTTCCTAGGCATGATCATTAGTAATGGCCCTGAGCATGAGGCACAGCCTTTCTACAACCATCCAGCAACTGTACTCTCCATCAGTACTCTTCATTACAATGAACAAGCCAGTCCTTGGACATCTAGGGCAACAGCATTAATTTTAAACTTGATACTAGTGCTAAAATCAATGTACTCCCTAAAGCAGTCTACAAGCAGCTCCATCTGTGCCCAAGGCTCAGTCCAACTTCCATTATTGAGCCTACAATGCTATAAAAAAGTAGTTACTCCAATCATGTTCATCGTAGCTGATTCCAATTCACAAGAAACTCAACTTGATCAAGTGCATTTTCCAGATTAATGCAAACCTTCCAGCTCTCCTTCAGTATACTCGAGACTCTTCAAAATACACATCACATTCCTCCTGTAATCAACCTTCAAAGGAAAATTCCCTTTGCACTGCAAGACAAACTAAAATCTGAACTCAACAGAATGACGAAAATGGGAATCATCAAGTTGGTCAGCGAAGCTACAGAATGGGGGAATTCACTTGTGATTGTGTTTAAACTCAATTGGCCCCTTCAGATCTGTCTCAACGCATACAACCTCAACAAGGCCATACAGAAAAAAAATTTCCAAATGCCTACTGTGGAAGAAATCTTTGCAGATATACATGGTGCAAAATTTTTCTCTAAACTTGATGCTCGCAATGGATTCTGGCAGATCCCTATTGATGAGGACAGTTCAAAACTCCTGACATTTAGCACTCCCTTTGGAGGTTATGAATTTACTTATCTCCCATATGGCATACACCGTGACACAGTAAAATATTTCAGCCAGAAGTCTCTTGCATTATAGAAGGCATTGAAGGAGCCAGAGATATGCAGGACAACATGATAGTATGGGCACCAACACTGGGAGAACATCATGAGCAACTTAGACTCCTTGATCTCATGTGACAGCATGGTCTCAAATTCTATAAAAGCAGATCTGTTTTCCTTGCCAAAGAAATCATCTACCTGAGGTACAAAATCACTCCAAATGGACTCCAGCCAGACTCCTCCAAGGTAAAAGCCATTGCAAACATGCCTCATTCCAAGAACAAGGAGGACTTACAGCATTTCCTTGGCATGACCAACTACCTATGTAAATTACCACCCAATACTTGGAAGTCACAGCTCCACGACATATGTTGCTTCAAAACTATGTGGAATGGTCTTTTGATCAGCCTCAACAGAAAGCCATTGATGACTTAAAAACCTAATTAGTAAGCAGCCCATTTTGCAATTTTTCAACTCCTTACTCTCAACCATGATTTCAATAGACTCCAGCAAACTCTGGTTGGGAGCCATCCTTCAGCAAAACAGAGACAATGGTTGGTAATTTGTAGCATATGCATCACATGTCATCATTCCAGCCAAACAAAACTACTGTTCTCTTGAATGAGAAGCTCTCAGTATACTTATTTGCTGCAAATGATTCCCAAGAATTTGTTTATGGACGTCATTTCGTGGTTGAAAATGACCACAAACCTCTACCATCAATCTTCCAAATGCCTTTGCAAAGACACCACCATGAGTACAATGTTTTATGCTAGTGCTGAAGCACTATGACTTTGATCTCTGGTACATGCCAGGTAAAAAGGAAGTGGTTCCCAATACACTGTCAAGAGTCTACCTCAATGAATGTGAACCCGAGATTCCCACCAAAGACATGGAAGCCCATTCATTCTTAATCAAGGAAGAATTGCCCATAAATAATAATGTACTCATCCGATACTGCCAACCCACAGCCACTGACAAAACATTGTAACTAACAAAATACACCCTGAATGGCTGGCCTGAAAAAAACAGTTTTGAACTCTCTTTAAAATCATACTACAGTGCCAGATACTCCTAAAAAGATTAATACTGAAAGAAAATACATCATCATTTCCAAAGAACCATGCAAAGAGGTCAGGAATCTGATTCACTCTGGATATCAGGGATAGACAAATGTCGGTAAATTTTTACCCTTTAACCCATCCTATTTTAGTGAAAACAAAAAATCAGATTCTTCGTTTTTTGTTTTTTTTTCTGGCAAATATACGTAAACAGCCTAAAAAAATACCTGCAAAGAAGAAATTTTGAAAAAAAAACTGTAGTATTTTAGAATTTAGAGGGAGGATCACTTTGTTATATAAACTTAATGTAAAATGATCACCCACTTCTGTACCAGCAAGCATTACTGACAATCAGAGATAGCGGAAGGTGACATGTAACCAAATTTTTATTTTTCGTTTTTGTAGGGAAATCAGATGGAGAGGGTGGAGGTGGTTTTTTGCAATAAAATAAAAAAATTTGGGAGGGGATTTTTTCTTTTTTTTTTAAGTGATGAAAAACTTAAAATAAAAAAAGTGCCCACGTTTCAGCAAAATAAAAAGAAATTAAGACATACTGTGTGGTGGGGGCACTAACTTTGGCCAATTTTTTTTCTACTAATTTGATTACACATCCCTTTATTGCTGTCTCTGGTCATCAGTAATGCTTGCTGGTCCGGAAGTGGGTGATCATTTTTCATTAAAATTATATAACAAAGTGATTTCCCCCTCTAAATTCTAAAATATTGTTTTTTTGGGTTTTTTCAAATTTCTTCTTTACAGATATTTTTCTTGGCTGTATACATGTATTCGCCAAAAAAAGAAGAATCTGATTTTTTTGTTTTTGCTAAAATCCAATGGATTAAAAGGTAAAAATTTACCCAAATGTTTAGCCGAAGCTAAAGATCACATTTACTGGCCTGGCATTACAGCAGAAATCAAAGATATGATCTACAACTGCAGTAAATGCCAAGACAAACACAACAGGCAATTACCTGTGCTGATCATACCACAAGAAATCCCTGAAATTCTATAGACCAAAATTGGGATTGACATTTTCAACTTGCACCATAAGTCTTACATGATTGTCAGTGACTACACCACCAAGTTTTTTGACATACACTCTCTTCTGGATAAACAATCAACCACCATTATTCAGCATCCAAAAAGCATTTTTGCAAAATTCTGTATTCTGCAGATCATAGTAGGTGATGGTAATCTAGAATTCAAATTCGACACCTTCAAAAGATTTGCCCAGAACTGGGACTTCCAACATGACCGGTCAAGTGCTCTATACCCTTAATCCAATGGTCTTGTTGAACATACTATACAAATAGTTAATTGTACATTGAAAAGGCAGAAGTTCTCAAGACCCATACCTAGCTCTTCTTACTCTGCGAATAACTCCACTTATTGGTGCAACACCCCCAGTTCCATAATTGATGGGTCGTAGACTCCGCACCATACTGTCTCATATAGACCATTAGTATCAAAACAAATGAAAGGATCCACTGTTTATCTGAGGTCAAACCTGGAGACTCAGTATACGTCCTTTCAGACAACAAATGGAAAATGAAATGAAGGGTGCTTAAGAAACTCAAATATCTATGCTCATACCTAATAGAGACTGAGAAAGGTACCCAGGTTAGATGCAATCATTACCACCTGCTCAAAACAAAGAAAACATCACCATCCAACCAGATCACAATTATGAGAACCGCCTGCCCTCAGACAACCCACCAGCTGGCCATCAATCTGAATGCATACCCCCATAGCAGAACTGTAAGCAACCATACACCACTCGTTCTGGCAGTTGAATTGTTCCACCTGCATGATATGAACAATATATCTAAATTAATCCTCCATTTTATTCATTCCCTTTCTCCTCACTTTCTTTTTTTGTAATAATTTACAATAATATAGGAACATGTGAGCTGATACACTGGTTACTTCTGCCTCATCTGTCAATTCCTGTACACGCTTTAGAATAAATAGCAAGGAATATGCTTGGGATTTTATCAAAATACATCCTGTCTTCTTGTAATTAATATATCAACAAAAGAGATTGTCGATGAACCAAAATATTAATGCAGCATCCAGTAGGAGATTAATTTAGACAATGCTTATTGTAAATATGTTCAAATTTATTTCAGTTTGAAATCACTCAATGCCATGTGCATGCATACAATAATATAACACATTGATGTGTTTTTCCTGAGTTTATTTGAACTAGAAATAAAACTGTTTGGATTCATTTCAATACTGTATCACCTGAATCTTTTAAAATCTGATATTAACTGACATAACTTAAAACCATTTTCAAATGTGAACTGTTTACATCAATTGCTCCTGTAACATTATTTTAGTTAATGTCATGATTTTAATTAAAATGAATTTTCTTGGTATTACGTATTTCTTATTTTGTCTTTTGGCAGATGTGTAGATGAAATCAAATAAAGTGACAATGAATTTAATTCTTCAAAAGTTACTTCTCATTTAATACACTTCCTAAATCACTGGTCAGTGTTTGGAGTTTTATTTCTTCAAACATGATTCTTATTTTAATTCATGAAATGTCTGTCTGTCCATACTAATAACACAATCCTTTATTATTTATTACACCTCCTTTAACATCTTTTCTTTTTTACTATCTTCTCACATCAACCGTTAAAAAAAATCTGTGCACAGAATATATACATTATTAATACAATATCTATATATAAATCAAATTCATTTGATAATTTCCAAAATACCCTCTTAAATTCTTTTTCTTAACATTTGTTCTTAAATCATCAAATTTAATTTTCAAACATTTACACTACTGTTGTTTTTTATCTGATTAGGCAATTTCGACCAAAAATATATATTCCATTGGTTTGTAGATTTAGATTTTGAAATCTCTAAACAGTGAATTTTCTATTGGAGGAAAACAAAGAGGCAGAAGAAGAGATTTGAAGATGACATCTGGGAATGGACTGGCTTCTTTTTTGCTAAAGTTGCCAAGTACAACTTATGAGTGAGATAGATGATGGGTGATTGTTCATTAGTTGTGCCCTTACAACTCTCCCACCTGTGGGGTTACAAGACTTTATTGCATATATTTATGCACAGTAAAAATGCACCTCTAACTTTTATTTTTAAATTTCTTAATATATAATTTGTGAATGGGCTACTATCAATACCAAAATGAAGCAGTATAAAAAAAAAACTTTTTTGGGATCACTTGCCTCATCTCTTCACAATGTGTTACATTCTGTACCTTCTGGCCCTTATCAGGTGAGTACATTTGGTAAACTTCCAGAAATTTTAAACAGGACTCATCATTTGCTCTACAGAAGTATGTAGTCTCATACCCCTATTTGTCATATCTACTAACTTCTCAGGAAATTTCAGAAGTTGTGACTGTTTGTTTGGAAAAAAGAATAAATAGTAATTGGCTTTAAAACCTTCTTCAAAAGTTACTTCCCATTTAATACACTTCCTAAATTACTGGTTAGTGTTTGGAGTTTTATTTCAGAAGTTGTGACTGATGGTTTAGCAAAAAGAAGAAATAGTAATTGACTTTAAAACCTTAAAACACCACTGAGCTTCCTACAGAATATGTCTGAGATGATAAGATTAACTGGTCTAATAGCTAAAAGTACTTATAAAGATTATATGATTCCCTGTGCCAAATAATGCAGAAATATACACTAATTCAGATAATGTCATAAAGAACTAATGATTACATGTTCTGAAATTTTCCAGTGACAGTTAAGAAATGAGAATATACACCTATGAATGAAATTGTTCTGTTTTACCTCTTCTAGGATACCAGGGATAATTAGTATAGAAATGATGACAACATACCTTAACAAATCATTTCTAGAAAGCTACTCTACATGGAACTTATAAAGAAGACTAATGGATATAAATAGCCAAATACATTGTTATAAAAGCAAAAAAGAAGGAAATTAGTTCAAAAGAATCATTTAATTGGATATAATCTCATACTTGATGCAACAAAAAAAAATCTAATTAAAAACAATTCCCAATTGTTTTTGTTAATTTGTTTAGATGTGTTTTTGATATGATTAATATTGTCTATATTGTAATCAAAAGTTTTAATTAAAATACGTAGAATGAAAATGTTGATCTATGACATTAACTGTCTAAAAATCTCTAAAAAGTATTCTTCCTTTCTAAGTTTTCCTGTAAATCACATTTTATTTGTGAGTCTTCTGTTGTTAAAACACCTTATAAAATTCATTCTTAGATGAATCTTTGCATTTTAAGTAGAATAACCTTTGATAAATGTAGATTGTAATGTTCCTGATTATTTCTGTTTATAGAATTACTTTCTCAGGTGTTTCTCAAAAATGGCTTACATAAAGGATGACAACCGAATGTTTTGTGGGTATTTCACTATTGCACAATATGGATTGTACATGACACAAAGAAAACTATGAAGTAATGGTTTTCTGAACAAGGAGTTGTAGAAGTTTAGAGACTGGCTGTAGTAGTAGTTGTAGTAGTAAGAGTCAGTTGTGTGTAATAAAGATGCACTAACTTTTATTTTCAAATTTCTTATAGGCAAAAGGTATTCTTTGGAAAGACAGTATTAGAAGAAACAAGTTTAAAATTGAACCCCAGTCTTAGGTATAACTTGAAACGGAATCCAACGGTGATGTTCTTGTTCTGTAATTTTGGGAAGTGTAAAGTCACCTTTTTGTTGAAATTACTCCCAAGTCCACTCAGGCCCGGAGTGCTAATACCTTTTTAGGCCCTATCTATAAGTCAGATAGATCTCTTTTAGATAATAAAGTGTTCACCTATTTAAAATGATTGAGAAGATACATTTTTGTTCTGTTGTAACCCTAAGCCAGTCCTGTTTGTTTGAGAATCAAGTTTCATTCACTGGTGGACTGGTTTGTGTGACTGAAAACTGTGAAGTCTTGGTATCATTGTGAGATCTAGTAATTAACTCCTAGAATTATTTTTTGCCAACACAAGTATATCAGATCTCTTGCATGGCATGGTAACTCATGCCTCTTGTGTCTTTACACAGTTGGATCAGAACAGGAAAAACTTCAAAGGAATAATTAAATATGCTGAGTAACTTAACTATAAGATTTATTGCTTATTTCATATATACAAAGAAAAGAAAAGAAAAGGTCCTTTTACAAAGTTCTTCCTCAGTAGTACTTAATTTTGGAGATAGTGATTCTCTTTAAACTGAAGAAAGGGGTCAAATAATAAATGCTTTCTGATAATATCTGCCTTTGTTCAGTTGAAGCCACTCCCGCCTGGACTAATCAAAAGGCTGATTTCTTTTAGAGAAAGAAGCTCCTCCTATTTTGACCACCCACAAAGAAGACATTACTTTCTTGTATCTTTTTATCTGATGCTAGCCACTCTTAACTTGAACAACTTTTTAAACAAGACAATTTGGTGGCAATCCCTCTTTAAATTCAGGACCCTTTTCATGTCTAATCTAATGGCTGCAACTTAGCATGTAGCTACCCCTCAGGCTGGCACTCTATTACACATTATATAATTGGAGAACTAATTATTAAATTGACCTCAGGTTAAAATAAACCCTAGACATGCTTTAAAACCAACCAACCAACAAGAAGTTTCTTAGAAAAGAGTGTGGTTGTACAAATATAAAAATTGTCTAATTTGGTTGGGCCAAGAATTCTTAGATTTTGTCCCTTTGAAATGGAAAATAGAATTAAAGAAACTTTTACCATGTGGAGGTAAACATGACAATGTGTTTTTTTCCTCTTCATGAAAGGAAGTTCAGGATTTCTCTTTTCCTTGTGTTTATTTTGAAAAAGTGTTGTGTTTTTGTCATTAAATTTTTCAGCTGTTGTCAGCTCTTTTCACTGATTTCTCTTCTGAATCCACAATTTACTTGAAATTAATTCATATTTAGCTGTTTTGTAATTGTTTTGCAGAAACCTGGACCCTCTTAACTCTTTTGTAGGCAAGGTGACATTTTTCTTGCCAACAGTACACAAGCAGACTTTGTAGCTCAATGTAAGGCATTTTCATATTTGCTGGTCATTGAGCAATTCAGTGTTAATGTTTAGAAACATTGCTAGGAGGCCTCATAGAATTCTGTAAAAGTTGTTTTGCAAAATTTCATTTTTAAAAGTGAGTGCTTCTTTGTTTTTATGCTATTGCAATATGATACCTAATTACTTCTCAAATTACCAGGTTTTGTTTATATAAATTAACTTATTTGAACATATTCTCTATTTTGTAAATTTTCAGAAAATAATTTGCTCACCTTATCTTATTTAACTTATTTACCCACCCCCTCCGCTCGGGGTAGGATATGACACAAGGTCAATTTTTAAGTGGAGTTTAACAGGCTTGAATTCAGAGTTTTCCTTCTCCTAGACTAGTTGCCTCACCAAGGCTGAAGAACCCAGTCTGTCCTACTATTTACCCATAGCTGGAGGGAGAATAATTGGATTCATACCTTTCCCAAGGGTATTAGTGCTATGTGAAAATGCAATCAGTCTCGTCCAGGATTTGAACTCGTGTCGCCATACCCATTTCCTAGGACAATAACCATTACACCACGGGCACCTCCTTATAAGGAATAAAAAATTATCTGCTTTTGCAAGGGTTAACAACTTTATCAAACATGAGATGGTTGGTATGTCTAGACATTTACAGTAATTTCAGTTGATTAGTTCACAATATTGAATGAATAAACTTAAGAGAATAAATTCTGAAAATAAAAATTTTTTTTTTTGAAAATTCCTAGCTAAGTGTCTTATTTGCTCAAGATTCTTTTTACCAGATTCTCATTTTTTTAACACATGAATTATAATTGAATCACTTATTGTTATACCAAATGGATGAGCTACCCTCAGCCCCTGGGGTAACCTTAATAGGTATCTTGGCATCTGAAATATGGCCATTCTTGGAGAATCATTTCAAAGACAATACATTAATTGAAATCATTTCAGAATGTTTGAATATTTGGCTATGCGCACTGAATAATAATTCTAAGATGATACAATCTAACTTTGATTTGCATTTAAGTTGGAGAAAAGAAAATCAGATAATATTTGAAAATATCAGGATGTTTTAATTGTAAAGGTGTAAGTGTTGTGATTTGAAATTCTGTTGGTGACAATCTTGTTACTTTATAATTCATGAAATATCTTTATTATCAATCTGTCACTCACAACATAACATAAAAGTCTGAGAAAATTTGTTAATTTCTGTGACTATCACTTCAAATAGGTTTAGCTGAAAATGCTGGATTTATAGCCTAAGATAGGCTCCAGTCACTGTTTTTAGAATCTTTTCCTCAATGAAGCTTCTAACAGGACAGAAAATAATTATGGTAGTTTTTTTCAGTACTATTATAAAGGAGAGATTTCATTGGTCTGATGGTTCGAAAACTTTCATAGATATATACCTCAGTCTGGTTCAAAATCACAAGTAAGAGTCACTCTGTGAGGATCAAACTTGCTACACTACCAGATTGCCTCATTATAGAACAATGATCTGTAAGAGTATATTAACTATTGTGAAGTTCTCTGATATTTATTAAGCTTAGTCTGGTACAAGGTTGCTACATGTAAAGAGCAGCCAATGGCACTAGAACTTACTACAGTAGGGATAGTCTTAGAAAGATATTTTGTCTCCAAACTCAATGAACTCTGATGATAAGATCAATCTCTTTCTATCTGTCTCTCTCCCCTCTGGGTTAATAATAAAAATCTCATTTTGAGAAGTTATTTATTGCCTCTTCATAAAGACTAAATTGCTTTAACTCAAAGAAGCATTTTGCTATATAGAAACAATCATGTTAACATTAATATCTAGCCAATTTTCCTTGTAAGAAAGACAAGAATTAAACTTTTTTTTCTCCATTTATCTCTTTAAAAATCTTCAAATCTGTATTGATGAATATGAAGAATAAAACCAGCGATGAGAGAGTGAGAAAGAAGGATCAAAGAAATCAATTATAGGATTTTATTGATACTTGAATAATTGTACAAAGGAATTACTATTGTCTTACATTTTTGTGAAATATCTCATTTTTGGTTACTGTCTGTTGCTCATCAAAAAATAGCTTGATGTTTTCTTTACTGAGCTTAGCTTAATTTGGCACAGAGTAAAAAAAAAAAAATGAGTTATCCTGTGAGGATCAAACCCATTACATAAGTAAGACTTGCTAACCATCACTCCTAGCCAGGCACCCCAAATCTTAAAGTTTATCTGCGGACATACCAGAAATTGGCATCCAATCATTTTAAAGAGGCTCCACTCTCCAGTTTGAAATTAGTTTTCCAATTCCTAGTCTGGTTGCTGTTGTAAATTCAATTGTTATTTGAATATAATAATGATATATAATAATAAATATTACTATTATTATTAGCAGCTCATTGATCTAGTGAGGAGAGTGCTCACTAATGGCCTGTGAGACTGGGGTTCAATCTCAGGTTGAGTCATACCAGATTCAAAAAATGGTACTTGATGCCTCCTTGCTTAACACTCAGCATTATAAGGTACACATCAAGGGTAAAGTCGAGCAATCCAAGGAAAAGGAGTAGTGCCCTCCCCTACACCTTGTAGTATCTATTGAAATGGGAACCTTTGGGTCGTCTTTGATGACAGTTGGCAATTTATTATTAAAATATGAAGTGTCTTATGTGTGGCAAAAGGGAAGAAAATCATCTACCGCAAGAAAGGGTTCATGCCCTGTATACAATCTGCTGAAGGAAAAATAAATCTTAGCTATTTACCATTTGAAATATGGTAATACTTTTATCCTTCCCACTGTCGCAACTAATCGCAAATTTTATTTCTTCAATAAAAGCTATTGCTTTTTCAATGGATGGGATTGTATGTATTCATTGTTCATGAGTGAAAGAGAGGTTACTTTGTTTGGATTAGTTGTATTTTTAACTACTTTTTTCTTTATTTACTTTCTTCTTAGACTTTTGATGTTGATTTTTGGCTTAATTCTTTTAGTATGGATTTGTGACCTGGAATTTTATTTCTTTATTAACCTTACATTTAGTAACCAACATACTCACAGCAATCTTAAAAGGCACCTCTGATTTTCTTTTAACAAATATTAAGAAGATATTCAACATGAGAGGAGCTGAAAATTTAAAATTATTTTAGTTTTAATACATTTAAGACATTTTGTTAACAGCCTCTCTCATCTCCTCTATTGTGTCATAACGACAGCCTCTGAGCTTAGGGAATAACCAAAAGTCACAGGGACCAAGGTCTGGACCATAGGGAGAGTGAGGAACTGTCTTGATGCCCATCTTGGTCAAATACTCTGTGACAAGGATGGAGTTGTGGACTGGTGCATTGTCCTGGTGGAAATGCCACTGACCCGATTTCAAGAGTGCTGGCCTCTTCCCTAGGAATCTCTTGCTGAACTCCCTTAAAACCTCAACATAGTAACCCTAACCGTAACCCTTTGGCCAATCAACTCTGGTGTATTGACTTCCTTACCCCTCCCACACGTCTCATCATCCCTCACAGAGTCCCTGCTTTCCTTGAATCTCTTATGCCACTCAAAAACTGATGCTCGATTCATGCAAGATGGTCGAAAAGCAGTCTGAAGTATTCCATACGTTTCTGTGGCATCATTTTTTTCAAGTTTAAAACAGAATTTTATTGCATATCGTTCTTCTAAAGTGTCCTCACATCCAGATTCACCAGCTGTGAAAATCAGGCTTTAGTAGGGTGTATTCCAATTGCTGCCGTAGCTGTTCATTTGAAGCTGAAATCATAAAAATTGGTTAGTCATCTCATAAGATGTATAGTAATAACATAGTGAATTTCCAAGAGTCTACGACAATTTTGAATGCCTGTACAAAAAAGTCTGGAAGCTTATTGAAGGCACCATGTGTATAACAAATCTCAAAATAATTTTTTTTTTTTTGTTAAAATTTCAAAAATATAAACCTAAAAAAAATTAGTGGGTGGTTTTAAAATTGAATCTATTTAAGTCTTAATTATGATTTTTGCTGCATCACTGAATAAATTTATTGTTTTGCTTTTGAATTTCTGTGAAAAATTTTTTTTGTTGTTTTATCCAATTTTTATAGTCTCACCTCTGTGTTTAAATCTGTTTTTTTTCTTCTTTTTTTTCTTTTTATTTGGATAACCTGGAAAAGCTTTTGTTTTTAATAAAGATACAAAGTTCAGATAATTTTGTCTAGCACATTTTTGTCAATAAGATTAATTTCTAAATCATTTTCTTTAGTATATTTCTAAAGAAATGACAAAACCATTGTTCATGCATTTTCTATAGAGAAAAAAAAATCTGATTGACTTTCTTTTATTTCCACCATAAAAAAAATTTATCATTAAATAGACATGTTGGATTTTGAGACAAGATAATATGTCTTTTGGATTAAAGCAACACCTGAAATGAATAAAATATCTTTATACAAAATTGATTCTCCAATTTCTTTAATGAATAAACACAACTTTCTATTTTCTTTGAAAATTTTTGTAGGGTTAGATTAGACATTTTTTTATCATTTTATTCATTTGTATTGAAAGAGAAATATAGAAAATAGTGGGGAGGGGTCAACTGACAATGTGCATATGTTTGTTTTTTTGTGTTTTTTTTTCTGATGATGGGTCTAAGATATATTTCTTTAGTTACTGCTAAATATTTTTTATTCTAAAAGCCTTCAGAAAAATCATTTTCTTTTTCTTAAAAGAAAACCTCAATTGTTATTGGTTTCTTTTCTTTATTGCCCGCCATGAAAACTCTATTGTTTAGCTTTGACGGAATTAATAAATTAAACTTATCAGTTCCTACTTGTAAAAAATTTTTGATTTAATGGTAACTAATAAAAGAAAACACAAAACATACTTTAACTTGTCAATTTGTTGGTTTGATTTCTTTGTTTAATGGCATATTAACCTTTTGTCAATTTGTATAATTTCTTGGATACCCATTATGTTGAAAGTGTAGGTATGAATTATTGGTAGGTACTAATATGATTGTTGTCATTATTTTATGGAGGTAGAATTGAGGTCACTAGTTTCTGAACTTGGTTTTAATAACCAGCTTGTTAAGGTTGGATGCTTGGTATTGTGTGTTGAGATACACCTTCAGGAATATAGTTGCAGGCTAATTGGATGAAGTTGAATGTATTCAGCAATACTAAACAGATATAGTACTGGAGTTTGTGAAGAAATAAAGAAATGAGAATATAAGCAAAGTAATAATAAAGAAAATTTTTTATTACTTCTGATGAACACTATTACAATTGCAAAGAAGTGTATAATTATTTAAAAATGTAAAATTGCTGAGAATTTGATTTGGAAAATTCAAGTGTTATTGCTGTGATGTATTGCATATTAGCAGTGTATATTCTTATTGATGTGTGTTGAGGATTTTGTGATTACTCTTGTAAAGTAGTAAGTGTGAGGAAATCCATTAACTTCAGTGACCTTTATTTCTTCTAATAAGTCTAGCAGAAAATGCTGTATTTTTAGGCCAACATAGGCTCCAGACACTGTTGTTGGGATATTTGAAGCAACTTATTAAAATAAAGATAAGCAGCCTTCCTGAGGTTTGGGTTGGGATTATAGTTTGGTATCTGTTCATTTCTCTAAGTCAGACTGCTACAATGTTGCAGTCCAGCCAGTTAGCTACTATAGAATTCCTTGACATGTCCTTATCATTGGACAGGTTATTACAAAAACAATCCTGGTTCTGGGAATTTTATAACCTCCAGCACCTCTCCATTGTAGCAAAAGGCAGGGTCACAGTAATCTGACATTGGTTGGGGAGATTAGGCAATTTTTGTCTTTGTGTTCTTCTCCATTTTAAACTGACTCAGTGTTGCATATTACACCCAGGTTATAGAATGTAACCAAGTTGAAAACTGCACTTAATTATTTATATTCTTTCTATTGACAAGATTGTCTGGTGTTTTGCACATTGTGGGCCAATATTTGCTTCCATTCAGTTCTTCATTTTGCCTTTCACCTGATCAAAAATTTCTGGCCAATTCATATTGCCCGGAATTTCTTGATAATTTTTTCATCTTCCCATGGTCATGGAGGTCTTTTAAGTGGTCGTTTCTAGTCTCTTGGATATACCACTCAACAACTGCACTGCCTCCACTCAAACCCTCATTACCTTGCTTAAAAATACAAAAAGTTAAATATAATATTTGAAAAAAAGATTTTGGAGTTTACTATGACCAGGCTACTTGACATGTCTGTAATTGTTTTATTTTCATCCCCATATGGACATTGTCGACCCCTTCACATGGACGAGCAAAGGCAAGACGACTAGCTTGAGCCTATGTACAGCAGCTCTATGCCAATACAGGATGTAGCCCTGAAGACATACCGGAAGCAATGGACGATAGGGAGGGGTGGCGAGAGAAGGTCAGGGATATCCATGCTGGTAGCGTGACATGATGATGATGATAATGATGACCAAGTGTTGATCTTGAAGATTTAGTAAAAAGCCTGTATTCTGATTGGTGATTTTCAAAGAAATAAGGAAAACAGGCTCTTCCCCGCTTTGAAAATTACAAGACCAAATTAGTGGAAATTTTCTATAAATCTAGCTTGGTAAATTGATGAGAAACTTCTCTGTGCTTTTGAAGTTCATGTAATTCTCTACAAAGTGTATCATTAAATGATATTCACTCTTCTTAAAGTTTTCAAATACTGGTGGTTAAGTTTTCTTTTCCTTCAATTTTAAAGTGTCATAATCAACAATTGATTGTCATCCACTTCTCAGTTTTATTTGAAGAGAAATGACACAATCCTTAACCTACTTGAATCAGCTTTGAGCAGTACTGTCAAATATTACTTCATTTCCTTTCTTCCACTTTCTAAATCGTGCAACCAACTTTAATAGCTTTGAGGCCTTGTTTAAAATAATGTCTCTAAATTTCCAATATTTAAAACTTTTATATGCTATTATGATATCTAAAATAAATACAAACAATATTGATGAGTAAAGTGGCAACCTTAATCAAGGGTGATTCGAAGGCCTCCTTTTCAATAGCTACTACACCGAGATATAGGGGAGGGCACTACTCCATTTTGTGGATTGCTCCACTTTACCCTTGATCCTTACCTTATAATGCAAGGCGGCATCAAGTACCGTTTTGAGTCTTTGGTATGACTCAACTTGAGGTTGAACCTTGGTCTCCCGAACCATTAGCGAACTCTCTACTCTTTAGGCCAATGGCGGGCGGCTGACAGTATGGATTCCCTAAACTTTCTCTCGCCATACATCTCTGTTAGCCATCACCAGTGTTTGTGCTGGCCATCCTCTTCTGCACAAGCAACACATCAAACGTGGTTTCGTTGAGTGACAAGGACGGTCATTCTCACTAACGGCAGCTGGTGGATCACTTTGCCTTTTGCTCCAGCCACAGGGACCAATAAATATATTGATCCCGCAAACGTTCATAAAAAAGTGACGTGGGCTAGGCAAGGATGACACAGGTAAAGAAGCAGAGGTTTAAATAGCATAATTTCTATTGGGGAAACATACATGAAAGGTTTGCGTGTATATAGAACTGCTGCTGTTGCATGTGATCCATGTAGTCTCAGTGGTGTTGAAAGTCGGTATAGTTGAAACAAGTCTGTGCTCGTATCGAAAGCGTAGACTTGGCTGTTTAAAAGTTCTTGGTGACAATGACTCTAGAAGAACGGGATCGTGTCTTGGTGCTCCAGACAGGTCGTAGGCATAACTATGTGGTCAGATAACTGGAGATGGTTGAGGAGGCGGATGCATCTGGTCGCGAAGGCCCGGATGATCGATGTCTCGGTTTGTCAAGTCCCTAGTTAACTGGGGATTGTAGTCGACGAGGCCTCGGAGAGTTGACGATAGTCTGAGCAGTGTCGTTTGCTCGTGGATTGATCCTTAGCTCCAAGTGTCCATGGCGTCTGGCAAGCTGCTAGCTACGTCATCCTAAAAAAGATTGAAAATGGTAAGCAAGACTTATATTCCTGAAAAGGAATGTTGTTGTGACTTTCCATATTTCAAACTTGAAAAAAGCTGTTGTTTGGCTTTCTGAATTTAGCTCTGAAAAGAACGGGTTTTGAGAGTGTGGTTGTAATTGGTCAAATCCTGGAATCGGTCAGTGCTGCGTCTGCAGCTGTGATTGGTTGGATCCTGCGTCTGCTGCTGGTTAGCAGGAGATACTCTGATAGGAGTGTGCGGTTACCAGTGAAAAGGATTCGTATAACTCCCTTCGCTTCCAGACAAGATGCCTGAATTTATCCGTGACTCCCACCTGGCAGGATTTGATACAAGTTCATTTTTATAGTGGGGATTAGGGAGAGGGAGGTCATGGAAATTCTGTTGTTTAAGTTGGAAGCTTAATAAATCATTATATTGGTGAGAAAAGCTTACAAAAGCAACCCGTTTTACTTAACAGTTAAAAACTACTTTCAAGACGGTCTGCAGAATTTATCTCGAAAGTAGTTTCTGCGTTGGCACTGAAAGTTTCCACTTGCCGACAAAACTGGGTTTTTAGTTATTGTTGATACCGGGGTTCGTTTCCAGTAACTGAAAAATTTCGTTAGCTGATGTCACCGATAAATCTGCGTTTTTTCGACAGGGATTTTAGATTGGAGTAGCCAGGGTGGGGAGGTTACGATAAATCATAAACTGCTATTAAGAACGGAGGTGCCCGTGGTGTAATGGTTATCGTCGTAGGAAATGGACACGGCGACACGAGTTCAAATCCTGATTTGTTCGTTCAAATCCTGGACGAGTCTGATTGCATTTCACATAGCACTAATACCCTTGGGAAAGGTATGAATCCAATTATTCTCCCTCCAGCTATGGGTAAATAGTAGGGTAGACTAGGTTCTTTAGCCTTGGTGAAGCGACTAGTCTAGGAGAAGGAAAACTCTGAATTCAAACCTGTTAAACTCCGCTTAAAAATTGACCTTGTGCCATATCCTGTCTGAGCGGAGGGGTTGGTTAATAGGATAAACTGCTATTAACAAGTTAATGACCTTATAGAAATCTGATTTCTCTAATGAAATAAAACGGAAAATCTTCAAATCTGTATGCATGTCAGTATCATTGTATGGTTGTAGCTGGAGTCATAGCCTTTGATGTGTACTTAAAATAATATTTGGAGTGAAGGTCGATGTGTGTGTATATATATATATATATATATATATATATATATATCTGTAATAATTATTCTAAAACCTCTTGAAATCTCTAAAGCATAATACAAGCATTTTTTTTATCAGAATGTGAATACTAAAATTTTTGAGTGATGAATGAAGCCCACGTTATCGATAAAAGTGGATTAAAATGAAAGCTATCTTATGTTGATTGTTTTTATTCCCAGACTGATCTTTTTTCGTTTTGTCATACTCCAAAATGAGTTAATGCAACCAAAAAAGTTCTATGCTATATATGAGATATACTTGTAGCAGAAAGAACCTTCATGTTTTTGTTTGCCGCGTAATTTAATTTGACCGTTAGAGTCGCCGAACATTTTCACCCAATCAGGATGACCTGTCCTATTCAGCCCAAACCTAGCAGCACCAAAAATTGAAGAAAGCCCGCGAAACACTCTCTTCCTCAGCAATCCTCAATAGGAACGGACGTCTTATCGTCTGCTCTTGAATAGCAGCAGCAGCAGCATCATGTGGAAAGCCATCTAGTTTATGGACCCCTTGTGTCTATTCTTCTAGACCAAGGGATCCTAGTTGAAAATAGATTAGATGATACACTATAACAACTTCCTACCTTCTTTCCTTCCTACGAGACTCGTAGTATACCAGCGTAGTATACTTACTTCGTGTTGCCATTAAAACCTTCATATAAAACCTTGACGTCTTCGTTCTTCTCTACCACCTTTATTTTCCATCAACATTTAGCGAGGGGATAACAACCAACGTAATACCAACATAACTAACGTAAAAATCAACTTAAACCTAATAATGATATCTCCCATCGCTATACACTAGATTAAACAAAGTATTGACTTTTCAGTGTTTCCTCTGTATAATCTAATCATACAAATGTCACTTGATGTATCTTCATTTTGATGGGATTCATTATCATTCTTAGAAAAACATTTTTCTCATAATCTGTTGTTGAATTTAAGATAACTTTGCTCTAGCACCATAATAGAGATAATACTGTTCTATTTCTTAAAAGTTCAGATTCTAATGTCCCCTTTTTTGTTCTTTTTTCTAATTCTCTTAAACCTTTATCAGTATTTCAAGTTTATCCCAAAATATCCTTTCCTGTTGTCTTACAAGTATTTGGCCATTTATTTTCTGCTGTACTGTAATTATATATTTTAATCAGGTTAAGTACTTACCTGTGTATACAGAAAATCTTCCTCTCTTTTAATATTCCCTACTGGAATAGAGGCTCTTATACACCATCAAATATAGGAATTTGGGTGTTATTGTAGTATATGTTTTATACTAGATTGTTTCTATTGTAGTGTGCACTCTTTCAAAATTGATTTAAGGAGTTGTTATTAAGTCCTAAGTAAATCGTTATTACTGACTTAGTTCTGTTTATTAAAAATAATGAAAGCAGTAAAAGGCAATTAAAATCTAAATTTTCTTATGTTTTTTTCATTTTTTGTACACAATCCTGCGTTGCATTTTGGAAGATGAAGAAATTTCAAATAATTTGCTTATTCTTCTACAGTTTTAATCATGACTTAGGAATTTTGTTATAGTTTCTTAGTTGAATACTTTCTAAACCATTTAAGTGTGAAGTAGGTACAGAGAGGGATTTTTTAAATTTCTGATGAGACATCGTATAAACCTTAGTCGATTCAGCCAATACAATTCAAATATAAACTTGAATGATTTAGAAGGCATTCAACTTTGAATTTGTAATAAAACGTTTCAATTGAATGAAGAAAATAATGTAAGTACTTCACCTTAGAATTGAAACAATTACTATTACTTGATATCAAACAATATAGTAGAAAGATTTGGAGTAGAGAAGTGATAATAGGGATACAGATTAATGCCACTATTCAGAGGCTTCCATAGCTGAATTGGTCTTAGCATTGACCATAGAAAATGAAGTTCAGGTCTTGTCAAGAGTTACTTCTTTAATCTGGCTTTGAAAGTTTATTAAGTTTTTATAAATAGCAACAATAAAATGAAGAAAAAATAGCCAAAAAATAAATCGCACAGGTTTGAAATTAGGATTCTTTTTTTTATGGCTAAAGACTTATTCATTTCACTAGCTACTTTGGAATCCAATCTCACCATGTTTAAATCAATATATGAACTTAGTGTTACCAGTTTCTTGAAGACTTAGTGAATTAAATATTCTTATGATATTTTTTGTTTATTTTTAGTTTTTCAGAACACTTCTGTCGTGTTAGTCTTTTAAGAATTTGATATTTGCGATATTTTTGTTTTTTGTATGAATGTGTAGGCATGTTAAGATATGTTGACTCCTAGTAACACCTGTACTTGTATCCTTTATAATCACACACACGCTGAAATCTGGATGGTAGAAAGATAAAAGAGTGTGCCATGTGTTCTCTTTCTAAGGTTTATTGACCTCACGTGTCTTTCTGGCTTCCTTGCCTATCAAATTTGGCCCCTCTTCGGTATTATCTTGCTATGTGAACTAATCAATGTTTTTGTTATCACCCTATAAATATGAAGTCTACAATAAAATGTCTAGTTTTTCCTCTTCTTTTCTAGAAAAAGATTCACATCTCTCTAACAGTGAAGATTTTGTTTTCTATTAGTAAGTATATTAACTAATAAGAAAGTAATTAAGATGCGATGTATTTAAATATTGCAAATGTATAAATATATATGTGATTAATAGTTAATCAATTCTATATTGACATTTATTTCAAATTTACTGTGTTTTTTTTTTCAGTTAATGTTAAAAGTATTTTGAAAAATATTCAGCATTTTAATTTATTATTTTGTTCTTATATCTCTGTTTTGCAGTATTGTCATTCATGAAAGTTTTTCATGTTTATTTTACCCTTTTATTTATGGGCTTTTAGTATAGATAATTTTCAAGTTTCTATTTCAATTGCTTCTTTGTCCTATAGTCAACTTTACTATTTCGATGAAAGTATAAATTTAATGATTTAAAGTAATTAATTTAATGTTAAATGGTTTTATTAATATTCCAGTGTTTGATTTTTAAAATATCAAAATTAAATAATTTTTTGTTTATTAATCAAGACGTTTGTTCTTTTTTTGTAAATTTTAATTGTATAATAGAATTTCTCGTAAAAAGCAATTAAAGAAAAAAAAATGAAACCAATATTCTGTTTTTGTCATATGGATACTGAACTCTTATGATATCGATTGATTGATTTTAACGGCATATCAACCTGTGTGGGGTTATTTTATGTTAAGAGTTTAGTTTTGCATGTTCATATTCACATTTAAATTTTTTTAATAGTTATATATCAAGTATTTCTAGCTAATACACTCAGTTATACGGTTTCAAGTAACTATTTCGATTTGACAATAATTTGTTTGCACAAAACTATATGGTTTCAAGTATTCTTATCCAATATTAATAATTTTCAAACAGATCTATTTAATCTATATATGGGACTCTTACTGGTCAGATTAGGTTATTTGGTTTAATGGCATATCAACCCTCGATAGTTATTTAATGCTGTTTATATATGATTTTTACGTGAATAATTTGTAGGTAACATTTTTGAACGAGCCAGAGCTCATTTGTTTACAAAAAATTTTAATAGCTTCGAGTGTTACTATTTATTGTTTGCACACATTTAAAAAAGTAAAGTTAGCGACCATAGTCGAGGGTGACCCGAAGGCTCCCTTTTCGATAGCTACTACACCAAGGTGTAGGGGAGGGCGCTACTCCATTCCCAGGATTGCTCCACTTTACCCTTGATCCGTACCTTATAATGCTGAGTGTTAAGCAAGGTGGTATCAAGTACCATTTTTAAAGTCTTTGGTATGACTCGACCTGGGATTGAACCCAGGTCTCCCGGGCCATTGGCGAACACTCTAACCGCTGGGCCAATGTCCCATTTGCACACATTTAAATGGTTGTAAATATTGCTATCTAGTATTAACAGTTCTATTTACCTCAAGTTTCAAGCATTGTTATCTAATACAAATAATTTAATTCAATAATCATTTGTTTTCACACAGTTAAATAGTTAATAGTAAATGATTAAGCTGTTCTATTTGACGCATAAATAGGACCCTAACAGTTACTACCACTCTGCGTCAGAGTGGATCTGGAAGTAATGGCAGTGAAGGAGTACTCTATACTTCCTAGATCTTTCGAATAGGAGCTTCACCATCTGATGAAATTTAGTGACATACACAAGACACTCCCTTTTTGTTGGGGTGGAAGGTTTTATCTCTCGGCAGAGAATAGTCAACGTATTTTGAGTCCCGTCAGAACTCAGTAAATGGGGACACCATTATAATTTGGTTGCAATATAAAATCTTTTTTATGCTTGTTATATACCCTATGAACATTCATGCTTATGTCCCATTACTTATAAAAACGTTGGACACTATTAAGTGGGTAAATATGCTAACTGCCTCTGGCGGTAGCGTTTTACTCGATGAGGCTACCTGATGTGGGTACCGGTGAAGTCCAGCATTCACGTCATGCGGCCGACCCTCCTCGAGCCTTAGTGGGGGGAGGGGCGTCCCCTGAGCTCTAACTCTTTTTGGAGGGGATAGGTTTATCGGCTGGTGTCTGTGGCGCCCCTTTTTTAGAGGAATGTCGACAGGTCCCGAGGCGTTTTTGGAGCTTAAGTTCCTCAGTTTGGTAATCAAATATTGACAATTTTCTTAGATTTAAACCTGGTTTTAAAATTCTTCAATGAAAAGGATGTTGTTTTCCTGTAAATGTAGTGTCATATTTAATTTATTGATATTTAAAGTTGTATTAAAGAATTCAGGTTTTAAAATATTGATATGCTTGTGAATCTCATAAGTCAATTTTGGTTTTCGAAAAATGTATTTACAGATTCTAAGAAATACAATTTTTAGGGTCTTTTTTGTTGTTGAAAATATTTAAGATTGAATTATCGATTAAATTCTCAAGAATATATAGTCAAAACATAAAGTGACTTAGTGGATTTATTTTTATTTCAAAAATATAAAATTGAAATGTTATGAAAATTTTTGTGTTTTTTAAAAATGTTGTATCGTCGAGGTGAATGATACAAAGAGAAAAATGAGTGCTTAATATATTTATTCATCACCAGTATCCGGTGTTAACGGATACATGCAAAAAAGACAGTACAATAAGTTACAAACAATTTACAAGAGAATTTAGATGATATTGGGAGGGTCAAAATACTGCATTGCCAAACGAATTAAGATCAGTTCGAATATAATCAGCTTATTAAACCAATGCACGCCCCACCAACCGTACGGGTGTGGTACAAGGCCTTTTTAAGGTGGGTCTGGACGCAGGGCCGTACTCAGACGCGCCCGGCGGCTCCAAAAATGCCTCGGACCCCGTCGGCATTTCCTTAAAAAGGGGCGCCTCAGGCGCCAGGTGATAAACCTAACCCCTTCGAGGAGGATTAAAGCCTGGGGGACGGCCCCTTGAGGCTCGAGGTATGTCCAGAGATGTGACACACTCGACCAGATCCGTGCCGCTAACACCATGGCTAGCCGAAGTGTATCCTATCAACGATTCAGCGGATTGAAATCAGCCCCCGAAGTCTTTAATAATAGGCTATTTATGGCTGTGAGCTAGTCCATCTGATAGAGTGCTGAAGGAGTGTTTTGCCACTCTACCACAACAAATTTGAAGGAAATAACAAGAAAATGATCAGTTACATTTCTTTTATTTGTAAAATTTAAAAGATTTTATATTAAAAAAAAAAAAATGAAAACAGTGTATATATTTTTGTTAACTGTTTTTCAGACAGTTTGGTGGGTTTGTGCTGGATTAAAAAGTTTTGTTTTAGAATGGATAAGAAGAGAAGAAGCAGTCTAAAAATATATTTATTACTCTAAAGCGGCCATAAAAAGAAAAAAAGTGTATTGTACAATTTATAAGATTAAAAAATCTCTTATACTGTCATAAAAGTTTAAATTGATGAAAAATACCATGAACAACTTTCTAATTGCAGACAGAATGAAAAATATTTTCGATAACAAAAAAGGAAGAAGAAAAAATTGAAATAGTAATCTATCCAAATAAATTAGATTAAATATTTGGATTTGAGTCATGGTAAAAGTCTACTGAAGGCGATTTCAACTTACGCCAAGGTAAAACAAATTTCTGTTGACGGGCGAATGAACATATGGAAATCCGATATCTCTAATAAGATAAAACTTCTTCTTCTAAGATCTAGCCATGTCTGTACTATTGTATGGTTGCACTAATTGGTCTCTAACGCAACGCTTAAAGCAAATGCTTGATGGGAAATACGTAAGAATGCTGCATGCTGTTTTGAACAAATCCTGGAAGCGGCACTCTTGAAAGCAGTAGCTGTACTTCCTATCTTATTAATCATCCACGGCCCAGTCGGCTGGGGCTGCCGAATTCACTGTCTGCATCTCTGCTGGGGCGTCAGACTTCCTCAACAAGTGTCCTGGATATGATACTAAACCATCTGATGATAAGTCTCTTGTAATGCTGGAGCTTTGGGGAATGCGGATTACCCCTTCATTGCCATCGCTCTCAGGTCCACTCTGGCTTGGAGTGGTAGCACCTGATTGGGTTCTATCTATGGGTCAAATTGCGTACTTATGCTAAAGTGAATTGTTTGAAATAGAACTGTTTTTACATTTAACTGTGTGTAAACAAAAAGCTGTATTTAAACCAATGACTAACTGTGTTAACAAAAGACTGTACTTATGCTAAACTGAATTGTTTGAAATTAAGTGAAACCATTTAACTGTGTGCAAAAGAAAAAAAAAACGAGCTTAGGCTTGTTTAAAAATGTTATCTTTAGAACGTGTTTAGAATCATATATTTAATGTAAGTATAAAAAGGATTTGGCATTAAATGACCTACAAGGGTTGAGATGCCATAAAACTTAACTAAAACTATCCAAGTAAGACGAGAAAGACATGTTGGAGAAGGGGGAACTGGTAGTGGCGTTCTTCTATGGACTCCTACACATGGATACACCAATTTTGGCCGAGCAGCAAGTACTTACATTCATCCGCTCTGTATGAACTCAGGAAACCATTTAGATGACTTACCAAGAGCTAAGGCCGATAGGGACGGATGGTGAGGGAAGAGCCAAGAGAATCCGTGCTATCGGCTCGCCTTGATGATGGTGACATACTTGAAAGGATTTTTCAGAAACCGTTTTATAATTTTGTTTTTAACTTGATAAAACATGAAACCTTTATATCTCTATTTGTTTTAATCATTATAAATGAAAGTTTGGGTTCACTTTTATATAAGGTAAGCATTTCGAAATATGCAAGAATTTTAAATCTTGATTATATTTGTTTTGATTTTTTCCTATAATTTCATCATTCAATTTTTTTTTTATCTATCTTTAATTTTTTTTTAAAGTTTACTGTCGCTTTTTCATTTAGATTTAAAAAAAAACATTATTGGACAAATCTTATAGTCAATATTTATCAAATTATTATCTGATTTCCGAGGTTTTTTTAGGAGTAATTTTTTTTGGATATTTCATTTTTTTTTTTCAAAGTTGGAAGAATAAAAACTATTTTTTGATTTTTATGCTCATTATTAGACAATTCTAAAAGATCCAAATTCTTCTCTTTGAATTATCTTTTGAAGTTCCTCAAATTTTATTGTCTTCATCTTTATAGTTTTTAACTGTGGATTGCTTCTTCAGTCTGGAAAATAATAAAATTAAATATTTTTTCAAGGGGGTTGTCGCGAGGGTATCTAAGATTTCCGAACGATCTAAAGGATAAAAAGGAATAATATTTTTAAATATATTTATCTTTAGCTTTGATAAAATCAACTTCACGTTCTTTATTTTTACCATCTTTGGACACCCTAAAATATTCACTTTTCTATAAAGATATGTCTAACAAAAATAATACAGTCTCCAATTACTCAAATTTTTGTCATGGTTTATTTTAATCAAGAGTTTAATTTGTTCGGGCACGCATCCAAAACACATGTAACAGAAGGAATTTTCGTGTTTTGGTTTGGCGCGTAATTTAATTCGACGCATAATTTCACCCAATCAGGATAACTTAGCCTATTATCCAGAATTCCTTTCCGGGCAGCAGAAATTGAGGAAGCTGCCAAACCCAGCCTTTTCGCAGAACGACTTGGTTCTGTACAGACGTCCTATCTGCCTGTTCTTAAATAGCAGCAGCAGCAGCATGGACACAATGAGGGAACCTATCTAATTTATGGATTCCTTGCGTCTATTTCTCTTAGACCAAGGGATCCCAGTTGAATATGAATTAGATACATTCAATACGCCACACACAGGAACAACTTTACGTCACCCCAAAAATTGGCTATGTCGATTGCGATGTCTAATTCCGCTCCGACACCTAGCGACTACTTCACCTCTGGGCAACATTTTTTGGAGACATTCACGCTTCTCCCCCAAACGACCAGAAACACAAACTGACGGTGACTCCAAAGTTTATTTCCTCCAACGGTAAACATAACTTTCGCTACATACTGCGAACATACTTCCCTCGCACGCCCAACAACACAACGCTGCTATCTCAACTTTCTCATAACTCCATTTCGTCTCTTTACTCCTTTCCTTTCCCACGAGGCTTGCAACACAGACGCAAACTCTATATTACATGCTGCCATAAAAAATTCCAAAAAGCATTTCGACATCTTGGAACTTCTCTCCTTTATATACCTTACAAACTTAGTGAGGAAACAACTCAACGTAAACACACACACGCACGTTACAACTTTTCCTCGCAAAAAAATAACAATTTTCCATACGCTAAACACAGATAGCATTCGCATTTGTTCTCACTTTGATAATGACGCAAAAACTTGATAATATCGACTATGAATAAGTAGACACATACTAATTATGAGTGAATGAATGAATAAATAAGTTAAAAGCTTTCTTTTAAACCAAAGATACCCGGATTTTATTATTTCTCGTGAAATTCAATAAATATGAATATTATCAGTTACCAAAATGAAAATTTCTAACGAAAAGTATGAATATGTAACAGTTCAAAAATAAGTACTCTCCTAATATGCTTATGCAATTTTATTTTGAAATACATGGGTATTGCATTTTTACTTTAGAATAGTTTCAATGCTGTAGAGCTAGGTAATAAAATTTTTTGTATAATGGTCCACCTGATATAATAAAATCCTAACATTTTAGTTTAGTTTAGTGCATAATTAACGCTTTATTAGAAATTGTTGGAGTGTACATATTTATGAGCGATATTATAATCTCAGTATTTTGTGTTTCACCCTGTCATCGGGGCTTAGAATATGCTGTTTTCCCTGCAGGAGAAGCATAAGACTCTTCTTCCAAAATAAAAAAGCGTTCCTAGGTATGATAGTAAACTTTATCCGGTGGTGAGGGTCAGTTTTGAAGTTCTGGAATGTGGAGTCACTCCTTCATTACCGTTACTCCCAGGTCCACTTTGACCCGGAGTGATTGTACTTGTTAGTATCCCATGGGTCAAATAGATTTGTTTGCAAATTATTGTATTGATAGGAATACTTGATATTATATAACTCTGTGCAAAATAATAAATAAAAAGATTTTTTTAAATTATTAAGAAACCACACTAAATATAAAAATATAAACGTTCAATGTATGCAATTTTCTACACTTTTAGGCATAAAATAACCTAAGATGGATTGACATACCGTTAAAATCATCCAATTAACCTATATTTTGTTCTATAAAAACCCACTCAGGGTTACATCAAAATAATGTAGCTCACACAAAACATGAGTTAGAAATGCAACAACTCATTTTGTTTATATCATTTGTTGTATAGAGCGGTTTTAACTCTTCTCGTTTCTGCTTTAGTCAAGTGACACTGAAATATTCAACACTTGTGAACGGTCTTGTAGTCAAGTCTTTTGTATTTGAGATCTAGCACAGAGTCTCGGTTCAGGAGCTATAGCAGACTGTCTGTCTGTCTGTCTCTCACACTTTTTACTTTTCTGGCTCTGACTCTTTCTTCGGGCTCTGTTTGAGATGTCAAAAACTTCAGGTTATATTGAGTCCGGTGTCGATCCGACGTAGGTGTTTACTCTTCTTAAAATCAATTTCTCATTATCCTAATTTTCTTTAAAACCGCTTTTACAAATTTGGGCAACTGTTCGACTCCTCTTTTTGGTAGTCAGAGGGCTGGACCAACGCCTTCTGTTAAGGCATTGGTTGGACCCACCCTATCAATTCCATTCTACTTTAATTTAAATGTCTTACTCTTACCGGGCACCAACATGGTCTTAGGGCTCTCTATATTCATCCTGGCCCTCATCTCTGGATGGACTCAACTGTTTTTTGTGAGAAATCGGATTTTCACAATGAGTAAGTGAAAGAAAGTTTCCAAAATTTTCCTGTCAGACCGACCTTTCACCATTCTTAATGCAAAATATTCTGCCTTTTCTGATAATTTCATAAATAGACCAGACATTTTTTCCAATTTTAGTTGTCCAAATGATATTAAGTAATCAAGATTCTCTTATCAAAGCATCTGGTTCCTATCGTGGTCTGGCTGTCTGTCTTTAGGGTTTTCAGCGTTTTCTTTATCCTTAGATTTTCACAAGAGTATAACCATACCCCTTTCCACTTGGTCAGCTTGCTCTCACTTGATTGCCTCCCACCTTTCCAAGTTTCGTTTTTTCTTTATCCAAATGATACTTAAACAATTAAGATTCTCTTAAGAGTAAAAATTTTACCTTTTCCACTTACTTTTAATTGATTAACCCTCCTCTAAGTTCCAGCTGTCACAGTTGGACTGAAATGCTTTTGCAATCTTCTCATATCTCACGACTCTCTAGAATAAAACTACGAAAACCTATAAAGATAGAAAGTATGTAACATGGAAGGGATCTTTTGTAGGAGAGCCCCACCACTAATGGAAAAAGGAGTAAAAAAATAAACAAAAAACAGCTCCACTGGTCGGTAGACCAAATCTTCACTCTTCCTTAGATTTATTTCGGACGTTTTTGTTAGGGATGACTCTCCTTACCCTTTCAAGTCGTGTTCATGATAAAGACTCAGCAATTGTTTTTTTTTTTTTTTTTATAAACCCATGGAATTATTCATAACCAATGCCTTTGTCGTAACTGTCATGAAATGCACTTCTCAACACCTTCGGATAGACGGAGATGTTGTTTACCCTAAGGTAAGCGAACCGCTCGTCATCGATTTATTTGGGTGGGTTAGGGTGGGAATATATTACACTCACCAAACTGTTGACCATACGACCAATTTTGTCTAACCAGTGTGTGGGGCCCTTGTAGAGGAAGGGAAAATTTCGTATTTTGGTTTGGCGCGCAAATTTAATTCGACACTTAATTTCACCCAATCAGGATAACTTATCCTATTCAGCCCGGACCTTCATTTCCGGCTACAAATTGGGTAAGCTGCCAAACACACTCTTTTTGGCTGGAGAACGCCGAACAGTGCAGACGTCTCACTGCGGCTCTAGAATAGCAGCAGCAGCAGCAGCAACATGGACACACGAGGGAACCCATCTAATTTATGGATTCCTTACAAGGAATCCCAGTTGAATATAAATTAGATACATTCAACATGCCTTGCACAGGCACAACTTTATGTCACCCCAAAATTGGCTATGTCGATCCAACGCGTAATCCCGCTCTCGACACGCTAGCTCTCAATTCACCTCTGGGCCACTTTAATGGAGACCACGCACGCCTCTCCACCAGACGGACAAAAACCATGGTGACTCTAAAGTTCAATTCCTACAACTGCAACATGTCTTTCGTCAAAATCCAACGAACACAATCCCTCACACGTCCGACGACACACGCTGCCATCTCAACCTTCTCAACTTCTCATAACTCAATTTCGTCTCAATACTCACCACGAGTCTCGCAGCACCAAAAGCAAACCCAATATTCCATGCTGCAAATAAAAACCTTATCCTTAAACACATTTCGACTATCGCCATCTTACTTCTTCATTCTACCTTTATTTACCCTTAAAACTTAGCGAGGGGACTAACAACACTAAGCGAGGAAACACTACAACGTAAACACACACATACGTTACAACCATCTTCCTCGCTAACAACAAACTTCCCTCTCGCTAATATCACTCCTACAAAATGGTTCCCTCTCGCTAATAATAACCATTTCACTTAAGGTTAAAAATATACGCTAAACCCTCGTTCAAACCACTGAATCTTTCTGGTATCTGTCCAAAATGCATAATAAACGCCAATGTCGAACACATCGCAGAAAAGTATCTTTTTATGCAAATACTCAATGACAAATGATTTTCATTTTCTTCAGTAACTAACAAAACTTTTTTTTTTTTTAATACTAAAACCTTCATTTTATCTGATATTTTGGGTGGCAGGGGTATTTTTTGTGAGTCTCTTTTACAAAAAATTCCATGAAACAAGATGCATATATGAGTTGGTAAAATCAAATGTATAGACAAATTGGGTGTCGATTTTCCCACGATGGCAACCCAAAATCAATATAGAGATCGTCAGCTACGGCACTGAGAACCAACTACTGTTAACACTTGCTATAAACTGGGGTCAATCAGAAAATAGATCCATTTTGTTATTACAAGTTAACAAAACTAATCTGATATTTTGAAAATCTTTTTTGAATTTGATGCCAAAACTTGACCCCCACCCCCAGACGGTACTCATACTTATCCACCTTTTTAGTCTCCCGTGTCTGTGCTCCTTACCAGTCAGACGTGCCTTTTTTGCTTGCTGATATTTTTTTATTTTGTAATTTTATGCTGAAGACGACGGTTGACATGACAACGATGTTTTACTTAGAAATAATAAGCACTTGAATTTCTGGTTCATCTTTTCATTTGCTACTTTATTGCAATATAACAAATAAACTAATATAATTTATAGTTTTTATTTAGCTCCACTTAGTGTAAATAATTATGAAAATTATTCATGTCTTTGACATTAACTCATAAATTTTGTACTATATTAGTACAGTACTTGGAAGGAGAAAGGTATCTGACACAATAAAGAAGCTAAGTAGTGTACTTTTAACTTACTTACTCCATCCTCCTTTTCCCCAACTCTCTGCCCCCACTGATAAGCTATCTTCAGTTGTATTTTTTCTTTCTCTTTTTTTTCTACTAAGTAGAAGTGTTTTTCATTTCAATATTTATCTTTATTTTTTTAATGCCGTATCTGGGCTTTTCACTGTTGCCTCCTGACTCTCTTCTTGTCGACAAACTTAAGTTCATCTATGTCCAAGTGTCAAATCCTCTAACTAGAAAAAAGCAAGTAATAAATAAATAAATAAAACTAGGTTAGGGAGATGGGTGTGTTCAGGTGGGAGTGGAACAGAACGGTAACCGGTGCGTCGTTGTCGTCGTGGTGAAGGTTCGTATAGGAAAAACATGGAGAGGCACTACTTATTTATTCATTTATTCATTTTTCTCTTAAAATCTAAAAGTTTTATAACTAACAAAGATAAATGTTTTTTTTTTTAAATATTTTATTCGACCTTTATGTCATTTTTTTCCGAGTTATAATACCAGATTAATAGATTAGGCTTAATTTGAAACAAGGCTGCAATCAGGGTGGGATTTTCCTAGTTGTGGGTCTCAGGATAGATTCATCAGTGGACCCCATGAACCTCCAGTTGAAGACCGCTATAGGTCTATACTTATTGTACTGGGGCCTTATAGTTGTAAAAATATAAGGAACTACCTGGTGTACACTTGAAATAGATTATACGCTGGTACCTGCGCGACCAATTAGTTTCAATAGCGTCCTCCCCACAAGATATCCGTGAACCCAAGGTTTATGGCAAATCCTGCCCTGACTACAATTATTAGGCGCCCTATAAAAATAGATGTCACTACTTAGTAGTCAGCTAAATTAGCCTGGAACAAGGCTACAAGTGTTAAGCCCCCAATAAGAATATTGTTATTCATAAGCCGTATATACTCGAGTATCATGCGATACTATCCAGGACAAATTGTTGACTTTTGCTGCTGGAAATTGTAGGCATACCATTTGGTCTAGGCCTAGACTTAGCCAACTATTTACACATAATTTGTCTCTCTTGTGTGACCCCCTAATATTATTAGGCTAAAATTTGGGTCCCAGAAAATCACATGATACGCGAATATATAAACTGGTAGCAGTCTGATAGACCAGCCTGCTAGCTATTATCTCGCGAAGCTGAACAAGCCCCCGACTAAATTAGGGTTCTAATCGATAAAATTCACGCATAATTGAACGGTCGAATTTTTAGAAGCGAACTGGTGCAATGACTAAATTATATTATTTGAATATGCTAAAATCCATTCGTTGCGAGAACAATATTTTTTAAAACATTTATATAAAAATTTGGTACAATGTGGTCCCATTTTTAACGTGTTTGGTTTTGTTGACTTTCACTATTTTCTACTGCCAAGAGACTTTTATTCAATTATTTTAGAATAGGGGAGTTTTCGCAAAAATCGATTATGTTAAAAATCGGACCACCAGTGTACCATTCTACCAAATTTTATACTGTAACAAAAATATGCAGTTTTACCTATTTCATTGAAATTGTACAAAAAAAAAGTAATGCTCTTTAATTGGCAGCAAATAATAATTTTTTTAAAATTGGAATTTTTAGAGAACGTTTATTGATAAAGTTAATAACAGCAAGCAATGAAAGGTGAGTTTTTTTTAAAATTTCTATGAATGTCAATATTAAACCTAAAAAAAGAAATTAACCTGAACTTTTTCTTTTATTAAAAGATTAAGCTGGAAGATCGATCTTACATTATTTTATCGTTTTTTGACTTTCAAAAATAAGGCATTTGAACGAACAAATTGACAAACTGTTATAAAAATGTAAGCAAAGTCTCATTCTCTATGGAATAATCTTTTAAAAATCATTTTCCCGCACATTCATTAAAGTTGTCAAATTAACAAAATGACTGAAAGAAGTTTGTGTATGACATCAAAACAATATTTAAAAAAGCCAAAAACGTTTTCAGAATTTTGAGAAAAATGTCTTAAAAACCCTCATTTATCAAAATCCGATAATTTGGCAATTCGGAGGGATTTTAAAAAAGCCCAGCAAAAATGATGCTTCAGCAAGTGTATGTTTTCGTATATCTCTATAACAGATAAGTGTTAAAACTAATGATTGGCGTTGCCAATATTTGGAAATAATTTTTTAAAGAATTATTTCTGATTTTTTATATAATACATAAAATTAAAAAAGAAAGAATCTATTTTCAGTATTTTATATTCTATTTTTAGATAAAGGTCTAAAAATGTTAGTTTTGGAATTTGTATTAAAGTATGGCCAGGAATAATTAAACAAACTTAGTTTTACTCAAAAATGTAGAAACCTGCATAATATTTTGACAATGTCAAGTCGGCATTTGTTGTTCTATTCTATCGACCGGACGAGTGTAGCACAAGGCATTTTTTTAGGTGGGTCCGGGCACAGGGTTGTAGTCCAGACATGCCTGATGGCTCCAAAAATGCCTTTTATGAAAGTGACATAGTGGGTCACTGCAAAAATTTCCAGAGCCTTAAACACTGTAGGCCAGGGTGCCTAATATGTTGATTGTGTTTGACTGGTAGATTGAACATCATTCTAAAACCTGTTTTTCTGAGAGATATGTTAATCTGACATCTATCCTCCTGCTGGCCGACTCCATTTCTTGCAAGTCCTCCAGAGTCAGGTTGTGACCATAAATGTATTGAATTGTATTATGCCATAAGGATTCATGTAGGGATGCAAGGCATGCAAATCTATATTTTATAAATAAAGTATACTCATTGTATGTATAAATAAAAATATTTAGCATTTTTTCATAACTGATAATTTTGATCTGGTCATTTTGAAAGCTGAAAAAGATGGAAGAGGGCACTCCTGTTGTAAACTATGGCACACATTTAATGATATTAAAGAAAATAATGAACTTTTTTTTTTGTTTTTGTCTACGTCTGTAAACTTTTGCTAGGATGATTGTGTAACATCTGTATGCTTTGTCTAGGGTTAGTGTCATGCCCTAGGATTTTTGCTAAGGTGTAGCCACTGTAGTGTGGCAATCTGATTAAGAAAACAAAAGTCTTTGTCTTTTTAAAAATTCTGTTTTGAGAAAGAATGAAATTTATTCTCTTTGAAATAACTGTGGGATTTCCAAGGGTACAGATACTACACTTTGATTCTAGGTAGAAGGGTACTTGTCCAGAAAGTCATAAGTATTGCATTCCTATATAATTATTTTTTATATTACTTCAGACATTTCCTCAATGGGATATTCTAGACATGCACCTGTAGAAGTATTTAGGTGCAACATTAAATTTTGTGTAAAATGTGTAGATACTAAACTGGAAAGTACCTACCCATATGTAATATTCACATTATTTTTGATGGGTGCTATACTATAATGATAATGATGGAACAAATTATTATTCTTTCGATAAAATTCAAATTTAATAATTCAGCAAATGACTAGTTATTCAAGTTTCCCTATTTAGATTCTTGTTTTTATCTAATGCCATGTATGAATTTAGTTTAAGTCTAATATACTCTATGTTTTCATAATATTTATTTTATTTGTTAGAAAAGATGATAAAATCTGACTTAAATAATTACAAAATGATTCAAATAAATGTAAACCTTTTTTCCAGGTGTATAAAGAATCTGGAACACAAATAGAATATTGTAAGATTCTTGCCTCATGAGTAAAAACAAATTTTTTTAAAAACTTTTCATTCTAAATATTTAATATTTAGAATGAAACTCTATAGAAAATGATATTTAACAAATTGATTTTTCAATTCTTTTGGCTACAGGAGTAGCCAGTAAGGATTGATCTTGTTTCAGTAGCAGCTCTTCAGATGAGCTTGTTCAGCTTTGTTATAAGCAGCTCTCTCTCTCTCATGTTCTCTTCCTCTCTTAAGTTTATATATTTGTCTTTTCTTCTTCTGTACAATTTTGTGCATTATCATTTTATTTTAGGGCAAAGGTCAAGTGTGGAAAGTTTAGAGCACACACACACACACACACACACACACATATATATATATATATATATATATATATATATATATAGTTCATGCTATAAGTAGAGACCTACTGTACTTAACCCCTTTTTATTAGATCAAATCATCTACTTCAAACTTGTGCCTTCTCTCATCTATATATCACAAAGTTCAAAATATTTTTTATAGAATAAGTAAATAAATATACAAATGTTACATATTGTGAAAAATTAGAACACTATTCTATACTTTGGGGGGGCTGCTGTAAATAATTTATTGATCATAAAAATGTTTTACAAGTTAATTAAAAAAAATCAACTGTTGCTTCAGTCAAAAAGAAGCATTAAAAAACATAGAATATAATGTTTATAGTTTTGTGAAGTATTGTGAACATAAATAATTGTTTGGGTAACTCATTTCTGTTGCCCTATCAGTGGTGCTTAAAATATGCTGCCTGTATTCCCTGCAGAGGGGTAAAGCCTCCTCCAAAAGGTATGTTCTGGGTATGACACTAAACTGCATCTGATTGTAAGGCTCGAGTTTTGGAGCTCTGGGAAATGTAAAGTACTTCTTCATTGCCATTATTTCCAAGTCCACTCTGACAGTACCTTTTATGGTCTCATCTATGAATCAAATAGGTCTTTTTGAAAATAATTTATGTTTGATAAGAATACTTGATATTATATAACTGCAAATTAATTGTATTAAGAATAGTTACTTGAAGCTATAATTGTTTACTAAGGATCATTATTATTAGTTACTTGAAATCATGTGCAAACATATGATTATTATTAAATTGAAATAATCACTGGAAACAATATAATTGTTCGTATTTGATAGAAATACTTGAAACCATATAACTGTGTGCAAATCATTTGTATTAGATGGGAATACTTTGTATCATATAACTGTATGTAAAAAATGACTTTAAAAAAGAACTACACAAAAATGTAAGTATAGATATACAATGAATGTGATTCTCTAACCTCTAGGCATAAAATAACCCTAGAAAGGTTGACATGCTGTTTAAATTAATCAATCCTTGTTTTTGTTGTTCACATGAACAACATATTCTTATGACAGTGCATAATTACACCTGAAGAAGGTGGGGGAATGTACCAGTTGAAACATTATGTGAACAACAAAAACAAATGATCCAAAGAATTCTTTAACTTGTTGAATAGAGACCATCTTTTCCTCTATATTTTAAGTCTCATGAAAAAAAATTCTGACTAGTTAAATATAAAGTTCTTATGGCTCAGAGTTAAAAAAAAATGTCTAAGAATGAAAATATTATCTGGAATTCCAAGATGAATTTCTATAATTGTTCTACAAATTCTTTCGATGAATATTCTTGTTCTTTATACATGGCTAATGTATATATTGTTTCTATCTTTTTGTTTTGGACCAATAATAGGTCCGGAAGAAAGAAACGAACTCGGAATTACGTGAAACAAGTATATTGAACGAAAGTATAAATACAGCATAGGTAAAAGAGTGTTGAATGTCAGTCTGACTGCCAAAATGTTAGGCTGGAGTTAACTTAACACCGAGATGAATATTCTCCCGGTATTCATAGTAATAGGAAGAGTTCATTATAGTTCGTAAGGTAGGTACCATAACACTTTTATAAAGAAGAGATAGTTTTAGATTCTTGTAGACTGAACACATCTAGTAATTAGAGAGCAGATTGTGTGTGTGTGTGTATATAATTTTTGATTGAACAATATAAAAATGTATTAGTATATAATAGTTTATGTATTGATTTATATATTGTAAGTTTGATGATGCATTACAAAAATCCCCTTGAAAAAAACAAACAAATCAAAGATAGATATATTGTAAGAATACAGAAATACATTTACAATAAATAGATCACTTGCTAAAATAATTTTAATCATCATCCTCATCATCAAGTCATGCTAACAGCATGAATTTTCCTGTCTTTTTCTTACGATCCATCCCTCTCATTCATTGCTCCTGGTAGATCTTCTAAACTGCATCCATGACTTGCACAGAGCTGGCCAGCCAACACTGGTGCATATATATGCAGGTGTCCATTAGAGAACATCACTTATGAATTCATTATTCTTCTCCAACAGTGCCCTGCACATCTTGTTCATATTACTTGGATGGTTTGTGAGATTGGAGGTAGGTGGTTGTATGAGAGTTGTTTTGTTGGGGGGTTACTTCCAAGATTTGTTTAAAACATCATGTAACATTCTTATGTAGTTCTCATCTAGCTTTTTCTCCATGGTTTTTTGAGTATCTGTGTAGTGCATCAATACAGTTGTGGACACAACTACATCTTGGAAGAAACCCCAAATAATTTTATTGAAGAGATCAGATTTTCATGCAATTGGTTACCTGTCTATAACAGTCCCTGCTTTGCTAGGCATATGTTGACATCACTTTCAGTAGACAAGATGTTCTTGCTGAGGTATGTGAACTGGTTTACAAATTTTAGAAGAAAAGATAGCTCCTCCTTGTTTAAAACACATAAACTTTTTTATTTGAGTTCACATAGAAGCCAATGCCTCCTGCTGCTTGCTCAGAGCTATGCAGTAGGAATTCTGCTTGGACAGTGGTATTTGTGAGAAGCACTAGATCATCTGCATAATCTGCATTTGTCATAGTTTCTGTAGGCTATCTTATCTTTTTTAGTACAAAATCTTTTTCTTTTATTAGATCTATTAATGTTAGAAATATAGAAATACATAGTCTAGGGAGATTATTAATATAAATAGTGCTAATGTATGTCTTTGCAAGACTCTAGTGACAGTGTTGAAGAATTTGACTTGCCATCAAATGAGCAAACCATTGCTTTTGTGTTTTATAGTTGTAAAATTTTCTTTGGGGAGACCATATGCTATTAGTATTTGCTCTATTCATCTTCTGTGTATAGAATTAATTGCCTTGGAGAAATCTATAAAAAGTAGTGTTGCTTCAAGATTTTTTGAGGATTCGATGGATTGTTAGAATCTATGAGGTTGTGGAACTATTTCTTCAAAATCCATTCTGATTTTTTCTGAGAATTTCCTCAATTTTAGGCTGGATATGATTGAGAATCAGGGTATTATAAACCTTAGAAGTTATAACTGTAAAAGTTATGCCTTTGTTGTTCTTATTGATTCTGAGGTCACCTTTCTTGTTAAAGGGGAGGATACAGCTTTTTGTCCATTTCTCTATTGTGTTTAGTTTATTAACATTTTTTTTTAAACTCTGAGCCATTGAAAGTATAGCATCAAATTTTCTTGTCTTCCATACTTCAGGAAGTATTTTGTTGAGGCTTGTAGCTTTTGTTTTGAACTTTTGGTAAAAACAACATAAGAAAACACTCAAGTGTGTGTATGTTTTGAAATTTTAATACATATTAAAACTACATAACAAAGATGAGACAGGAACTCATACACATAGACTAATAGGGAAAATGCCTCTGAGAATATGGTTACTACTGTTGGCTATTTCATAACCAATAAAATATTTATGACTGCTGAGATATGACAAGTCATTTTTTTGTTTTTGTTTAGAGAGAGAAAACCAATGAACCAGAAAATAAAGTTTATTCTAACATGCATTAAGTTTAGGAGTGAATGAAAGAAAAAGACACAAAATTCTGCCCCCCCAAAATGTCCTAACTTAATGAATGTCAGTCCAGGGAGAAAGAGTTTGAATTTGGCCCTATATCCAAGACCATGTGATTAGTGTCTTGTAACATGGACTTGTGAATACAATTTATAGTTATTTCATTAGAGTCAAAGAGAAATAACCTCACAACTCTATTTCATTTTGCTTTTTTATTTTATTTATATATGTTACACCTGTATTAGATCTATGAATTGTGTAAGTTGTATTATTCTGCTAATAGTGAAAAATGTTTTTCAAGTTGATTTTAAACATGGAAAATTCAATTTTTATCCAAATAAGTATACACAAATCTATTGGACTTTAAAATTGGAGGTGAACAATTGAAGGAAAAAGAGAAAAAAAAAGCCATAAAAATATTTCTGTTTTTTCTTTTTTTTTAAATAATAAAAGTAAATAGTTATAAATTTTTGGTTTTTACAGTAGACAGGAATGAGGGTATATATATATATATATATATATATATATATATATACACTCATTGCTACTGGCAGGTCTTCTAGGCTACATCTTATGTCTTCACAGAGCTGATGTAAGTCTTTGTTGGTTGGCCAACACTGACATATTCATGTCCATGTGTTGATAAGAGAATGTCACTTATGACTCCATCCTTGCTTCTCTATCAGTGTCCTGTTCATTTTACTTAAATGGTTTGAAAGGTGTGGTGGCAAGTGGTTGTACAGCAGCTGGTTTGTGAGGTGTTCCTTAAAGGATTTATTTCAGACAGCATGCAGAATTCTTGTGTGGTTCTCATTTAGTTTTTTCTATGTTTTGTTAGTATCTTTGTAGTGCATCTATATAATAATATGGACACATCTACAGTTTAGAAGAAATCTTGTTTAATTTTATAAAAAAGGTCAAAATTCCATATGATCAATAACCTGTCAATAGTGGTCAATGTCTTAGCTAGGCATATGTTATCACTTTCAGTAGATGAGACGTTGCTGTCAAGGTAATTTTAGTGGCTTGCCACTTTGAGTGGCGGTAGCTCTTTTTTCTTTAAAACATGTAATCTGTTTTATTTGCATTTACATAAAGGCCAAATCCTCCTTTTGCTTCTAGGCTATGTGGTAAGGATTCTGTTTGGGCTGGTGTATTTAAAAGAAGTGCTAAGTCATCTACAGAATCTGCATCTGATATAGTTTCTGCAGGATATCGTCTGCTTCTTGCATTTTTAGCGTGAAACCTTTTTCACTTATTAGATCTATAGATGTTAGGAGTACGTAGTCTTGGCAGGGTATAAATGAATATGGTGCTAATGTATCTCCTTGAAAGAATCCAGTGACTATTTCAAAGAAATTAGTGTCTCCATCAGTTGAGCAATGTCTTGTGTTTTATAGACTGCATTGCATAATCAGAGAAGTATGTTGTCAAATTTTCTTGTCTTCCAAACTTCCAAGGGTATTTCGTTGAGGCCTCCAGCTTATCAGTTTTTAATTTTTTTTCAATAGTACATCAAGTACTTCTTCTCTAAACTATCTTAATGTCTAGTGAGCCAGTAATAATTTTTTGGATAGGTTTGACAGTGATTTCTGGAGAGTTTCCAAGAAGATTCTTGAAATGTTCTTTCCAGTTGTGAAGTTTTTCTTTTTGGCTGGCAGTTTTTAATTTTGCTCTCTGGGTGCTCTTCCTTCTGCTCATTTTGTTTACTGTCTGCCATGCTAATCATAGTTGTTTATCTTCTACTGATTTTTTTATTTTTATCAATTTGGTCTTGGATGTAATTGTTCTTTTTGGTATATATTGGCTCGTTTTTTTAGGCTTAATTAAGTTATTAAGTTTCTATGCATTAGCATTGTTGTTTTTTTTATTAGGTAAGGATGCTTTTTTTAAGTTCTCATTTTTTCTCTTGCTTGACACATTTCCAAACAATGTTTGAATAATCAGTGAAGACAGGAATGTTCAAATAGGTAAAGATGGGAATTATGGATTTTTGCTTAAATAACCTGCCAAATAAAAATGGTGAATATCTAACAGATTTTTCACTTGAAAACAGTATTGCATGCCTAAACACTAAATTCAAAAAATAGGGAGGAAAAACTATGAATCTAAACCTATCCAAATAATGCTAAAGTACAGCTAGATTATATACTTATAAATAATATATATAGAGTCAACATGCTAGTTTCATTTTTGTTATTACCTGATGAAGAGGAAAGGTTTCCTTGAAACATTATAAAATTACAAACTTATTTTTGGATGCTTCAATTCCAATGGCCTCAGTACATTGTTTTTTTCAATATTTTCTTTGAATTATTTTCATATATAGGCCATGAAATTTTTTATTATATATATATATATATATATATATATATAAAATATTTTTCTTTTTTTGTTGGTTCAAAGAGAGAAAAAAGTAAATATTTCAAAATGAATAGGTCCACTAAGAGACTTATAGTTTTAAGAATTATTTATTTCGTTCTTATAAATGTGTATATTTCCTGCTTTTGGCTTTCATCAGAGAACATTTAGTAATTTACTTGGTTTTTTGCTTGTATGTAGCACAAGGCCACATGAATGGAGGACCTATTCATTTTGAAATATATACACACATGCACATTTGATGAGGTAAGGAGGGTATTTTTTCTTTTATGTTCTCATAGAGTAGATATTTATTAATTATTTATTTATATTAGTATTATTGCTTGTAGTTGTGTTAGTATCAAACTCATTTCAATGATGATTTCCATTTCATTATCATCCTACATATAGGAAATAAAATTTTGTTGTCAGCAATTTGTCTCTTGTCTTTCAGCAGATTTATTTTTTTAAATTTTTACTGTAAGACTCTAAACTTAGAATTCCATTCTGAAATGTAGAGCCCCTTAACTGTTTGTTTTGATTGTGTCTATTAATGTGGTAATTTGTAACAAACGCAAGCAGCCATCTTGACTGATGTGAAACTAGAAACCTCTTCCTCTTCTGTTAACAACTTCTGTTTTTCTTGCAGTTTCAATGATGATATAGATTTCTCAAATGACTGATTCCCATCATAATTGCTCCCTTTTTACTCAAAGTCTTGGTCTCTTGCTTTTTATCTTTTTTTCATTTCTGGGTCTTTAAGATCTGAAAAGCTGTATTCCTGTAGAATTTAAATAAACACTAGCCTTTAAGTAACTTTGAAAGCTCTGATAACATTTTGATATTTACATTAAAGTGATAATCATCCTATGTGATGGTTTATTCAGAGTATTTTCCTCTGGGCATCCTGTTACCATAACAACCAGCTGTAGACATTTTAATATAGCCTACTTTTATTCTATCTGTTGAGATCACTCATTGGCTTGAATATTCAACTGGAAATCCGACAATCAGCATTTCATCTTCACTGCTACAGTGCACTCATATTTCAATACTAAGATTTTATATTTGAACTAACAAAGTTTTGGTTCATCAAAACTCTCTAGCTTGTTTTTATGGCTGTTCTTCAGCCTTTTTCATAAATTGAAATTCTGACATATATATTTATCAGGTTTCTTAGTAAATCCCCAAAGGCTAAGTTTAACTGCAAAACAGTTTTTTTCTTAACTTCTTAATCAGTGATTTCAAGATATCAAGTTTGAGAATTTTTTGTTTATTTATTTTAGTCACAAAATAAAATTAACAGCATCACCTTTTCATTCTTTTTCTTCATCAACTGAGACAGACATCAACACATGACTAGCAAAGACATGGGAAGCCATCGATAGGCTATTGGTAAAATAGAAGTCAGGCCTGACCGATAAAATGAAACACACTTTTTCCCAAGCAGCGGTCATATCAATACTACTGTATGGATGCACTACATGGACGCTAACTAAATGTACAGAGAAAAACCTGTGAAAATAAATATTACTTTTGGAGAACTTCTCATACTAGTAAAGTTAGATGTTTTTATAAAGTTCTTTGGTAAAGCATTGTCATTCTTTGTTTAATGGCATATCTACCTGCATGGGTTATTCAATACCAAAGCAAACCTTGCAGAAGAACAGTACGTGGTAATATTTAACCCATAGTTGGGTTGATAAGGAATTACATAACCCTCTTTAGAGTATTTGCCTGAAAGTGTAATAGCGGGACTCAAGTTTGAACATGCTTACTACGATGTCCCAGTCCTGCTCATTTGTCTTTTACGCCACAGGGACTTCCCCCAAAGCATTGTCAATTATTATTAATCGTTGAATAGTTTTTCTTTCATTTGATTTTCCTTCCTTGTTTACACTTAGTAGTATTAATGTGTTTAGAGGTAGGAAAGATATTTAATTGAGTCTCCAATCACTAAGGATCAATGTCTGCATTAGTATATTCATGAAATACTAACACAGAACACAACTGATGGAAATTAAAGATAAACTCATTTACACATGCAAAGACATTTGATATATACAATATACATACCAGTGGTATTAAAAGAAAGACTACACATTTGTGTTCCAACAGATAAAAATATATACATATTTTTCTATGTGCAAGCAGTACTTGGAAGAGCTATATAAATGGAAAAAAGTTTACTTGATGAGTGTATGTAATATCACCATATGGCTTTGCCATTCCCTGGCAGGATAAGAGACAATGTCTCTCCTGTTTAAAAACAAGAGGTACAAAGAAGTCAAGAAGGGGTTTCTGGGACTGTTAGATCTAATAGTTTTATCTGAATATAAATGATTTTTTATTATTTTTTATGTTAACTTATTTAATGTGATTCACAGTCATTAATGCCGTATGTTTTGGTTTACATCCCACTGGTATGTTGGTTTGCACTTACAAAATATAAGACAATTGATTAGTGGGTATTATCGCATTGAATGTTTTAAGTATAATTCATCATCAGACCATTCAGAGAATTGATGTTTAAAATGATATAAAACTCATATCTAAACAAAACAAATGAATGCTGAACAATGAAATATCTCAACACTGGATAATCTGATATTGTTATGGCTGTATCAAACAACCACTTGAAAGAGTCTGACTAGAGTGGGCTCTTTTTGAAGATATCAAGAAATACATGGGCCATTCAGTTCTAAATGCAAATATTCATTTGGTCATGTGTGATGCTTTATTGTTGAAATTTAAGCAATTAGACATTGTTTTTTTTCTTTTTGAGAAAAACTTTTCTTAAATAAGTTTTATCTATTAGGTAATTGTTAAGGAAATCTTTGAACATTCATTTTAATATTCTATTCTCTGTATTAATTTTTTTTGTTTTCTAATTTCAAAGACATTTGTTCTATTCTATTCTCCATCTTTTTTGGCTTAAATATATGCAAGAAATTTATGTTAAGGTTTCCTACCTCTCTTATATAAGTAAAAAGATTCTGTATTTTCAGGACTCAAAAAATCTTTTTCTTTGTATGTTTAGACAATAATGATGCTAGTTTTGATATATAATATTTTTCCCAGGGAAAATTATTTTGTATTAAGAACCCATTTTCAAGGTTAAAACTTACAAAAATTTATTTCATTAAAACTTTGTTTTCAGTGCCCGCAAAGGCAGCCATTGTGATAGCTTTACTATTTTTTTTTTTTATTAAGTGACTAAATTGATATATGATTAGGAAAAATATTTAAAATATCAATTTTTGACTGAATTATTCATTTTTGAAAGCGTTTCATTTTGTTTATAATTTCTTAATGCAAGGTTACATATGTTTGAATGGAAATTCATATTCAGTTACATAGCAAAATGAATCAGAGTTGGTAAGTGCAGTGATGCATCAAAATCAGTTTTTTTTAGACTTGCCAGCTAATTGAAGCATCTTCTCCAAAGATACTGGGTGTTTGGGCCAGATGGATGTTATTAAGTTGATTGCCTGGTTCCAGGGAGCCTTTCCCCCCAGGCAGTACTTGCTTGGAATGGCTAAGTTTATCACTTGGTGCCTGAGGCACCGCAGCATTTTTTTGTGATGGCCACACATGATTCTCAATTCGTGCATGGTCCCTCATATTAGATCTTGTGTGAGATTGGATAAATATGAAGTTTCTTATAACACTATCACAAGGCAAAGGTCACTTCCTTCTTGAGTTTTAATGTTATCTTCTTTATTCTTGCTTACACAATGCTATATATCTTTTATACTTCACAACAGAAATTGATTAATTTAAGATTTTCCTTTTAAAAAGAATTTGTCTTTTAAAAATTGAAAGTTTTTAAGTTTTAAGTAAGGTTTTGTCCTCAGTGTGAAATGTATTTAGATGATAAAAAACTGTTTTCTCTTAAAGAAACTAAAATACTTGAATCCACAACAATGATGTTTTTCTTTTTTATTTCCAGGTCAGCTAACCTGCACTGACAATGGACCTACGAATGTTTGTTATGGCTTCATTAACTGGTGGTTTAGCTGGCATCAGCTATCTGATCTGGAAGAAAGCAATTAAGCCATCTCTACGTTTGCTCTATTATGATATCCGCTTGCTGTCTGCTCTTTCTGCAGGCATGAACACTTCAAAAATGAGTCGAAACCATCGTACCATAGCAGATGTGTTTGAATTAACGGTTCGAGATCACCCAAACAAAGCTTTTATCATATTTGAAGGGGTGGAGTATACTTACAGCTATGTGGATAAAATGGCCACAAAAGTGGCCAACTTGATGCTTTCTCTTGGGGTCAAGCAAGGGGATGATGTGGCTTTGCTTCTTACCAACTGCCCACAATTTGCTTGGATCTTCTTAGGTAAGGAACACATTTCTATATTTTGTTTAATAAAAACAAAAAAACATGCCTTATCTGAAAAAAGATATGGCATCATTATTTTAAATCATGAAATTTTTTGTTGAATTAAAGTTGTAGTCAGAATATAGGAAGTTTTAAATATCAAAACAGTGTTTGTCAACCAATAAGATTACTCCACCACCTACATTTTTTTAATACCATAATCATTAAAGTATAATATGTACCCCTAAATTTGGCTGCCCAGTCTGTTGGGTTGTGGATAGACCAACTGCATCTCTTCAGAAGGGTAAGACATCTCTCCCCAGCAAGTGTCCTGGATATGACATAAAACAATCTGATGGTGAGGCTCCAGTAATGCTGGAGCTTTGGGGAATGCAAAGTATCCCTTCATTGCCATCACTCCCTGATTCACTCTGGCCCACAATGGTAGCCACCTGATAGGGTCCTATCTAAGGATCAAATAGAAGTGTTTGATATTTAAACTAAGTACAAACAAATAAAATGCCAAAATGAATTGTTAGAAATTGAAGTTTGATAATTTAACTGTGTGTAAACAAATGATATTTAATCAAATTGTTTGTAACACATAGCAATACTTGGAACCATTTAACTGTATACCAAAGAATAAGCTTAGGTCTGTTTGAAAATGTTATCAACAAAATGTATTTACAAATCATATATTTAATATATATATATATATATATATATGTATGTATATAAAGAGGATTTGGCATTAAATAACCTAAAATGGTTGATATGCCATAAAACCAAACCAAATTAAACTCTAAATTTGGGCTAAGAAATTCTGAAAAACAAGAAAAAAATTTATGGCGTTTATAATATGCACTGACATTTTAGAATTTGTCACAACTAAATTTAGCATTTGTACAACTTTTTAACTGGTTCATATAAAGATAAGAATTTAAACACTTTACTTAGGTTTTAAAACAAAACATTTACACAATATTTAGAGCAAATATATGGACATATTCACATAAAAATAGAATGAGATTGTGGCAAAAATAAACTTGCACTAGAAATAAAATTATAAACACACATTCCCATAGCTATTTCTCTGTAACAGCCTAAAGCAGAAGTGTTTGTTATACATTAGTTAGTTTGGGCCATAGATATAACTTATATTCAGTCATACCATCCTGAATATGGTGATGTACTTAGCTGGATAAAAAGCTATTTATTTTTTTGTTGATTTTTAGGGTTTAAAAATGTTGAGGGAAAGTGTGTGTTATACATAAATATTATGATGTATATATATATATATATATATATATATATATATATATATATATATATATATGAATAGGAACCCAATGACTGGAGATATACAGTAAGAAGTTTTCAAGTTGAGGAATTTCTGGTCATGGTATTTCAATTTACAAAATAAATGGTGGTTTGGAAGTTCAAAATATGAAATATTACTTTACACAAATTCAAGTTTGTTAGTAAAAGTAAATCACATCACTGTTAACACAATGTTGACCTGGCACTAGGATCACCAAAAGTCAAGAGGCCAGAAGCTTTTTTTTTGCCTGGCTGCATATATACATCTAAGACCAGAAAAAAATGTTAATTGTGAGAGAGACATGTTCAGTTAATAGGTAGGGTAGGGCTGGATATTGATGCCTTACTACATCAGTTATTGTTTGATGAACTGTGAATCATAATAAAGATAATAATTACAAATATGTAAATACTTTTACTTTATAACTGGAGATGACCTCATCCACCCCCACCAGCAGTGTACTCCTTTCTCACCTATTATAAAGTGAGGTTATCAGCAATTAACAGTTTTTTCTCTTCATCTCCAGAACTGAGTTGTAGACTCTTCAGTGATTTTCATTAAAAAATCTATTGTAAATATTTACCTTTCTTTCTTAATCTGTATGTATTATGACATAAAGTTATGACTTGCACATCTTTGGAATTTTAAAGGCACACTTAGCATTACAAGTAATGTTGTATGAAATGGAATTGGCAACTAGAATTCAAATCCTGGGTTAGGTTGTTTATATTTCACTTGATGCTAATGTTCCTGGTAAAGGCATGAATCCATCTTTCATCCAGCTATGCATTAGTAGCAGGGCAGAGTAGGTTCTTTGCCTTGATAAGGCAACCAGTCTAGGTTGGGTTATTCTCTTGGTTATAAGTAATACACAGATTCCTGTCTAAAATATATTGCAACTTGATGTTGCATTCGGAGGAAAAATAAATCTTTCAATTACTATAAGATACCTAGCCGGTGTCAATCATTTTAGATTTGCAAATTTTGCCTTGTAACTGTCTGTGAATGCTGAACACTGGAAATTGACTTGAGACATTGAAGAACCATTTGTGAGTTTACAAAGTTTATTTTTCTCTATTGCCATTTTAATATGTTGAACTTATCAACAAAAGAAAATTCTAAATTCAAACCAGTTGTCCTCTTAAAAAATCTTGCCTGTTATGGTGAGGCTGGGTATTTATACAGACATACATCTTTGGAATGTTCATCAGTTGGCTTTTAATTCCATTTAATCTGGTTTTATCTATAAACTTAACTTGGATTCATTGACTCATTTCATGAGTCACTCCATTTAGAATTTAGAATTGTTCAAAAATTGAACACTAAATAACGTCTGTAGTTTTTTCCTGATCTTAATAATGGATGAAGTATATATCTACCCAAACATGAACAGAATGTGACACAAGGTCAGTTTTTAAGCAGAGTACAGCTAGTTTGAATTCATAGTTTTTATTCTCTTAGACTAGTTGCCTAACACTAAAGAACCTAGTTTGCCCTCTTCTTAATCTTGGGGGCAGAGAGAGATTCATGCCCTTCCCAAGTGTATTAGTGCAAAGTGCAATGCAAACAGCTTTGAACTCAAGTCACAGATTCAATTTCCATTGATGATAACCACTATACTCAGTATGCCTCTAAAGTATAATAATGGCCTGAAGAATGGTCTGAAGTTCTCGATCGCAAATATTTGGCCAATATCTATATATATTGGATCCTGTCATGAAGTTACTTGTACGTAAACAAGAAAAATTGTTTTCTATTTAGCTTGAATTAATGAGAAAAAAGTTTTTATAAATCAAAAGCTAATCATCACATTTAACTAAAAAAAAATGTATATTGATAATTTTTCCAGAATTAAAGGAAAACCATTTTCTTTTCACAATAGAATAAATTGGAAAATCTTTTATTTGTTTAATTGTATTGATCTGCCTCAAAGTTAGCTTCATCAATAAGGAAGATGAATTTCTTGTTCATTCATTCATTTTTTTTTCTTAAAATTTGGTCTGAAAAAAAAAAAAAAAATAATAATCCTTTCCACTGAAATCCCAGGTCAAATTTTCAAATTCTTTTCTCATTTTTGTTTTTTATTTTTCTATTTTCTATATTTTTTGTCAAATTAAAACTATGCATTAACTTAATAAAACTATTCATTTCAGGACTTTCTAAGATTGGAGCAATCCCATCTTTTCAGAACTACAATCTCCAAAGTTTTGGTCTCATACACTCCATCCAGACTATCAACCCCAAAGTTTTCATTATTGACAGTGGTAAGTTCCTTATTTTTGAAACTTAATTGGTTCAATGTGCAGATCTTAAGGCTTTCTATTTAGATTGTAAAAAATAAAAAAAAAAACATCTATTATGTCACAATAATTAACATTTATGAAGTGATTTCATATAATTAACTTTTGTACAGAATGCAGAAGCTAAATTAAGAATATTCTAGAACAATAATAAACAACTCTATTATAAAACAAGATTAATTTTAATTTTAAAAAATAAACAACAAAATATGAAGATAGACATGAAACTGTAAATTTACTCAATATGGCCACCATATTTTTTAATTATTGTATCAACACACCTTTGAAACGATTTGCATGCCTTCAAAAATAAATTCTTCAGATATTTTATTTCATTCCTCCTCAATAGCAGCCTTAAGTGAACTAATATTTGGATGGGAAGTTGTATTTGTTTTGTTATCTAAAATGTCTCATATAAAGTAATCAAGGGGCTTAAGGTCTGGGCTTAAATCTTTTTTAATTCCAGTCCTTACAGTTTTCTCATGGACTTTCAGTTCATTAGTATGCTTTCTTATTGACATTATGGGGTCTTTCTTAATCACCATAGTGACAGCAGTTAAAAAGCCTTCTTTTTGTTTTTTGTTCAATCCTCCACTTCCCCTTTTCCTAAAAAAGCTCTTTTTCTGCAAAATTTTTTTCTTTACCTTGTATATGGTAGACAAAGAAAATTTGGCGAAGTTTTAGTGTTAAGCAAATCATTCTTCATTGTTTCTTTTCTTGCTCACTCATATTGGGCTGAATTTTAATAAAAATGTGCTTGTTTAGACCTCCCAGTGGTGGGAATCCTCATGGACAGATGAAAATATACACTCTGCTTTCTATGGCTTGTTTATTTGAAAAGAGAACTGAATTTGCACCTTTTTTTTATCCTTATGTTGCCAGATGTGTGGATATGGCATTTAACTATGTCACCTCCTAGTGTGTTTTGGAAAAGTGTCCCTGTAGGCAAGACAACTAATACCATGCTTTGCTTAAAGACTTTTCAACCATAGAGTGGTTGTGGTTTATTTTTGCATATCTCACAAACTTTATTCGTTAAATTTAACATTGCCAATGTAAGTTTTGCAACATCCAGTTTCTTGTCATTTCTTTTTACATTTCTTTGGTAATTGATCAAGTTAGTATATTGAACCCATCACTACTATAACAAATCTAATACTCACTAGGTGCTCCACTGATGAAGCCTTGTGCCAAACTAGGTTTAATATCTATATGGGCATCTGTTTTAAGCAATTATTATCAAGGTTATCTTGATAAGCATTGCTTAAAAGTAGATGCCCATATTTACTAATTTAGTTACTAATGTAGTAAATTCTATCATCACAAAGAACTCTTCTTTTTTGCCCTTGTACCATACAAAGTTATTTTTAGAAAGTTTATTATCTTTTGTTTCAATCAATGTAATTGTAAGCTGTAAACTCACCTTGTTAGCAGAGCTTAGAATATATTGATTGTTTCTCCTGCAAAAGGGTTGCCTAGGGTGTGTATATATAATATACACTATAATATACACTATATATATATATATATATATATACTATAGATATATACTCCCCTACCCCCGTAGGGTTGAGTTCTCTAGTGAAGAAGTAATCGTGTTGCCATTAGCGCCTTTGCAAGTCTCTTCGTATTTGAATTGAGATCTCAGCGGCCGTTAAACAGATGTATGTAAACAATATTAATTGTGATTCATAACCGTTTAAAATGTACTTTGTAGCTAATATCTCCTCGTAGCTAAATGGTTAGAAGCTTTGGCTTAGTGTTTGAGTCAACCGGGTTTCGATCCCAGCTACGGGGAGATACTGTCTAGCCACACTGATGAGTTCTGATAGAACGAAACAGATCTGTCTGTGGATGACTATATATATATATATATATATATATATATATATATATATATATATACCTATTATTAATATTGTCCTAATTCCTAACCACTGACAATCCTTTTCTGATTTGCAAATCAGACAGATTCTGTTGTTCAATACTGAGTTTAGTTCTAAATGTGAAAAGTTTTGTGATTTATAATTTTTTTTCTCCTTCTCACTAGAAATAAGTAATTTGTTATTGAAAAAAAAGGAAGTTAATTTCTCAATGGAGAAAGTAGTTGTAGTCATTGATTTGATTTTGTTTGGATTTATGGCACATCAACCATTGTAGGTTATTAATGCTAAATCCATTTGCATTCATATAAATAGTTCTATTTCAAACAATTCAGTTTAGCATACAAAAACAGTTCCATTTCAAGCAATTCAATTTAACATAAGTACACAGTTTAGTTCTATTTTGACCAATACATAGGAACCTATCAGGTAATATCACTCCGGGCCAGAGTGGACCTGGGATTGATGGCAATGAAGGGGTACACTGCATTCCCCAAAGCTCCAGCATTACTGAAGCTTCACCATCAGATTGTTTAGTGTCATATCCAAGACACTTGGAGGGGAATCCTTACCCCTCTGCAGAGATGCAGTCAGTGTATTCTACAGCCTCAGCCAATTGGGTAAGATAGTCATTGGGAAGTGATAAATGCTTATACTGTGCCTCATTAAGTGTTGATCTTAGAATACAATCAGGATTAATATTTTTTTTTAAATTCCCAATCTCAAAATTTTTGGTGTTGTTAAATCTAGTTTGAGAAATCAATATAAATATTAAGGTGTGCTGATGGTATGGATTTCCTTGATACTCTCTTGCCATCTGTACCTATTGGTATGTTCTCTAGACATTAACCTGTGTCTGTACAGAGTTGCTGAATATAATTTTTTGCTGGTCAGCCAACACTGCTATGTCTGTGTAGAAATCCATAGAATGTTGTTTAAGAGTTCATTCTTGCTTCTCCAGCTGTGCCCAGAATGCCTTGCTCATCATTTTGTAGCATTTAATGTTATTGAGTGCTGCCTTATTACTTCAGCTCCCTTCATATATATTCATGATAAATAGATGAACATTTTGATCTGCCGATTTGAATGACTTTAGTGAGTGATATCCTGTATTACATAAACAGGATGCTATATGATGATAAACCAGATGAATAATGCCACCAACATAACTTTAAAAGTTTTTATATTTCAGTAGTCTTAATTTCCATTTTTCCATAGCTGTTTGCAAGCTTGATTGGTTATTGCTTGCATGGGGGTTGAGCTCTCTGGCGAAGGAATTGTCGGCTGCCGATAGCGTAATGCAAAGTTCTTCGAAAGAATTGAGCACTCTGGTAGCCGATAGGGTATTAAAAAATGTAAACAAAGGCTGCTGCTGTTGCTAAAATAAATACCTTAAAATTCCCTTAGCCAATGTGGTCCGCTTGGTGGCCGAAAGGTCTGAAACTTAGCGTCCTGCGTGTCTAGCCACACTGAAGAGTTCTGATAGAACGAAACAGTCTGTCTGTGGATGACTATATATGTATATATATATATATGATTTTAATGTTTTTTCTAATTTTAGAAGGAAGAATGTCTTCTGATGTTTGTTTGTCTGGCTAAAACATTGTCAGCCTATACTTAAAACTGATAAGAGGAACAGTCTCTGACATCTCTCCCTCTTTATTAGAAATTGTATTTATGTATAAAAGAATGGCTTGTATTGACTCATATTTTTTCTTCCCTTTTTCCAAGTAGACAAATTGTTTTTTCTTATGGCCATGAGAGTTCAAAAATCTTTACAGGATTCCTTTCTGATTATCTTTAAATTAAGTGTTGAGCATAAATGTCTAATATTTCTTGTTGAAAATCCAAAGATACCTTTTATTTTTATTGAAAAAGAAAAAAAAAAATTTGTACCTGTGTACCCTCCCCCACACACAAGAGGAATGCTGAAAAATTCTTGGCCAAACCAAGGTTATTTTATTTTATTTTATTTATTTTTTGTAAGCATTAAAAAAAAAGTTCCCCTAATGGTCCTGAAGACTGGGGTTCAATCCCTGGTCAAATCATACCAAAGACTCAAAAAATGGTACTTGGTGCCGCCTTGCTTAACACTCAGCATTATAAGGTAAGGATCAAGAGTAAAGTGGAGCAATCCAGGGAATGGAGTAGTGCCCTCCCCTACACCTCGGTGTAATAACTATTGAAAACGGTACCTTTGGTTCACCCTTGGCTAAGGTCGCCAACTTTACTTTTACTTATAAACATAGTATGAAATATTTGGAACAAATAAAAATGAGGGAAATTTTCTGCAGCCTGTTTTATGCCCCACTTGTTTGAAGTCAGTCTTCACTGATTTTTTGAAATCTTATTTAACTTTTAATTCTTTTATAGTCACTATTTACATTTGAAGACAGTATTTTTTATAAACACTTTGCTTGAGAAGAAATATCAATTAAATTATAAAAAGTTATAAAATGATTTGTTGGTAATATTGTGGAAATAAAGTTCCTTTTGAGAAAAGTATTCATACTTGGGAAACCTTTTAACTAGTGTGTGGTGGGAGATATATCAAAATGTCTTGTTAACTGGGCCAGATTAAGATTTTGTAGACCCTTGAGCCACAGGTATTGTGAGGCCCCCAGTGATATTTTCAACAGAAAAATCAACATTAAAATTCAAACATTTGCTATTTGTCATTTTTAGGAAACAAATTCCTCTATGACCCAAAACAAGTAATTTGTAAGTTAAGAAAATTGTTTTTCAATTGCAAGTCTATTTAGTTGATTTTTGGCCCAGCGGTTAGTGTTCGCCAATGGCCCGGGAGACCTGGGTTCAATCCCAGGTCGAGTCATACCAAAGACTCAAAAAATGGTACTTGATGCCTCCTTACTTAACACTCAGAATTATAAGGTACGGTTCAAGGGTAAAGTGGAGCAATCCTGGGAATGGAGTAGCGCCCTCCCCTACACCTTGGTGTAGTAGCTATCGAAAAGGGAGCCTTCGGATCACCCTCGACTATGGTCGCTAACTTTACTTACTTACTTACATAGATGTTCATTCTTTGAGAAACTTCTCTCTCCTATCAAATTAGTTAACATTAAACATAAGTAAATCTGTAGTGCTATCTTAACATTTGGAAATGTAGAATTTAATCTGTTTACTACAAAAGAGTAGATATCAAAAACTTGCAATATATTGATTCTGTATTCATAAATAACTTTCTACTTAATCTCTGGAAGTCTCATAGTTGCAGCCCCTAAAACCAATGCCCTAATCTAGCACTGCTTGTTAGGTGAATATAAGAAAAGAAATCTACCCATTTTAGCAGAGTATTTTGCAGATAATTGACAAATTCATGGTTGTGTTATAATATATGAATGGCATTGAAAAGGAGGAAACAGAGAGGGGGATAAAGAGTAAAGAAATGAATGATGAACAACAAAGGTTAAAAACAAGGAAAGGTGTATTCATGAATCTAATAGAAAAGGCAATACACATAATAGGAAATTCTATTCAATTAAGGGTTCTGTTTGCTGTTTGAAGTTGTACTTATTGTCTGGATGAATAGTAGTTGGAGGAAAGATAAATTTGGTACTCAAGGCTTTGACTTAGCATATGTGGTGCAGACAGGAAGTGGTTGTAGTGGATGGCCGGTTTCTTTTTTAACTGCATGAATGGTATGGACAAGCATTCTCTTGTGGCATGTTGGCAGATAGGAGCTGGCATGGGTTAACTAGTGTGTGGTTAAAATATGGTACTGGTGTGGAGGATAACAATTTAAGATCTCTTGTGCTGCATGTAGGAGCATGCAATGAGTAAAACTGATGGTGAGGTAGCTCCGCTGAGAGGGTTCGTCTGCTGTACATCTATTTACATTTGGTAAGACAATGAGTTTGCATATTTATGCAGTCAGAAATTGTGTGTTTCTTTATCTACATTGTTGGGCCAGTATACCAGTACAAGTGTGTTGGCTGCCAACGGTCAAGAGAAGGAAAAGTTGATACTGTGTGTAACAGTAGCACCATGAGGCAAAAAATGAGGTAAAAGGCTCGACTGGTAAAAAAGTTGTCTATTCACAATGGGTCTTCATTCCTTCTTTAAACCCTTCTTTGACCGTGAAACTAAAAACAAAATAGAAAACAACTTCTGTAATCTCTTTCACACAGATCAATAATTTGGGCAAATACAGATACAGTGTGTGATTCTTACCTCTGTTCGCCTCAAAGAATGCCCCCTTTGCAAAGTCTAAAATCGCAGCTGTCAGGCAACACGTGTGTTCTGCCCGGAGAAATGGTAATAAAAAGGTCAACCCTACTAACCATGTCATGTGTGTGACTGGTCGGTGTACAATGGTAATGTGTACCCAACTCTAAGGCACCCGTACTGAACAAGGGGGATAGCTCCCTCATTTACACTGTGTATCTGTATGCTTCAATGGTAATGCATGTGGTGCTTTTTAATTGGTCAAAGGTGGGCACACAACCTACTCACATCGTGTCATGAATCATGACAAAATTTGACAGTATAACAGTTGTAAGAAATTTTTTTTTTCCCCTAAATTGTTCTGGAAATGCTTGCAGTCATTTTTGTTTTTCCAGTTGGAAGGAGAATTTCTAGTTTGTCTCTCTCTTCCCAATTTGTTCTTTTAACACTATAAATTCACTAAAGATAAAAAAAAAAAGCTTTTCAAATGGACACTGAAAATTTTTTTTGTTTTAATACAGTCTACAATTTCCAGCCAGAAATTAAATAAAAATAAATTCATAATTAACTCTATTTCCTTTGTTAGTTTGTTTTTTGTTTTGTTTTTTTTTATTTTGTTCTTTTTTGGGAAATGCAATAATGAGACTCTAGACAAATCCCATTTGCTTGATAAGCATGAAAGTTATTATTGTCATCTTTAATAGGATATTATGAATTTTTAATAAAACATAGCAGAATGTTTGAGGTGTAGAAAAGGAGATATTAATCTGATAATTTTAAGTAGAAATACTGCAATTTATCACTATTCTTTGATGAATTGTAGCACATGAATAACAGTCATATCACTATTTTTTCTATAAAATTCTTGTGCATAATGTCAGAACATGACTTTTATATCCTGTCAAAGCATTGATTTGAAATTTAACCTGCATGAAAAGAATCCCCTGGTGGCTAAAAGTGAAATTAATACATAAGTATTTTTTTTATTTGATCAGGAAATTCTTCATATGAAAATCTTTTTAGTTGAAACTAGAATGGGTTGGTTTCTCTTGATTTCTTTGAATTTTTGTTTGCAGATCCAACTATTCAAGCCAACATTGAAAACATCAAGGACCAGTTGGACAAAAATGTTGACATATATGTTGCTTGTTCATGTGTTAACCATGAAAATATCTGCATCAGTCCATTCTTCAAATCGTTTGATAAAATCCTTAGCACTGCATCTATTAAGCCTATTCATCCTTTAGTGAGAGAATGTATAAACAAGATGTCCATTAGCTGTTATATATACACATCTGGTACAACGGGTAAGTCTTCTGTTTTACATTTTAATTTTTTTTTTTCCTTTTTCTCACTTTTACTTTGTACAGGTTCTTGACAGTAATTTTTGAAGATATGATGTTCAGCTAAAAAGTTAATAGGCTAACTATGAAATGTGACTAAATGAGGTTTATTTTTCACATAGCCTCTCTTGTGGAGCACATACTTTCCCTTCAGTATTGCAGTGTTTGGATCCCATTGGTCCAAAAAGTCATCAACAGCAGATATGATGTCATTGCATGAACTTTTCAGCCCACCCACCAAACTTTGTCGTCATATTAGTGAATAATTATAATTAAAGCCATTTTCATAGGTAGTTTGCTTTTTATTTTTTCTGGAATGAAGTGGTTTGATATATACAGGCAATGACTCTAACTCGACTCCATGTCATATCATTCAGGAGAACAATGGAGCTACATATTATTCGGTATCTGTCTATAATTGATAGGTAATTTAGTTAATGTTAAAATACTGCATATCTATATTCAGTAAGTTTTAAAAAAAATCATATCTTCATTTTTATTGTTTTTATCACTTGGTGATATGGCTGAAGAATTATATCCTGACTTTTTGCATAAATGTACTTAAGTTTGTCTTTGTTTAATATGTGGACTATGAAGCACTAAAATATAAGGTACCACTAAAAATAAAAGTTTGATACTGATAAAAAAAATGTCTTTATCAAATAATTTTTTTTTAAGTTCCTGATAGAAACATCACTTTGTTATCACCTATTTATTATATATAAGGAATAGTGTGACTATTTTCATTATTATCAATAATTTTGATTGTATTATCTTTTATCCTCCTATTTCAAGTGCTTTTTACCACAGCTCATATTGGTTGTTACTTCTATGACAGAAGAACAGTTTGGTTTGGAAACAAGAGACTTAATAAAAATGCAGCTAGAATTAAAAAGATGAAGGATAATCCTAGTAAAAGTTTTTAAAAATAATGATTAACAGAGCTTCATCTAAAATTAAAGTGTAACTTTTTCTGTTTCTCCTTTCATAATTTCTGAGATGAGAGTGTAGTGTCTTTGCATTCCACTCATTGGCACTTCTGCTTATGATCAGTATAGAATCTGTATCCATGGAAATATAATTAAATATATGAAAAAAAAATTACCATCTATGTATTTGTTTGAGCACTTTGCATAGTGTTTAAACTTAAATTTATCTGCTAGTTTTGCAGACTATTACTAGTGAGATCAATTATACATTGGCTTCCCCATACTTTTAGCCTTGTGCCAAATTAAGTAAAGCTTAGTAAATCATATCAGTATATTTTCATGCATTTATTTTTGAAGAGTTATTAAATCTTATATTCTTGAACATAAATACTTCATCTGAAAATTTTATATCTTACAGTTTTTAAAACAATTAGTATTTCTATAGGTACAGTTAAAACATCTTGACAAAAGTATGAGTTGGTTAGTTTTATAGCATCTCAAACTTTATTGAGCTATTCAATGGCAAAGTCAGTCTTTTTACTTTCCTTTTTTTTTCTAAAGTAATTATATAAAATTTCAAGCAATTATTTTTGATATGAATAATTTACATGCTTTTTATATGGCTTTGAGTAATCATTCCTGTCTAATATCGGATGTCTCAATATACATGGGACTCATGTGACTACTAATAACTTTACTGATAATAATGTTGTGTTCTTTTTTTGTTTCAGATTTGAAAATAGTATACTATAACAACTATTAATCCTTGATCACAATTCATTGGACAAAAAAGGAAAAAATATTTTGCATCACTACTTATCTGGAGACAGAATCATTGAAAACTGTCTCAAAGTAGATGCAGACCATTAATATTATAATGATTTATTTCTGAGACAAGAAACACAAAAAAAGATTGCATCTCCTGGAAGCTGGTATCATAACAATTAAAAAAATATTGATTTGATATCTCTAACTCAGAGGATGCATTTTTTACTGGATATTTTTCAAATGACTGCTATTGCACTTGTCTCAGTAATTACTCATTATCATATTAATGGGTTGCATCTATTTTGAGAGACACCTTGTATAAATAATTTGTACACAAATGTATAAACAAGCATTTTAAATGAGTAAACATTTTGTACTTAGTGACAATATCAATATTTTAAGAGTGAATATATTAATGTATTTCAAAATCATTTTAAACATTATCTCAAAGAGATCATTAATTTGATTCATAGATGGAACCCTAACAGATACCATCACACCTAGTCAGAGGGGGTGACTCCACATTCTCCAGAGCTGCATGAGTGGAGCCTCACCCTCCAATGCAGTTCAGGATTATACCCAGGACACAAAAGTGATAGGGAGAAACATTTTGATCATAAGCAGAGTCCACAGATACTACACTCTGACCTTTGGCTGAAGTGCAATTCTTTAGCTAAATCTTATCACTACAATGATTTTAAGTTTATAGATGTAGCCATTTGAAGTGTTCTAAACTATTTTTTTTATTTTCTCTTTTTCAGGTTTACCACAGGTTTGTAATAAATAATATATAAAAATAAATAAATAAATAATATATAAAAATAAATAAATAAATAATATATAAAAATAAATAAATAAATAATATATAAAAATAAATAAATAAATAATATATAAAAATAAATAAATAAATAATATATAAAAATAAATAAATAAATAATATATAAAAATAAATAAATAAATAATATATAAAAATAAATAAATAGATAATATATAAAAATAAATAAATAAATAATATATAAAAATAAATAAATAAATAATATATAAAAATAAATAAATAAATAATATATAAAAATAAATAAATAAATAATATATAAAAATAAATAAATAGATAATATATAAAAATAAATAAATAAATAATATATAAAAATAAATAAATAAATAATATATAAAAATAAATAAATAAATAATATATAAAAATAAATAAATAGATAATATATAAAAATAAATAAATAAATAATATATAAAAATAAATAAATAAATAATATATAAAAATAAATAAATAAATAATATATAAAAATAAATAAATAAATAATATATAAAAATAAATAAATAAATAATATATAAAAATAAATAAATAGATAATATATAAAAATAAATAAATAAATAATATATAAAAATAAATAAATAAATAATATATAAAAATAAATAAATAAATAATATATAAAAATAAATAAATAAATAATATATAAAAATAAATAAATAAATAATATATAAAAATAAATAAATAAATAATATATAAAAATAAATAAATAAATAATATATAAAAATAAATAAATAAATAATATATAAAAATAAATAAATAAATAATATATAAAAATAAATAAATAAATAATATATAAAAATAAATAAATAAATAATATATAAAAATAAATAAATAAATAATATATAAAAATAAATAAATAGATAATATATAAAAATAAATAAATAAATAATATATAAAAATAAATAAATAAATAATATATAAAAATAAATAAATAAATAATATATAAAAATAAATAATATATAAAAATAAATAAATAAATAATATATAAAAATAAATAAATAAATAATATATAAAAATAAATAAATAAATAATATATAAAAATAAATAAATAGATAATATATAAAAATAAATAAATAAATAATATATAAAAATAAATAAATAAATAATATATAAAAATAAATAAATAAATAATATATAAAAATAAATAAATAAATAATATATAAAAATAAATAAATAGATAATATATAAAAATAAATAAATAAATAATATATAAAAATAAATAAATAAATAATATATAAAAATAAATAAATAAATAATATATAAAAATAAATAAATAAATAATATATAAAAATAAATAAATAGATAATATATAAAAATAAATAAATAAATAATATATAAAAATAAATAAATAAATAATATATAAAAATAAATAAATAAATAATATATAAAAATAAATAAATAGATAATATATAAAAATAAATAAATAAATAATATATAAAAATAAATAAATAGATAATATATAAAATTTGTTCTAAACTATTTTTAATTTTCTCTTTTTCAGGTTTACCAAAGGCTTGTAATATTTATAATGTCAAGTTACTTGGGGCAGTTCGGTTAAGTCTTATTCTTGGGATAAATAGTTCAGATGTCCTCTATGTTACTTTACCAATGTATCATTCAAGTGGCTTGTTTCTTGGTTTGAATATTGCTCTCAGTACAGGTGAGACTCTCTTGGTTATTTTTTTTTTCTCTAAATAAAATTCTTCAAAGGCTTATATAAAGATTTGATCACTCCTGATATTTATTCTGTTTTAAAAGTCTGTATACGTCACTCCTCCATCAATACTGAGCTCTCATTAGCATTCAGAGTTATTCAAAAAGCTGTTTTTAATCTGATGCATCATCATTATCAAGGCATACTGATACTATAGCGGTTAGTGAGATTGTTATTTGTTTAACGCTATATTTTTTAAGGCAACAAATGAATTACGAAACTATTCTTTAAATTGGTGACCCCGACGTGATTGCACTTATTGAATTGCGAAACAAATAAAAACTATTCTTTAAACAAAACACAACAACGAAAGTTTTTATTTGCAGCTTTGAGGCAGTTTGTTCTTGGTGCTGCAAGACTCGTGGTGGTTAGGCTTGTTGGATGTTTGAGACGAAATGGTTTAGCGGGATGTTGAGATGGCAGCGTGTTGTTGGACGTGTGAGGGAAGTATTCAAGGTCACCGTGTAGTTTTGTGTGTCTGGTAATTGGGGAGAGTAGGCATTATCTCCATTAATGTGGACCAGAGGTGAAATGGGAGCTAGTGTGTCGAGAGCGAAGTGGTGCTCGGATCGACATAGTAAATTTTTGTGGTGCTTGTGGAAGGCATGCTGAACGTATCTAATTCATATTCAACTGGGATTCCTTGGTCTGAAATATATTAGACGCAAAGAATCCATAAATTAGATGGTTCCCTCCTTGAGTGTCCATGTTGCTGCTGCTAGGGTTAAAGCCACAGTGAGATGTCCCACTGGGTGGCTTGTTTAGCTAAAAAGCATCGCTAAGCAGGGACGACCAGAGACACGTCTGTTCTGGTCATCGTCTCAAGCTGAAGAGATTGTGTTTGGCCGCTTACCCGTTTTGCTAGCCAGAAATGAAGGTCCGGGCTGAAAAGGATATGTCATCCTGATTGGGTGAAATTCAGTGTTGAATTAAATAGCGCGCCAAAACAAAATACGAGATTTTCCTCTTCTCTACAATACCATGGATTCCCTTGACTCTCATCATTTGTCCCTGTCAATCATTGCTCTTGGCAGGTCGTCTAGATTGCATCTAGTGTCTACACAGAGTTGATGAATGTAAGTTTTTCTGGTTGGCCAGCACTGGTATGTCCATGTGTTGGAGTTCATAAGAGAACATTGCTTATGAGTTTTCTCTTACTTTTCTGGCAATGTCCAGCATGTCTTGCTTGGATGGTTTGTGAGATGGGAGCTAAGTGGCCGTACAGCTGCTGTTCTGTTGGATGCTGTTTCCAGAACGTGTTTAAGATAGCATGCAGCATCCTTGTGTAGTTCCAATCCTTTTTTTTTTCTCCATGTGTTTTCTTAAAGTCCAAGTGGTACAACACTATAATAGTACTAACATGGCTACAGATTGGAAGAATTCCGATTTTTATCGCAGAGATCAGATTTCCCTATGGTTGTTAACCTGTCCATAGCAGTCCATGCCTTTTATGCACATGTTAATATCACTTTCAGTAGATGAGATGCAATGTATGAACTGGTCTACTAACATTACTCTACTACAGTGAATATATAAACTTTAAATCTTACTTAAACATAGACAAATACTTGATAATTTTCAACTTATTTTTTGCCCAGTTGGCTGGGGCTGTAGAATACACCGACTGCTTCTCTGCAGAGGGGGTAAGACCCCCCCAACGAATGTCCTGGATATGACACTAAACAATCTGATGGTGAGGTTCCAGCAATGCTGGAGCTTTGGGGAATGTGGAGTACCCCTTCATTGCCATCGCTCCCAGGTCCACTCTGGCCTAGAGTGGTAGCACCTGATAAGGGTCCTATCTATGGGTTAAATAGAACAGCATACTTATGCTAAACTGAATTGTTTGAGTAAACTGAATAGCTTGAAATAGAAATGTTTTTGACAATTAAACCGTACTTACATTTAAACTGTGTGCTTATGCTTAACTGAATTAATTGAAATAGAACTGTTTTTTGACATTAAAACTGTATTTATACTTAACTGAATTGTTTCATATAATTGCTTGAATAGTTTGAAATAGAAATGTTTTTGACAATTAAACTGTGTACTTATGCTAAACTGAATTGTTTTAAATAGAACAGATTATTTACATAAAAATGGATTTGGCGTTAAATAACCTACAAGGGTTGATATGCCATAAAACCCACCAAACCAAACCAAACCAAACCAACTTATTTTGAAGCATCTACTTTTATAGCATGATATTTGAAAAGGAAAGATAGCACATCATTTTAAAACTGCATTTTCCTATCTACAGTAAAACAAATAAAATGACTTCCTTCTCCTCTTTGCTTGAAAGAAAAAACAAAAACAGACCTATCAAAAATGATTACAGTATTCTTATGTAACCCTTTCACTATTTTGAGAGCCACATGTGACTTTTAGTGTTTTTGGTGACACATTTTAGGGCCATATGTATCTCAAACTGCATTTAAAATAAAGGATAAAATCTTGTGAAAGCACGATGATTATCATCATCATTCCATATTTCAGGTTCTTCTAGTGATTTCTATTATTACCTTATAATTTAGTTTGAACTCCAGTCGCGCTATTACGTTCACTTTCGGGCAAATACTTTTGGGAAAGGTATGAATCCCCTTATCCTCCCAGCTATGGGTTAAATAGTACCAATACTGTTCTTCTAGGAGAATGGCTTTGGCATTAAATAACCTACAAAGGTTGATATGCCATTAAATAAAGAAACCAAACCAAACCTTATAATTTAATCAAGAAGTTGCTGCAAGAACTTTCAAAGTTCAAATATCTTTGATCAATCCTTGGCAATTCAGTATCAGGTAGATTCTGTGTCTTGACAAGAGAGTGTCTTCTCTGACCCCAACTGTATAGATTCTATATCAAAATGATGTTGCCTTCTAGAAAGTATAATTTTGTGATATTACAATATATTAAATATAATCTAACCAATAGGATAATAAGAAGAAACTGACATGTCTTTTTACTGTCTTCAATATTTTTCTTCTTACCTTCCAGGTGCTACAGTGGTTCTAAAACGAAAATTTTCTGCTTCGTCTTTCTGGAAAGACTGCTGCCAATATAAAGTGACAGTGGCCTCATATATCGGAGAATTGTGCCGTTACATTCTAGCTCAACCATTTGTAAGTATTGTCTAAAATTCTAAGATTGAAGTCTTTCATTGATTATTTCTTTTCTTGAATGCATATTGGCTAGCTCTTTCTCCAAACATCTACAGTTGTATATGTCATCTAATAATTTAGAAATACCATATCCACCTTTAAAAAAACCTGGAGAATGGATCTACTGAAGCAGTGTATTCAAAACAAAAAGGATGAAGATATTAGTCTGTATTTATAAATGATTTGTATGATCTTTCAGATTTTTTTTTTTTTTTTTTACTGAACAAAAATTTCCCTCTACCACACTTAAATTATTTTTATACATGAATATATAATATTGATCACTGACAACATACTTATATATATATATATATATTATATATATGTATATATAATAATGATAATAAATAAATATATATTATATATATATTTAATCCATGGATTAAATATATATATATAGTAAGTAAAGTTGGCGACCATAGTCGAGGGTAACCCGAAGGCTCCCTTTTCGATAGCTACTACACCAAGGTGTAGGGGAGGGCGTTACTCCTTCCCTGGATTGCCCTACTTTACCCTTGATCCGTACCTTATAAATCTGAGTGTTAAGCAAGGAGGCATCAAGTACCATTTTTTGAGTCTTTGGTATGACTCGACCTGGGATTGAACCCAGGTCTCCCGGGCCATTGGTGAACACTCTAACCGCTAGGCCAATGTCCGGTACAATATATATAATATATATTTATTTATTATCATTATTATTATAATAGTTCTGTCATAGATATTGAGCACTCTCCATATTATATTGCACTTGGTTTGACACATAACCACATAGTGATTTACTGACGACCAACACTCTCATAATATATATATATATATATATAGTCAATGATGAAATTATTTGTACACTCATGAATGTTAAATATTTTTACCCATTTCTTAGAATTTAATACTTGTATGATGCTAGATTTTTTACATGTAATTAAATACAAAAGAGGAATATAAAATTTAATTTTGAGAAGGATTGGTTATCTTTACTAAATATGAGAAGAAAAATAAACAAAAGAGGAAAAGACAAAATTATTCATACAGTTTGAAAAATTGAACAATTTTCATGATATTTATAGTCAATGGCATAGCCTCTCATCTTTATAATTTGATGCAATCATTTTCTAAAGTTTTGGATGGGATTTGAACAAGTCTTTTCTGGGATTTTCTTTCATTCTTTAATGGTTACATGTTCTAATCCCTGAAGGTTTTTGCTGACCAACAATTTATTCAAACTCACAATTCTTGCCATAGATTTTCAATAGGAGTCAAGTCAAGACTTATTGAAGGCCAAGATTGAACTGTAATCTTCTTTTTCTAAAGGTCCACATTCACTGATTAAGTCATATGTTAGGAATCATTATCTTGCTGGAAAGTAAATCATCTGGCCTAGCTTAAGATTTTGCGCTGATAGTTGTAGATCTTTATCCAGAATTTCAATATAATCTTCAGATTTCATTATTTCTCTTATTGCAATTAATTTTCCCTGTCCCCCTTGAGCTAAAACAAGCCGAAAGCATCATCAAGCCACTTCCATGTTTTATGTTGGTACTATGTTCTTTAAGAGAAAAGCCTCATCTTTCTTGCACCAAATCTTCTCTGCATCATTTATGTTGAAAAAGTTCAATTTTTCTTTTATCATTCCATAGTATTTGTTCTAGAACATTTTGGGAAAATTAAATCAAGCAAAAATGTGATATGTTTTGTGAAGTGGGGTTCATCATGGTTGGTTACCATGCAACCCATTTCTTTTTAAACAACATATTGTATGAGTACTTAAGCTGATATCTATCGTATGGAAAATTTTAGTGATCTTTCAAAACAATTTTTGGGTTCTTGGTAAAAATTTACGTTTTCTTCCATGCCCAGTCAAATTCTCTGTTGTGCCAAACTGTTTAAACTTCTTTATAACAGACTGTTCTATAGATCTAGGGATAGATAATTTGCCCTAGATAGTGCTGTAAGTATTTCCCAACTTGTGGAAGTTAAAATTTCTGTCGCAACTCAATGTTTAGCTTCTTTGTTTTCCTATCATGCTGTTAAAATAAGAATAAGAAGAATGACACTCTATGTACCATATTCTACTGAATGAGTTGTATACAAGGCTTCATTGATAAAATTATTATGTAAATTACTTATACTTACACGAATTAGTCAATTTAAAATAGTATTTTCTACTGTATGAATAATTTTGTCTTTTCCTATTTTGCATAATTCACCTGTCAACTTTGTTTTATTTAACTTTTTATTCTGAAAATTGAGTTTTATATTCTAATTTTTTTGTACCTATTAACATATAAAAACCTGCCATCATATGGGTATTAGATTCTGAGAAATATATGAAAATATTCAAAATTGATGGGTATATGAATAATTTCATCGTTTTCTCTCTCTCTCTCTCTCTATATATATATATATATATATATATATATATATATATATATATATATATATATATATCATGTAATCCAATGAAAAAATCCCAAGTGTTGGAGTATTTTCTTTCACCATCTGAAGAGGGTCATAACAGACCTGAAATAAATTTATACTGGTACCAAAGAACTGAATATTTCATTTTTATTCTTATATAAAAAATGTATATATATATATATATATGTATATATATATATATATATATGTATATATATATAGTAAGACTATTGTCAACATGGTCAATGCTACTTGCTGTATGTCTTTCTTGTCTATGTATTCTTAGTCTGATGATCATATGTTGGTGTGAAACTGTCACCAAGCACTGTTGACTCTGTATACATTATTCAAACATAGAGCTACATATGTTCTATCATCAATATTGAGCACTTTATTTATAAACATAGCAAATTACATTATGAATATATATATATATATATAGAGAGAGAGAGAGAGAGATAAAAAATGGATAGAAATCCACTTAATATTTTGTTGTCCCATGTACTGTGTCTATCTAAAATGATTATGTCCATATTTTATTGTAAGGGCCCATTTTAGATCATTTCTAAAAATGTGTATATTCATTATTTAAATGGCAGTTGCCATTTTAAACAATTCTTAAACTGTTTTAATATAATAATTCCTTGTTGTCAGCTCTTTATATATGAAAGAATGTTACAAATTATCTTAAGTTTTAAAATGTGTGACGTACTCTGCTTTTCCCTAAAGAATGGTTAAAATTCTTTTGCATCTTCTCGACCCAAAAGGCATAAACATTAATAATAGTATTGCATCTTATACATTTAAAAGTGTGTTAATGCAATTGAAACTCCAGATGAATCTATATAACTTATACCTGATGATTTTTTTGGAAATAAAGTTGATAAGTTATGAATTATTTCTTTTAAAGTTTTAATCCATTTTTGGATCAGGTGTTCAGGGATTTAAAAAAAAAAATTAGAGGAATTAAAAGTTAAAATCAGTATTTTGAGATTCTCATAGTGTTTTCATTAGAAGTTGTTTTTTTTATAAAGAGGTTAAAAGAAATTTTATTACATCTTGTATAGTCCAGGTTAAAAACATAGTAAGAATAACCTGAAATCGAACCTTTTTAAAACAGTGCAGGTATCATTGATGCCTGCATTGGAAAAATAAGGTTAAAAAAGAACAAAACTTTTTATGTTTGTATATGTGAATGAAGATATACTCTTAACTGAAAAAATTCATTTTTTGATAAAATCTATTGAGTCTACTTCAAAAATTCCATAAATTTTCTTAGTGTTAAACATTCAGAAAACGTAATTTATATATCTGATATGTGTTAATGCAGTTTCCCTTAAATTTTATTGACTTTACATAAGATAAGATGAAAAGGAAAAAACATTTAAAGATTTCTTTAATAAAATTGTCTGGCTACCTATTATAGGGTGATAGTTAACAATCTAGACAAGTTTGTGAGATTGATTCTCTCAGAGTGCATCCCAGTAGTAATTGTATCATTGTAATTTGATTTTTTTTTTTTTTCTCTCTAGTCTGAATATGAGTCTCGTCACAATTTGCGACTTCTGTATGGAAATGGCCTCAGCAAAGATATTTGGAGAAAATTCCAAAAACGATTTCAAATCCCTAAAATTGTAGAATTTTATGGAGCCACAGAAGGAAGTGCCCTGTTGATTAATTTTGAAAACAGAGTTGGTGCAGTTGGTCGAATCTCTCCGCTCTTGGTAATGTACCAGAATTGTTTTTCACTTTTTTTTCACGCCTAAATTTCTTTATTTTTATTGTGCCATATTGAAAGATGTTTTATATGCTGTCTCTCTATGGAAAAATCAGATTTGGAAACTTTAAGTAAACTATTTGTCTCCTGATTGTAAAAAGAAAAAAAGACATGAGGAAATATTTTGGTGCTTAGGAAATATAATATTGTTTATTCAAGGGAAATAACTCTTTGATCGTCTGCTGAGAAATGTCAATTCTGTGTATTTACTTCATACTGTGCTTAACTTTTAGAACCCTTAGTTCTCCCCTCAGTCTGTTCTGTTTGGTGGGGCTTAGAATATGTTGACAATTTCCTGCAATGGGTTAAGACTTCTCAGAAAAAAAAATAGGAGTGTTGTTAGTATGACACGAAACTGTATCTGATAGTGAGATGCCTCAGTTCTAGAGATATAGAGAGTGTGGTGTAACCCATCATTGCCATTACTCCCAGGTCTACTTTGATCCAGAGTGGTAGTGCCTGTTAGGGTCCCATTAATTATTCATATTCAACAGGACTGTATGCAAAAAACAAAACAAAAAAAAATCTAAGAAACTGTAGTGAAAATTGGGAGGAAAATTGTCACTCAGCGCAAATGTCAGCGCATATGCTCTGTGTTCAAGATTTATTTTTTTTGACTGGAAAAAACATGGTTGCCTTGAGCAAGCTAATATTGTAAATGGTCATGTACCTTCACGCCAGCAGTCACGAAAAATCACGGAGAATGAAGATGCGTATGCAAATGGGGGCAGGTAGAAAAGAACATAAAAACAACAAATGTTGTCACTCAGCAACTTTTGCTTTTGCATTGGACAAGAATTGGTCAAAGGAGAAGAGGTGGTCAGTTTAAAGAAATGAAGGAGAAGAGAATTATCAAGTATGGAAAGGAGGTTTTGGCGAGTGATTGCAGGTTTTAGCAGTTGAGAAACACAGTGGCAACTCTACCAGGCGCAGAAACAATAACACAAAAAATGTAAATATGAATGTACAATGAACAGGATTCTCTAACTTCTAGGTATTAAAAACCTTAGATGGGTTGACATGCCATCTAAATCAATCAATCAATTTTTTGATTTTATGTAACTTTGTATTACCTGTCACAAAAAATTTACAATGAAAAATGAACATCACTCACTAAGTAACACTTCTTGCATTTAGATATTATGGAAGACAATTTTTGGTATGGCACTCTAGGTTAAACAACTGATCAATTATAAAAACTTTTGTTTAATGTCATTTTTTACTTTAATCTTTCAGAACCGACTGTTTCCTTCAAAGACAATTCTTGTAAAATACAACCTTGACAGTGTGGAGCCCTTGAGAAATGCAAAGGGACAATGTATATTAGTCAAACAAGGTATTTTATTGGAACTTTCTTTTCAAATGATTTTGTGAATTTCTAATAACCAATGATGAGTCTCATAAATAATACCAACTGCGTTGGAGGTAAAGTTATTATATTATCATTGGCTCCAGCAATCAGGGTTTCAGCTCAAGTAAAAGCCAGGATTTTAACTGAGTATTTTCTAGGTAAATAGACTCTTCATTTAGTTGATATCCATACAATGAAGCTCAACTTAAATGTGACATCAGAACATAATCATCAGATGCAGAACGGGAATCAAATTCACAATATTAGTAAAGGTTTATGAGATCAACTTGCTAACCATTAAATACATTAAGGTGGCCATATAGGGGGATGGTAGCACCTAATATTATATTTTTTAGCCTTGTACTAACCAAAGCTTAGAAAACTTTCAATCTTCTTAAATGCTTTTAATAAAATGTAAAAAATTTTATAATTTGATTTTGCCTTTGCAAAGCAGCAAAATATCTTTAAAAGTATTGTCATCAAGATATGCTGACAGCATAGAATACCATGACTTTGTCCATTCCTATTAGCTGTTGCTCTTGGTAAGTCCTCTAGACGGCATCTAGTGTCGGCACAGAGCAGATAAATGTAAGTTTTTACTGGTTAGCCAATACTGGTGTGTTTATGTGTAGGAATCGATAAGAGAAAGTCACTTGAGTTCATACATATTAATGATAGATAATTTATAATTTAAAAAGAAAACATTGGTATATTTTGATATCTATTTTCTTTCTCGTTTTTTTTCTTTGCAGGTGAAACTGGCCTATTACTTGGTGAAATTCTTCCTGTCTTGGACAAAAAACTCTACAAAGGAGAAAATAAATTGGAGAATCTCAAGATTGTGAGGGATGTTCTAAAACCAGGAGACAAATATTTTAATTTTGGGGACCTACTTTACCAAGACAAAGATTATTTTGTATATTTCAAAGACAGATTAGGGGACACATTCCGGTAAGTTGAAATTATTTAGGGAAAGTTTGATGAGATTATTTTCTTATAGTAAATTATTTATTTGAACTATATAAAAGTATATTTCCTAGCATCAAATATGCTTGTCTTTTTTTCCTTTCTCTCAAATTGCATTGAAGTTTTGAAGATCCCATATTACATTGCTTAAAGGCAAACGCTTATAACTTGTAATACTGAACCATCACAATTTTCCTTCTTCCTAAAACTAATTATAGAAAAAGAATTTTAATCATTATTTTAAAAATTTAAATGGACAAATTAAGGAGGATCATTAACATATATATATATATATATATATATATATATATATATTATAGATGTTCCTAATTTCTTGCATGTCTTTCTTTGTATTTTTGACAAGTTCTTAAAATCTGGAAGGTTTTAGGTTTTGCTTTAAAGTGCATGAGTTGCCTTTACCAGTAGTTCAGAAATGAAGATACTGATATCACAGTTTTGAAAAGCACATGAAAAAGTTACTGCAAAAAAGACAGAAAATTAGATGAGGATAAAAATATCACCTTGTTTAACTCCATTATTGATGCCAACTGGTTCTGAGAATGAACCATTAAAGTTAAGCTACAATTTTCTGTCATGACGAAATTATTTGAATATTTCAACGGAATCTAATAAACAATCATGATTTTCTAGCATAGTTTGCAGAGTGGTCCTATTCATTGCATCAAAAGCTTTTGTGAGGTTGACAAAAACTTAGTAAAGTATTACTAAATGTTTTGTGTGTTTTTCCTGGAGACAATGAGCAAAAAGAAGTCATGCCTGTTGCAACATGATCTGATGGAAAAGAGCATTTATTTTAGGGATCAACATCTTATTAGGTGGTCCAACAAGACTTTTTTCCAGCATCCTTAACTTGTTTTGGTTATGTTATGTATTGACTGGAACACTAGACTTTATTGAATTTATGACATCCCTCTTTTTTTTGTTCTCAAAATGAAACTTAATTGTCACTTTAAGATCCTTTTTGTTGTTTTGATTGCTAAATCTGTGCTAGAACCTTCCAAGGAAAAAAAACCTCTTATACATTTTTTTGTTTGTTTTTTAGCTGGAAGGGGGAAAATGTTGCCACAGAAGATGTGGCCAACGTACTGAGAGAACTTGATTTTGTTGAAGAAGTCAATGTTTATGGAGTTTTGGTGCCAGGTAAGTTAATGCCAGAGAGAGAGAGAGGGAGTGTGTGTGTGTGTATGTGTGTGTGTGTGTGCACGCAGGAGGGAAAATTTTTCCTCCCAAAATTTAGTTGAATGCACTTTTTTTTGTGGATAACTTTAAAATTAAGTTACTGGTGTAAGTATGAATCATAATTCCTTAACTGTCTTTTCATTAGGTCATTTAGTCTTGCCTTTGTGAATGATGATCAAAAAGTCTAAGCTACTGTAGACATGTTTATGGCTGACAAAGTGAAATGGGCTGCTGTAGGTGAAGGTCTAGCAAGGATTTGTTGGTGTAATGGCTTTTTCTCTTGTGCCTGCAGGTGTTTTCAAAGGAGATAATGTGGTTGGTGAGATGCAAAGTGTCATAGTTCTCAGCTGAGTGGACCATCAGCGTTGGACAATATGATAAGCACCAAGGGATTTTTTCAAGCAGTCCTTTTATTGTTTCCTTAATTAGGCCTCTGTCACAATGGCCAGTGGAGAGTTCACCATAGTGTGTGATCTTGGGTAGGCAATGATTCTTCATTCTAGAGATATGACCTGTCCTGCATAGCCTTTATGCTAGCAATCTTCACTTGTTCAAGGACTTCAGTAATAGTGGATATTGAAGATAGTGTGGAGATAGCACTGGTTGAGTGTAGGTAGTGACAATAAATAACCCGTTACTCTTTACCATATAGGAGAGTGGCAAGGATAATAATTCAATACACACTTATCTTTGTGCCCTTTTTCAGGTGTCTGTTGCACCATGCACATTTATATAGTCTGTCAAGTGCTCTGCTCACCTTTGCCAGCTCGTTGTCTACTTCCTTTTCAAGCTTGGTATCTAATGTGATGGTGCACCCAAGGTAGGTGAATGGATGGATCACCTTTAACTTTTCATGCCAATGATGATGTGGGAAGAGCAGTACTTTTCTTGAAGTAGAGAACCTCTGTCTTTTTCAAACTGACTACTAGCCCAAATAGTTGGACAGCATCTGTGAAGCAGGAAGTGATGCACTTCAAGGCTCTTTCTGTGTGGACAACAAAAGTAGCATTGTCGGCAAATTTGAGGTCTTAGATCAGCTGGTCTAGGGTCTTCATGGGGGCCTGTAATCATTGGAGATCAAACAGACTGCCATCAAGATGATATCTGATATAGAATCTATCCCCATGATGCTCTATGGCCTGTTAGAGCATCATGCTGAAGATGTTAAAGAAAGTTATTGCTAGGACACAACCCTGCTTCACTCTGTTAATATTCAGGAATAGTTCTGAAAGGTCACTGTTGCATCTGACTAAGCCATGCTGGTCTTCATGTAAGTGGATGCTCATGTTTAGGTATTTGTGGGAGCGGGGGACAGCCGAGTTGTTCCATAATCAGTCACATTTCCCCTCTCTGTAGAATGCTTCAGTCAGATCAATGAATGTTACATACAAATCCTTTATGCTCCTTGCATTTCTCTTTGAACTGTCTGAGAACAAACACCATGTCTGTGGTGCTCCTGTTGCATCTGAAGCCGCACCCCAGTGATGGTAAGTACCAGTCTGTGCAGCAGAATCCTTGTGAGGGTTTTTCCTGTGGTGAAGAGTGAAGTAATCCACTGGTAATTGGAGCAATCTGACTTTACCCCTTTGTTCTCATACAAGGTAATGATAACTGAAGAGTTAGCCTTTTTCACAGCAGTAGATAAAGAGCTCATGGGGGTTTGTATGCAATGCTAGGCTTCCATGTTTCCAAATCTCTGGTGGGATTTTGTCAACTCCTGCTGCTTTGCCACTTTTCAGCTACCTTATGGCTTTAGTAGTCTCTTCAGTGATTACTTCAGAATAAAAAAAAGAATCCAATTTTTTGACATTCACTGTATGTATTTTACTATTGATTTATTTTTATTTTTACCTAAAAATATCAAGTAATTTTACTGATTTAAAACTATAACATTTAATTCTATTTTTGATGGGTAGTTAACATTTTTACTGCAAAATCAAATAATTGCTTCTTTTTAAGAAATGTTCAATTTAATACCATAAATGACAATCTAAATCCAATTTACACACTTAATCTGAAGATTAACTTCTTAGTAGAATGAATAAATAAAAATAAGTGAATATAAATAAATAAATATTGGAGGTCCCCATGGTTATCGTCATAGGAAATGGACACAGCGACACAAATTCAAATCCTGGACGAGACTGATTGCATTTCACATAGTACTAATACCCTTGGGAAAGGTATGGATCCAATTATTCTCCCTCCAGTAAATAGTAGGGTAGACTAGGTTCTTCACCTTTGGTGAGGCAACTAGTCTAGGAGAAGGACAACTCTGAATTCAAACCTGTTAAACTCCACTTAAAAATTGACCTTGTATCATATCCTGCCCGAGCGGAGGGGTTGGTAAATATGATAAATAAAAAAATATAGATATATAAGAATAAATAAAAATTGATAAGGTTGATTTTCTAAAAAGAATTTTTAATACTTGGCTCCATTCATAAAAAATGTTCACTTCACTGTCCAGAGATTAAGTCTAAATATAAATTAGGTACTACTTAAATCACAAGGTCTAATTCTAAAATAAATAAATAATAAAATTTCTACAAAGTTGAATTATTTCTTGTTGCTTGGCAACATTCATAGTTAGAATGACACATTTTTAATATCCTTTTTTTAAGTAAAAGTCAAAAAAAGGAAGAAATTGTTTAAATTATTTAAATGTGTAAGTTATTTTGAGAGTTCAGTTTCCTAATGTTTGTACTTTAACTTAATGGTAAACATTGATGAAAGAATTTCTGGAACAGTTAAAGAGGGACCTCTGGCCTACCAGTAACTTCCAGGGTTAAGAAAGTAGACCAACTTGTTAATGAACCTGAGTTTTCTGACAACGACTGGGCTTTATTTCTAGATGCTTGGACACAATGCATGGATATGTGCCATTTCAGTAACCCTGTAGAGATATGAAATGATTTGATGGTTTGGTTTGGTTTTATGGCATATCAACCATTCTATTAGGATGACACAGTCAATTGTCCGCTGGAATGCATCATTGCACAGAATACTGAGGAAGGTGTCAAAATGTTGATGGAGCAATATGCCTGACAACTAACTTGAGAAAAATGGGCATTGGATACTTCCTGTTTCAGAAGCCTTCTGCATCCTTGGTGAGTCCTAATTACAATAACAACTATTAGAAGTGTGTCTTGGTTGGGTCCTGCTTCACTAAGGACGCAATCATATTATGGTGGAAGGGGAAGCACTCATACTTAACTATGGGTTAGTTATGCCAGATGTTTGTATAAGCATGCTCTGACTTACTAATGACGACAAACCACCAGCCACTGTTAAGGATATTTTCGTACCAGGTCCTAGAAAACAAAGAATCCTCACCTGTTCAATTTCAAAGAGTAGTCACTGATGTATTGGTTTTGCATCAAGCACTTTTCTGGGAAGCTCAGTGCTGCACTGGACAGCATATTACATTATTTGATGGGCACCTCATCAGCAGACTGGAGTGTGTGCCTCACAACTGTTATATAATCAAAGAATGATTTTTTATATTAATAATTTTTCATTAATTATATTTTATCATTCAGTTTGGTAAGGCTTTCAACCACTCGCATCTCTTAGTCCAAGTGAATAATAATTTGGTGCAGTCTTACGCCTGCATGGAAAGGATATGACAATCACCATTTGTCATAATAAACCCCCTAACAGGAAATGGGGCTGGAGTGTGGATGATATCATGCCAGAAGAGATGGTCCTGAGAATTCGAAGATTTTAAAAAGACAGTAGTTGGGTATTCGACCGTTGAGGCATGCCGTTGAGTTTTCTACCATTGAGGCGTGCAGTTGAATTTTTTTGATCTTGAATGACAGAGATGAATTGAGATCTTAAACATCATAAGATGCACTGTGTATTGGGGTGGGGTCAGCATAGTATGGTTAGCATAGGCTTTTAAAAATTGTGTCTCTCTCCTCGTGTCACCATGGACCAAAGCCAGAAATTAATAAACCCATTCGTATCTGAAACAAAAGAGTCTGTCTGTATTTGTATATGTATTGTATTACTGTTACAATTGATATCATTATGGCTATACAACAACAACTCCACCTAGACAGTAGCGACTGTAACCACAGTAGAGACCTGTTGAAAGGTAAATGCCAAACTCAAATCTGGAATATAACCCCAAATTGCAAGCAGTCACATTAGAGGAGACAATTGTCACTACAGCAGCAACAGACAAGAAATGCCAGACACTGTAGGGTACATTCAGTGTGGATTCTCCAAGTTGAAACATGATCTCTCTTCAGTCATCCGCCACTTTTAGCCCTTGTGAGATGACCTGTACAGCCTGAATTTTGATTAAGTGTAACAAAATCCTCATACCAAAACCACTCTGGGCAAAGGTGCTTGAGTCCCTACACTCCTCATGCCAGGGTGTTAATGGTATGCTGGCAAATGTCCGGCAATATCTATTTTGGCCAACATCTGGCTAACCATAGTCCACTGCATGTCCACTGAATCCTGTCCCAATCAAAAAAGCCTCTAAGGCCACCACCTAACCTAAAATTCTTGTTTCAGCTGACAGTCAAACTTTTTTTACCTACACAGTTGATGATACATGGTTTACTCTGACCACTACATCAGATGGGTGGAAATGGCAGACCAGGGCAATATTTGAAAAATGGAGAACTTGGTTCTGCATATACGGTGCACATGAGAAGCTATCCTTAGCTGGAAGACTGCTATTTGATCCTCATGAACAGAATATTTTTAAGGGAAATGGATCTCATCAACTCTTAAAGGAATGGCCATGCAGAATTTACAGTTGAGATAGCCCAACATGTACTTCCAGACAATGCAGAAGGCAGTGGCTGCCTCAACCAGGATTGTACTGTCTGTACCCTGCTGACACATCAGAACACTACTTTCTACAATCTCAGCATGTGCCCAGTAACAATGCTTTACATTCACCCCCATGAAAACCACCTTCCCCTTCTGTGAGACATGTATCAGATCTATTCGCAGTGCAGAGATATCTGCAACTATGAGAAACAGCTATGGTCAAGAAACTCGTATATTATGAGCAATTTCAATATACCCATGCGCACTCACTGCAACAGTTACTGTTTGGTTATACGGTACACTTGCAGTACCAAATTGGTCCTTACCTGCACTGTTGGTACAAAACTAGAAGGATTGTTGAATCTCTTGGAGACAGATAATATCTTGTGTGGATGGATAAGTAAGTAAAGTTGGTGAACTTAGTCGAGGTTGTCCCAAAGGCTCCCTTTTCAATAGCTACTACACCATGGATTGCTCCACTTTCAATAGCTACTACACCTGGATTGCTCCATTTTACCCTTGATCCCTACCTTATATTGCTGAGTGTTAAGCAGAGAGGCATCAAGTACCATTTTTTGAGTCTTTGGTATGACTCAACCTGGGATTGAACCCTGATCTCCCTGGCCATTGGCAAACACTCTATCATGCTAATGTCCGGAGTTTTTTCTTGTGTGGACAGATGCCAGCAATTTTTTCTTGTGTGGATAGATGCCAACAATTATGTAATGGTACACAATTGCCAATTTCTGTATAGGGTACTCCAGTTGATGTCACAGTTTACTACCTAAAACTGGAAGCAGACAACCCCAAGATACAGCCAGACCAACACAGCCACTCAAAATGTTTGGTAGATCACGATCTAACTCTTCTTTCATTTGAGTATGACCCACCAAAGTCTGTTGGTACTCCTTCATCAGTCATACCTTGAAGTGAGTGATATGATCCTTGACATCTCAGTAATCTCACTTGAGACATCCCCAGCTTCCTCCACAATGGAGTCCAGCAATATAAACTGACCTCCACTTCACCTAGTGTGGAGCAAGTGCTACATACCCAAGAACCATGCTGTAGTACATGAACTGTATAGCTACCTCATGCCTTACCCTCACAGATGTGAAGTCCTTTCATGCTTATTCATATATCACCTAAAAACAAAAGAATTCTAATACCTACATTTACCATCCAAATAATATAGTGTAACCAAAACTACACAGAGCAAGATTGTCCCAACAAAACTAAATGCTCAAACTGTCAAAAGAACCATCTCATATTTTCATGAAGTATGGAAGAATTATAATATGTATAGAAGCAAGGAAAATTGTCGAAACCTATATGAAAGATAATACCTTCTATAATGCAGTACACAGAATGAGTTTATTTAGCAATAACAATAATCAACTAGACCAATACTGAGCTCTCATAAAAGAACACTAGTACAACTAGGACCAAACAACTGGTCAAAGTTTCTAAATCGTTCTTGAAAGAACAATTTAAAAACTATACTAATCTGAAATCAAACAAAAACCCCTGTAGGTTTCCTAGGAGAGATTTGCTGCTGTTGATAAATATAAAAGTATTTTTGCTATATATATCAAAGAGTTAAACACTTAATGTGTCCTTTATAAAGCTTGTAGGTTTTGTACAGTAATGCTTATCTGATTTCTTGTCTGCAATGCTGGACAACTAGAGTTTCCAAAGAACACCTCCTGTTCTCTCACTGCATGTCAATTTAATATGTTCCACTTTTGGTAAATCAAGGCACTTGAAACTTGGTCTGTCAGTTTCTGCCCTTTGTAGATCCAGGTACCTGAACCTAACCATGTGTCCCAGAGACATCTTTTTGTAACTTTAAGGACACACATTTGATCCAGACAAGCCAGACACAACTGAGTTCTCCTTACAAACCCACAACAAACATTTATACATTGCCCAAAAAATGTGCAGAAAATTTCAAATCTCCAACAAAAATAAATAACCTGAAGGAAAAATCACAGATTGCTGATCTGTCCACCAATTCCTAAAATTAATCCAGAACCAAACACCAAAACAAAACACATTCGAATTACTCCAACCTATCTCTGACTTTACCCCAACCCAAAATAAGTCGTACCCAACCATCAACTGAACCAAAATGATTGTTAAGATCAAACCCCTCATTATCTAAATCCAAAAACTCCTCAAGAACACAATCTGCAAAAAAACTAATGAGAAACCAAATGTTAAACAAAATAATACAAATAAAAACACAATAAAACCAAAGCCTTAAATAGATCCGAGTGTAGAAAGTATTTATTTTGAAACTGACATGATTGCTAACCTAAAGTTATATATATAATATTGGATGCATCTGCAAAGCAGGGTCATCTATAAAGCATACTCCTATGAGACAAAGTTGTCTGCTTGCTTTTGTTTTTAATTTAAACTATTTGCAATCAAATCAATTATATCGAGAAAAAAATGGCATTAATAACCCACAAGAGTTGATATGCCATTACAAAAAAACTAATCAACCAATCAACCAATCATTGTGGAGATAATGTAGCTTCTGTGTCTGAATAGCTCATGAAGTTAGGGAGGTTGGTTATGTATATTGTTGAGTGTTTGCCTCCATGTGTCAAATTTGATGATGCCATGTTATTGCTTGCTCAAATCCACTAGAAAAAAGGGAAAGAGAAAATTCTGGCATACTTGTGTTTCTGGAGATGTTGGTTGTGGTGCCTTCCACTTGGCCTAAAGGGGTCACATAATCTGCTTACCATCTTGTCTGTGCAGTAAACAGTCAGTTTGGGGATTCTGTGTTATCCCTGATCATGATCATCTTACTTTTTGAGCATAATGAAAAAAATCATGAAGCATTATGAGATTTGATTTAGAATGTAACACAACCTTTTTGTGCATCACATAATGAATAAAAATTGATGAATAGGTTAACTTCTGGTATTGAGATAAGATCTAATAAGATGGAATATATATATATATATATGTCCAAAGAAGCGGAAGATAAATATAATTAAGACCCTGACACAACGGGCATTAATCATATGCTCTGAGTCTAAGTTGGACAATGAGGTTGAATTTATCACTGAGACACTTTGTAACAATGGCTTCCCTGAAGACATTGTTTGATCTGTCATCAGGGATAAAATTTCTGACTTCAGTCCAGAGGTGCTCTGTATATTTCAGGTTGCTTTGGCTAGGTGATATTAGTGATAGATTTGCCAACTGGATCTCTGCTTGTGTATGTAAGTGCTATTTTTCTTCCAACCTGCTTGTGGTTTTTCACATGCTGACTGTTTTGATATCTGGTCAAAAAGACATTCTCCATTCCCCAACATAGTAGTTCTTTGATTTATTCTTTTAAATGTGTTTGTGGTTTGCAATACATTGGGAGAACCAATCAACGTCTGGATTCAAGAATTAAACAACATGTGTACACAAAAATATGGCAAGGAACTACTTTGCTGACTGAATAAACAACACATATGGGACTTCCATTGCAGAACATCTCATAAATAACCATAATTGTGCCTTGTCCTACAGTGCGGACTTGTTTACTAATTCAAGCAAGTCCCACTTGGACTATCACCTGAAAGTATTTGAGACCATTCATATTCTCACCCATAAACTGTCCCTCTGTAAACAGAGGGAATGTTTATTGGGTTTGAATTTGATTACTATTTAATTTACCCCTCCCTTTCTTGTCAACTTGCATTTTTTTTTTCTCCACCTCATTACAGTCCCTGCACCTTTTCCTTCTTAATCATTGTCCTTATTTTAACTGTGATCAGTGAGGACTGAAACCGGTTAGTTGATTTTATTTTTAAAAAAATGATCAAAATTAATCTATTCATGAGTGTCATATATATATATATATATAAAATGAAGCAGCCATTATTAAAAATATCAGTAGGATTTTTATTCAAAATTGTTTAGATATTCTAATCAGATAGAACAGCTCAATCTGCACTCAGTGTGTGGATTGCTTCCTAAAAATTGACAGAACCATGCTTAATTATTGATATGGTAGTTCTATTTTGATGTCTTGAAGGTGGGGGTCGTTTGGAAAGTAGAAATGTAATTCTCAACATTAGATTTTTTTTGTATTTGAATGCTTCAGAATTGTTTGACTTTTTTCTCATTTTTTTTTCTGCAGGTTGTGAAGGCAGAGCTGGAATGGCATCTCTAAAATTGAAAAATGGTGACACCTTACTCAACTCTCAGCTTAAAGATCTCTTTGAACTCTGTCAGAGAAAACTGGCTTCTTATTCAATTCCACTGTTTCTCCGTGTTCAGAAAGAAATGCTGATCACTGGGACTTTCAAATATCAAAAATCAGTTTTGAAAGAAGAAGGCTTTGATCCTAATATCATCTCTGATTCTCTTTATTTTATGGACTCATCTCACAAACATTATGTTCCACTTCTAAAAGATATCTATTATAAGATTGTGACTGGGAAAGTGAGATTATAGCTAGTTTTTTTTTTAATTGTGTGTGTGTGTGTGTGCAAATGATTGATTCAAAAAACAAAAAAAGGCATTTTAATAAATTTAAAAAGAAATGTGAGAAAACTTTAGTTTATAACTTTGTATAGTTTTATTCTGTTTTGATTTTTTTTTTCTGGTTATATCATCAAAATACACTTCTGTTTGTAAAATAGATTTTTTAAAAATTTATTTTGGTTGCTTAAAAAACAAGATGATTTTACAAGAAAAAGAAGTAAATGGATTTGGTGATTTTTGTCTCGAGAATTGGTTAATTGTGAAAGTCTGTAAAAATGAGAAATTTAACTTGTAATCAAAAATGCTGATTGTCAGACCTGAATTAAGTCCCCTTTATTTGTTCTTTTCAGATCTTTTTGTCCCTTTTTCATTCAACAATTATTTTTAAAAAAAATAACACTTCATTAGCATGTTAACTAATGCTACTAAAATCCCTGTGAATTTTCTTTCTGAAATTGCATTCTAGCCAAGATGGAAATATTGCTACAATTATTCTTGTATAAATTTTTCAAGAAAGTTCTAAATTGACTCCAGCCAAAAATATTGAGGATGTCATTGGCGGTGATTAAATAATCAGTCAGTTAAAATTTTGTTTCACAACCGGTGACAATAAATCCTTGATGAATTATATTTCATATTATTATTTTTTTCTTTAACAGTTGAATCTTCCATATTAATAAAAAAAAAATTACTCCGGTTTCAGGAGTCATCATTTGGTGATAATTTATATTTTGTTCTTTGAAGCCCACAGCCTATAAAGCCTGGACCAGTTTTCCTAAATATGTTATCATTTTAATAAAGATGATAAAGAAAAAGTGCATTCATTTGATGCTGGATTTATGTTAAGAATCTTATTATATTTTCTTACTTGTAACAATTTAATTATTAATGTATTTGGATTACTTGGTCTTTTATTCATTCTCGCAAAAGAATATATTTAGATGGTTTAATGTGGCACCTTCAATGCCCTACCAAGATTGATGATTATCATTTGGTGATTTTAGGATATGTTTGCAATCTTTTCAGATTTTCTTGTTCCTTCAGTCCCCACCTCTGATTGCTATGACTTTATTTTAGATAATTATGATTTTTATAACAGATCCTCAAATATTTTATCTCTCTTCTCTTAATACTCATTAAGTAATTAACTTTGATGAAAATTAAAGAAATTAGAACCTGATAATATTGGGTCTAATTTTTTATCTTGTGGGCAATATTTTAGGGCATCTTGATTATTGTTTACTGAATTTTTTGAAGGAAGATCAATATTTCTTTTATTTATTGAGACATTTTGCTGGTTATAGGACTTTGTTTTTTAAAATATCAAATTTTAATTTGTTAAAGTTATATTTGGTTCTGAATGCATTTTGTGTTTAGTTTTTTCACAATTGACTTTGATTTGTAAAATAAAAATTCTAATGAAATTTTTAAACATTTTCTTCCATCACTAATAATAATAATAATAATAATAATAAGTACTGTTTAATACATATTTAAGGTATAAGTTAACTTTTAAAATTAATAATATAATTTTTTAATAACCAAAATGATATTTTTAAATATTTATCAAAAGTTCTTTACTTTCTATGAAAGAAATTGATAATCTGTGAACATTTTTTCGTCTCTTCTATTAATATCTTATCTCATTTATTGTAATCCCCATTTTCCAATTGGAAGGTTGATTATACCATCATTGTACAAATATTTTTTAATGGTGCCTACTCTATATATAAAAAGAAAGTGTTTGAGAATTAATGAACCTCACCTATATTATAAATTAAACCTTTTTGTATCCAACTCAATGTTCTAACCACTGAACTGTTTCATTAATACAATTGCTCATATTCTTTTGAGGCTCTCCAAAATTTGGAATCAAAACATGGGTAACTGTTTCATTTTTTTTTTTTTTTATTACATGCTCTCTCTTTTCAAGTCCAATACTGAAATTTTTGTATATTTTGATTTTTCTTCTTTACCTAAACTTAGTTTCACTCTGCATTTCATTTTAGTCATCCACCAACATTTGTAAGAAGTCTAAGAAAGAAAAGTGTTTGTGTAAAACCCGGTGTAATTTTTTTATTAAAAAAATTTTTTTAACAAAAACTGATTACATTTGGATAATCATTTTTCTGTGTTTTGTACCGAAAACTATTTAGAAAGCTAAGAGTAAATAATCCCACCTGAACTGCTAGCTACATGTCATGGTTTAAAAGAAAAAAAGAATCGTTGCTTTGTTGAATATCAAATGAAAATAGAAATTTTTTTTAACCCTTTCACACTGAGATACATTATTCTTTCTAAAGATGGGTAGTAATTAAAAAATGAAAAGTGACTGGGGTTCCATCCTCATATTAAACATCTATCCATTGTACCACAAAGAGTTTGATCAGTGGTATGCCCTGATGCCTTCAGCAAAGGCATTCATGAATTTTTTTCTGAAACTTATGAAATCCCTTTTTGTATTTTATAGGTAAACAAATCTTTACCCTGTCTATAACTCAGTGTGCAAGTTGAAATGCATCAAAATTCAGAATTACTTTTTTTTTTTATTGTAAAATGAATGGTTTTAATGACCAAAGCAAAACATTTGCTTTTTTAGTTTTCATTTTATAAAATTGTTTTAAATTCAGTTCTTATATAAACTAACAAAACAAACAAACCAACCCTTGTAGTTAAGAAAAAAAACAAACCAAAAAAACAATATCATTTGAACCTTAATCTTTTCATTATTATTAATTTTTGAAAGGACTTTTTATTGAACTACAAAAAATTTATAAATCAAAATATCTTATTCTTTTTTTAATCAACTTTTTATTCACAGGTGGATGCTCTCTTGTTAAATTCTAATCTTTAACATTTAAGATAAACAAAAGTTTGGTTAATTTCATAAGGGTGCAATAATTGTCAAACACTTGTGTATAAAAATAGTGTTTGATGAACTGTTTAATGGTTACTGAAATTTTAGTCCTTCACTTTGGATTTTAAATGATAGTAATCAATTGCCTGAAATTTTGTGATGAAGCTGTGTAATGTCAAAATATTTCTTCCAGAATAAAATGAAGAATTAAAGAATTTTAATTCAAAACTCAGTCACAAAAAAGAAAAAAACTTTTTATTTAAAATCATTTCCCTAAAAATATCCGGTGACACTGAATAAAACTTAATTTCGTATTAACCCTCCCTACGCCCCAAAAATCAATACAAATGAGTTTCCAACATAATTTTTTTTTTCTTTTAAGCCAAATAATTTGATAAACAGGATTTTTTTTAAACTAAAGTTTTTATAGTTTAAAGGAATGTTTTCCTTTTTGTAATATTTTTTTTATGGAGTTGGCTTTAAATTGTCATTTTTGTCATATTTAGATTTTTTGTTTGTCATTTAAAAAAGCAACATGAAGCTTGATATTTTTTTAATTTCATAAAATAAAAAAAAGTATTTATATTCAAACCAGAGGTTTTTAAAACTCAAATATGTGTTAAGAGTAAAAAAATCATGTAATTCAAAAGATTATTTTAGGTGTTTTATGGGGGTCAGTAGAGAAAAACAAAGAAAAAAGTCCCCCCAACCCTCAAAAAATTATCATCCACAAAATATATTTGGGTGGTAAAGATACAAATTCTTATTGTTAAAAAAAAAATGTTTTTCTTTGGAGGAGTTGTTTTTTTTTGTTTTGTTTTTTAATTCTTATGAAATATTGTTATTTTTCTTCAAATTATTACATTTGTTTATTAACAATAGAAAAGTTTTAATTTGTAATTTTATCCCCTTTGTATATTTCTCCTGTGGTCATATGAAAATATACACATGAAAAATGAACTAACTATGAATGTGTGGATGTTTGTTTAGTTTTCTCTGCGTTGGCTGATTTCACTAAAACATCACCCAATTGTGAAAGTTTTAAATAAACTTGTAGGATACAAACACAATTCATTAAAACTAAATTTTCAATTTCATAAAGAAAATTTGTTTCATTTGGGGTCTGGAAAAAATAAGACACTTACTCTAAAATGATTCTTGAAAATTATGTGCATAAAAAGGTGTGGAAATTTGAGTTTTACAAACATTAAGTTTGTTATCATTTGTTAAAAAATGAAAAAAAAAATGATTCTTTCCTGAGCTAAAGTCTGAAAGAATCACAAATCTAAAAATAAATTATTTTAATTTCACTTACATTTATTTTTCCCCTTTTGAAAAGGAACAATTTGAAAACAGTTTTTAACAACGATCAGAATTTCCCAATGCACATACAGAAATGTAGGGAGGAAGAGAGAAAGAAATGGAAAATAAGTTTGAAAAGAGAAGCAGAAAATGTATCTTTATTTTAAAATAGAAAGTCTTTCAAATATCAAGATTTAAGAGAAAATGACGACAAAAAATGCTCTTGATGGAAGAGTAATTGATTGTGTCCTTTTTCTGACTACGGCCAACTGGTAAATAAGGTCCCGCAGGTTACATTACTAGGCTGAATTCTAACAAGCCGAAGTAATGTAAACAAAAAAAATATAATCCATTTCTGGCCATGTATGAAATTAACCTAATAAGAGGATTAACATTTGAGCTGATAAAATTATGTATGATCATGTTGGTTGAATTTATCCGACTTTATTTTTTTTTATTCCTTTCAACATTAGAATGTATATTTACCCTTTGTCTTTTACTAATCCACAAATTATAAACAGCTGTGAGTTATCTTGCTTTTATGATTTTCAAATGTTTGATACTGAGAACTGAATTTTTTGTAGGAAAGCAGTCATTATGGTTGACAAATTAACCCATTTCTTGAGGAGATCAGATTTTCCAAGAGGAAAAGAAAATGTTGATACTTTTTTCTATTGGTATGATATCCTCTAGAACCACCTAAATGCAACACAATTGTTAATTTTTTTTGTTTAACAAAATATCATGAAAAACTTTTAAAATTCTATGTTGAAATGTAATTAATTATGTGTTAGCAAATTTACCAGTGTCTGTAAACGGTAGAGGCGATTGAAAATCATAAAAGTAAGGTGACTCACAGCCATTTACAATTCGTGGATTAGTAAAAGACAAAGTGTAAATATACATTTTAATGTTGAAAGGAATAAAAATAATGTTGGATAAATTCTACCAACAGGTTTATATTATTATATCCGTTCAATTTTTAAAGTTAATTTTCTTTTTAGGTTAATTTCATATGCGGCCATAAATGGATTATTTTTTTTTGTTTACATTACTTCAGCCCAGTCATGTAACATGCAGGGCTGTATTTACTAGTTGGTCATGTACAGACTCATTATATACAATTAGTTTGCTGTATTTATAAGGAGTGCTCAAAATCAGTGATAGAGCATATGTAGATCTACGTTAGGATTGTGTAAACATAGTCAACAGTATATGGTCTGAAGATTGTGTAGGCAAAAAACTGACAGTTATCAAGTGCCATTGACCTTATGTCTATGCTATCTTAGCATATGAACACACACACATACACATGCACATACACACTAAGCTAAGCTAGTTCAACAAAGAGATTGGTGGGGAATATGCTGGAAAAGATTTTCTTTCTGTTTTGAAAAACCTCTATTTAAAAACCTGGCTCAAACCCAAGCAAGTGCAAAGAAGTAAATAACTGTCATAATTACCAAGCAGTTTGTATAAATTTTTATTTAAAATATTTGTTTAATTTTGTTTAAATAATAGCCAAGAATTATTTTACTACTTTTCCATTTTTTTTATTCAGATAAAAGGTAAATATTTCTTTTACAAATTCATTTAATAACCCCCCCCCAAAAAAAAGAAAAAAAAATGCTGAAAAAAATGGAGTCTTTTATTAATTTGGATCACACTAAAGAATCATTTGTTTTTTGTTTTTTTTATGACTGCACTCAAAAGCCTTGAACATTCATTCACTGACCAAGCAGAAAATTGCTTTGGTGACCAGGCAGGGAACTAATATCACAAATACATTCATTTTTGATAAATCATTACAAAAATCCTTTTGTATAATAGATTTATTTTTTTTAGTTCACATTAAAAATTACCTCTTAATTTACTTGAGTGGATTAACAATAATAGACAAACATTTTAATAAAGCATTTTACTTGTTTATCTGCAACTTTTCTTTGTTTTTCTAAACCTTCAGATAAATTGATAATTTTAAAAAAATCACTGCCATCTTTGTACACTCATTTGTGTATGTGCGTGTGTGTATGAGATCTAAATGAATATTCCTAATTAGTTTATTTAATCAGTCATATTGATGATCTGGTTTTTGCTTGTAACATTTTACATTAAGGTGACGTTTTCAACTGAAACCTAGTATATTATTTCATTTTGTACAATCCATAATATTTTTACTAGGGTGAGTCAAAAGTTTTACAATATTTTGGTAACTTATTTGCTTTATTCTTAAAGTTACTACAAAAGCAGTCTAGTATTCAAAGTAGAGGCCATTGTGTTGCACTGTCTAAAGCCATATTTCTACCAGTTCTTGTTCTTTGAGGCAAAGAACTCCTTTGCTGAAGCTTCCACCTCTTCTTGGTTGTTAAAGCATCACAAGCATGGAAAATGAGCTATAGATCAGAACAAATAATAATCAGAGGGAACTATGTCCTGACCGTATGCTAGGAATAGCATCAGTTTGATTCTATATGGCGTTTATCCTGGAAACTAGTATGTATGTAAATATTGCAAAACTTTTCACTTGACCTAGTATATGTTGGATCAGTTTGCACATTTTTCGAGCCAATCTTTGATAGTTTTGTTATCTAGGATATTTTAATTTGATGAAATTATTGATTATGATCAATAATTGGAGATTTAGATTATTTTTGTCATTTTTATGATTTACTAATCAATAGATTTTGATAGAATGTTTGGCTTTCTGAATATTGTCATTTTCTATGAAAGTGTGTCTGATAAAAAACCACATTCTTTTAAAAAATTGTCTTGGTTTAAAATCAAGAATTTTTATTTATTTATTTTTTTTACAAAAATTTGATTTACAAAAAAATAAAAATAGAAGAAATTTGTGCCATTTTGTTGATTCAATTGAATATGCTTAACATTGCAGTTCTAAATTTGGTAAACCTGCAACTTCCTATAAAAAAATTACCTAAATAGTTTAAAATTAAGGATATTTCACCATTTTTGTGTAGGAATCACAGGTTTCGCTCATTTTCTGTAAACAAGTTGGACCAATTAGTCTGTGTTTTTTTTTTCAAAAAGTGTATATTTACCCACACCTTCTGCCATGATCAGGGTGTGAAACCAGGTCAATTTTTTAAAAGGTATACTGATGGTTTGAATTCAGATTTTTCCTTTTCTTAGGTTAGTTGCCTAATTAAGGCTGAAGAACCCAATCTGCCCTATTATTTACCCATAACTAGTGGGAAGAACAGATGGATTCATGCCATTTCCAAATGCCTTGTCCAGGATTTGAACTCTGGTTGCCAATTCCATTTCCAATGACAATAACTGATATGCTAAGAATACCTCCAAAAGGATCTAAATTGATAAAGAAATATCAAACTAGTTTTTTTATTAAGGGTTTTATCTTTAGCTCAGTACCCAAAAGGGCAATATATTTTGTGTCTTTGTAGGATGGAGATTTTTTTTTCTCTGTCTTAAAACATGCACAAGTATGTGTGGGTGTATAATTGTAAACTGGCCCTTTGGCCTAATGAGTAGAGTGTTCGCCAATAGACCAGGAGATTAGGGTTCAATCCCAGGTCAAGTCATACCAAAGACTCAAAAAATGGTACTTGATGCCGCCTTGCTTAGCACTCAGCAATATAAGGTGAGGATCAAGGGTAAAGTGGAGCAATCCTGGGAATGGAGTAGCACCCTCCCCTACACCTCGGTGTAATAGCTATTGAAAAGGGAGCCTTTGGGTCACCCTCGACTGAGGTTGCCAACTTTACTTTGTTTACATTTAATAATTTAGAAATACCTTACCTCCTCAGAACATTTAGTATGCTTGATATTAACATGTTCCTGTAAATCTTGAAAAAGATTTTTTTTTATTTTATTATATTTTTTAAGGTTGCACAATTAATTTTAATGTCAACAACAAGTCTACCTCTGGATTGGTCAGTTAGAATTATCAACTGGTTCCAAATGCGACTGCTGTTTGATTTATATGTTGTTATTGCTTAATTTTTGACCAATAAATTTGCTAGCACATTCACTTTTACGCTTTTCAACTGCTGAACTCTTCCTTTCATCTTTTTAGTTATTTCTTTGTAGCTCAATTAGTTTTCACTTTCATGATGTAATGGACTCTTAACACTAGGCAAACTCTATACTCTGTATTCCCTCCTTGTGATTCTTTTGTTAGAACAAATTTTAGGCTGTTTAAAACTAACATCTTAGGCCTATATATGTCTTTCAAATTATAATAAACAAAGCAAAAATGATTTATTATCAATTTGACTGCTGGATTTACCAATGCCATTTTGGCAAATGACAGCCAAAGCATTTTTTTTATTAGCTCTAATCTTTTCTGTGTTTTTAGCTATTTATATTCCATGTCTTTATTTGTAATATCTTTTTGTTTGATGTTAATATCATCTTGGACCGAACCTTGCTCAGTGCATGTGAGTATACTCCTACAAGATCCTGGAAGAGAAGACGATCAAGTGATTGTTTACCTTTTTTAACTCGTCGCGATAAGGAGGGAAGTGACGTATGGCATTTCTCATTAGCCACTTTCAGTTTAAAGCCCAATAGCAGTGACATTTTGATTTTTTCAGGTGTGTGCTGCATGGTTTTGCATACACTGTGAACTTTTTACTGCATGATCGCCTGCCAATAATAGTTTCAGTAGGGTCACTTGGGAGAGCAAATATGATGTTGGAAGACCCAAAACTTGTAAGGACCCCAAGAACATAACTGATGAGGCGTTCATGCGCACTCTTTGAGCGTGTGATTACAATTTACAGATTAACTTGCAGAATTTCAAAAACGTCTCTCTTTGAGATGATGACATTTTCTGCTCGGATGATTAGAAATATATACTACTTTGAACTTAAAAATGTTCCTGTGGTATTAGAATTTGAAGATAGGTATATAGCAGCCAATAATAAATTAAAAAAAAAATGAAAGTACTAGTTTAAAGAATGTTCCTATTGATGTTCATATTAGATAGATGATTAAATCCTCATTTTCTTGGCAAGTCCTCTTGGTGGCACTCAGTGTCTGCACAGAACTTTTTACTGGTTAGCCTATACTTTTCTGTCCATATATTTTTGTCCATAGAAGAACATTGTTTATGAATTCATTTTTACTTCTCCAGCAGTGCCCAGCATATCTTGTTCACAGTTCATATACCTTGGTAATAATATCTCATCTACTGAAAGTGATGTCAACATATGCATAGGAAATGTATGGACTGATTAAATCATAATTTTTCTTAATGTTATTTTTTCTAGTTTTTTAATTTAAATTTTCATTGTAATCAAATTAGAATGCTTCATCTCCTTAGTGAATTCTTTGCCATTATTTGTTTTTTAGAGTATCCTTTATTGCTACAAAACTAGAGAAAGCTACATGATACTGTGCCTCACCTATCCAACACCTTATGAATTGGCAATGAAGAGTTGCACTAATTTAGTTATTTTCCATCATCCTGCCTCATATTGATATTGACAATCAAGATTGAATATTAAGTTGCACCTGTTCTTTTAAAATCCTCCTAAGGGGGATAATGAGAAATAACAGCTCTAGAGTAAATTATTTTAAAACTTCTTTATTATCTCACACTTCATTACATCAACAAAACAAACATTTTTATTTGGAATTTAAAAAAAAAGAAAATTTTTAAATTACTGCCTTACCAATAAAACAAACTTTTTCACAGTCCACATTAAAAGCACTTTTAATCTGAATTATAGGCTTCCTTTTACACATGTAGGAAATAGAATTATTTTGCTGCAGCTAATTTCAGTCATCTACTTGAAGTAAAGACTTATTATCTACAGTTCCTCTTGCAAAAATAAAAATAAATCAGACAAGTCACATTAATAAAGCATTTTTAAGCTTATTTTTTTCCTCCAATTTGGTCATTGCATCATCAAATCGCACTGACAGCATAGATTTCCTTGACTCTTTCTCCTCATCCATCCCTTCCAGCACGTCTTCCAAACTACATTCTGTGTCTGCACAGAGCTGACATAAGTAAGTTTTTGCTGGTCAGCCAACACTGGCACATCCATGTGTAGGGGTCCATAGAAAAATGTCACTTATGAGTTTGTATTTGCTTCTTCACCAGTGTACTGCATGTCATGCTTGTCTTATTTGGATAATTTTTGAGATGGGAGGTAAGTGGCCATATAGCTGTTGTTTCGTGGAGTGTTGCTTCCAAGATTTGTTCAAAATTGCTTGTAGCATTCTTGTGTGGTTCTCATCTAGTGTTTTCTCTATGCCTTTTGTTAGTGTCCATGTGGTGCATCCATACAGTAGTATTGATACAGCCACTGCTTGGACGAAATCCCATTTCATTTTATCAGATGGAACAAACTTCCAAATGATCAATAACCAATTGGTAGCAGTCCATGCTTTTGTTAGGCGTATATTAACATCAATTTCCGTAGATGAGATATTGCTGTCAAAGTATGTGAACTTGTCTACTAATTTTAGAAGACTGCAACTTAGAGTGGAGATGCCTCCTGTTGTTTTCTTTAGGCTATGCAGTAGAGATTCTGCTTGAGCAGATGTATCTGCAAGAAGGGCTGTATCATTCTGCTCAAAGTACACAGTGTAAGTAGATTATAAACACATATGGTGCTCATGAATCTCCTTGTATAACTCCAGCAATAATGTTAAAGAAGTCTGTGTCTCCATCTGGTGAGCAAACTTTGACTTTCATGTTTCTATAAAGCATCATTATGGCTGTAACAGTTCCTTTGGGGAAACCATATGCTAGAAATATTTGCTCCATCTTCCCTCTGTGTATGGAATCAAATGTATTGGAGAAATCTACAAACAATAGTGTTGCTTAGAAAGTTTTTGCATGATTTCCTTCAACGATTCAACAAACTGTCAGAATCTGTGATGATGTAGATTGATTTCTCAAAAAAATATTCTGATATTTCTGAAGAATTTTCTCAATTTCAGGTTTGATAAAGTTGAGAAGCAGAGCATTATAAGCCTTAGCATCTCTAGAAGTAAGAGTTATGCCTCTATAGTTCTCGGTGATTGTGAGGTCACTTTTCTTAAAGAAAGGGAGGCAGCAGTATTTTGTCCATCTCTCCATTGTATTTTGTGTAAATATGGTGTTGCAAAATTGAAGAAGTAAGTCATCAAATTTCCTTGTCTTCCATACTTCTGGAGGTATTTCATTGAGACCTGCAGCTTTTATGTTTTTATTGGTCATTGCACTCTATTTAAAAATCCTTGCTATATCAAAATCTGAATGCTTTAAATATTTACATATCAAAATACTACTTTTTTTTCTCAGATATTTATTAATGTCAGCAGCTTAAGTCCAGCATATGAGACCCAATGAAGGAGATTAGGAAGATTGTGTTGCATCAATTTTCAAATGCTGAGGTTTTGTCAGTTTTTAGAATAAGCATTAAAAATCTGGACTACATTGTTCTGTTGGCTATCAATAGGGCAACTTTATCCATAACTGACCAGTGGGCCCACAGAATTTAAAAGTTCTTTAGAGCCTTTCACTTTTTGTTTTTTCAAAATATTTAATTCCTTTCTACTCTTCATTGACTAAATTATTTAGCAGTTGTTCAATGTACTTTTATTGTTTTTATCAAAATCAAATTTTTAAGGTTATTTCTTGGGTTGGGAGGGGTTAAATTATTTTTTCAAAACATTAATCTTTCCAGTTTGATTTTAACCAAGACAATTTCTATGTTAAAAAATTCTAATTGTAACTTTTAAACAATACCATTTCAAATTCGTTTAGTCTCATGCCTTTATGATAATAGCAACAATGATAGAGCAAATAATCTATAGAACTGGGGTGCCCAATCCATCAGTTGTGATTAACTAGTAAATCACAACAATGGTGTGGGTAGATTGCATGTCATTCAAAAGAATTTTTTTTTTTTTTTTTTTTTTTTTTTAGATGCTTGCCTATTATTTATCCTCCTTTTATCAGGTACCATTTGATTGATATACTGGACAGCCAGTCTGCTGGTACTGAATGCTTTGTTTATTTACCAAGTAGAAAATGCTACTGCAAAATTGCAAGCTAAGTGACCTACTTAGCCTGTCGATTTATATTTACTAAAGAAGGGTTCATTTTGTGAAGCAATGTACACAAGCATATATCGCATATATAAAGTAAATATATGGATAAATATGTTTAGCATTTTTTAATACTAGTCAATTATTCTGACTGAGTCATTTTGAAATAGCTTGCAAGGTGAAAAAGTGTGGGCACCCATGGTGTAGTATGATAAAAATATATTTTTAGAACTTACAATTCTAGGAAGGCTGAAGACACGTTAGCCAGAGTATAAAGACAACAAAGCTGAAGATATTTGTGAAGTAATATCAAAATTTAAGTTTTTATGTTTATTTAATCTTATTTACATTTAGCACATGGTCACAACAGTTGGGTAACTGCAGAGTAACAAACTTATAACTGTTGCTTGCAAGAATATCTCAACAGAAATGGATGAATAGTAAAACTGTTTTATTTCCTGTCCTATAAAATGCACTGTAACTTCTCCACATTTCATAGCTGGCCTCTTGTTATAATTCCTGTGCATTGAATGTATTAGTTGCACTTTTTCTTTGTAAATGTATATCATTTATGTTAGCAAATAGGAATCTTAAAATAATGTAGGTCTAATTTGAGTGTGAATTCTATCTTAACGTATTTCAACAGGTTGGCACTTTTCCCTTCTGTCTTATTTTCATACCTGATCAGACAATGCTCAATGTCATTTAGTAAGTTTTGTCCTGCATGAGGCCAGAAGTATGGGGTTCCTATTTAGAATCAAACTTGCAATAAACTACTAGCCTAACTCACTAAACACTTCACTCTGTGACACACCAATAACTAAGCATGGTTTTGACATAATGGCTTGAGTACAGGATATCCAGTGAGTATCAAGTTCACTAATAAATAAAAATGGGCCTGCAAGACTAGTTTGTTGATGATTTGATTTAGTGATTTTAATGGTATGTCAACCCATGTAGGGTTATTTTATGCCTAAATTTTAGAGAATTGTATTCTTTATACATTTATATTTACAATTTTTGTGTAGTTGTTTCTGAAGATATTTTTATATACAATAATATGATATAAAGTATTCCTATCCAATATGCATCATTTTCATACAGTTGTACGAGTTCAAGTATTCTTATCTAATACTAATAATAGCATAGTGGCTAATGTGCTTGACTACCACATTGTAGTATGCAAGTTCAAACTTCAGTCACTCTATTACATTCACTTTTAGACTAATACCCTTGGGAAAGGTATAAAAGTCTTTATTTCTTCAGCTATGGGTTAATAGTACCTCTACTAAGACAGCTTTGGCATTAAATAACCTATGAAAGTTGATATGCCATGAAACAAAGAAACCAAGCCTTGTGTGTGTCTCTGAGTATATACTATGTATATTGTGTGTATGTATGCTTGTGAAGGTATGTATTGTACATATATATATTTCTATGGTTAGTTACTATTTTACGTAAGTGCATTCTTGTATGTATATGCATATATATGATAATGTAAGTATTTGTGCTAGTTTCAAGTAATTATTTCTATTCAATAATAGTCATTTGTTTGCATACAGTTTTATGGTTTCAAGTAACTAATAATAATCCTTAATAAACAATTATAGCTTCAAGTAACTATTCTTAATACAAATAATTTCCAGTTATATGGCATCAAGTACTCTTGTTGAATATGAATAATTTTTAAACAGATCTATCTGACCCACAGATGAGTCTCTAACAGGTACTACACTCCTGGATAGAGTGGACCTGGGAGTAATGGCAATAAAGGAGCACTGTATACTCCCTAGATGTTCAGATCTAGAGCTTCACAAACTCAGGCCTCCCTTTTTGGGGCAATCTCACTTCTCTGGAGAGAATTGAGTCAGCATATTCTCAGCCTTGTCACCAGTTCCAGTTGTTGATAAGTATACTATTATCGGATGCCACTGAATATGTGTGAATCTATTGTGGAAGTATACAAGCCATTTGCTTTACAGAGTAAACCCATATACACCTCTCCATTCACACATTGGAAAAGAAGGGGATGATATAAATATCTTAGCATGGTCAACTTAAGATATTTCTTGAATTTTTAAAATTTCTAATTGAAATTTAAAAAAAGGTGGAATTTTGATGTTTGACTACAACCATTGTTTCTTTAGGTTGTTAACTTGGTTGATTTATGCTGCATTAATTATATGTTTAATCCTTTTGTAAAATGTTGTCTCAATAATTTTGCTTAACTTTCTCACTGATTAGAGGCATTATTTATATGAACAGTTTATTTTTAACTTTAGAATTATTATCTAAGATTTAAACCATACCTCTATGGATAAAGAACCCTAAAATGTATTTAATCCTGTTACACCAGTATACTCATCATATTTTTTTTTTCTTCCAAACTGTCGCACTAGTTTACTAGTGTGGAGATTATGCTCAAATGCCAGAGGGAAAATTCAGGCTCATGAGGTCAGGGTTCAAAAGGTTAAGGTAACCCAAGATGTATTCATTCAATTATGACTCTCTGAACACTATTTTAATTCACATATTAACTTTACATTTTAGGTGCAAAGACACTTCTATAATATATCATCCTCATCATTTGCATATTTCATTTTTGTAAAATTAATCGTCCATGTGTAGAAGCCTCTTTTAATTCCCTATAGAGTGGATAAATTATTTTCAGGAAATTAGCAAAATAGAGGCTATGTTCAAACAAGTCAATCATCTATATAAAAACAAACAAAACATGGTAATTGGATCATCAATTGTGTGTTATTGTACAGTAGTATGAAAACAATAAAGCACTCACTTTTAATTATATTTTGCAAAACAACCTTTACACAATTCTACACCATAGTGTGGCCTCCAAGTGATGTTTTTAAATATTTACTTGGTCAACAATCAACCAATAGGAAACTGCCTTACATTAAGATACGGCTAAACAACAAAAATTTCACTCTGCTTGCAAAATGGTTAAGATTATCTACTCTTATAAAATATTAGGGCACTCAAATACTCGAAAGACATTTGGTGGATCTGATTTTTTGTTTATTTTTTTAAATGATCAGCCCCATCATGCAGCTTTATTTATGATGATTATCTTATAAAAACATATCAAGATTTAATTCCTATCAGTTAATGTTTTCTTTGAAATATTTATTGCTTTTTTTGTTGAGCTTTTCTCAATTCCATTTTTGCATGTTGAAACATTTACTTTTTTTTATCTTCCTTTATTGTGAAGAGTTCTGTAGAATCCCTCTTAGCAGGCTGCGACGAGAAATTGGACATAGTTTATACTTTCTTACTTTATATATGATTAAAAAAAAACTGATACCTGCCTATTACATTTGGACTTTATTTTATAACTTTGATGGTATATTAGACTCAAGTTATAATCTCTTGGGTGGTAAACAGGTCTCAGATTTCAAACTAAAAAAAGGACATAGAAAAAATGTGACTTGTATATATTAATCAAAAGCTCCCGAAATAAGTACTAAAGTGAGTTAAAAATTTTGCTGTATTTTGAAAACTTATTTACCTTACAACTAGCATTCTAAGTAGAGACCTTAATGTTGCACTATTTTAAGTCATCTTTCTGCCAGTTTCTTTATCCCATGCTGATACCAGTTTTTGTCCTTTGAGACAAAGAATTCTTTCACTGAAGCTGCCAGCTCTTGGTTGTTGAAGCACTGTGAGAACTGGTAATAAGCTATGAATCAGAATCACTAATAATCCAAGGGAGCTAGCTCCAAACAAAATGCTGGTTGTAGCATCAGTTCAATTCCTTCAAGTTCTTGGAGTTTTTTCCTTAAACTAGCATGTATGCAAATATTGCAAAACTTTAGACTCACCTAGTACTATTGAACCTCTTCAGGATTTGTTTTTATTTTTTTGGTTTGAGAAAAGAAATGTTTTATTTCTTGTCACATTAAAGTTTTGTTTTTCTATATTTTATTATTTCATTCCAGTATTAACTGGTGGTATTTTACTGGAGTCTGAATGACAGCAAGTCTCCTCAGGTCTCCAGGACCCATCTCAGTATTCTGGGTAATCTCAGCAATACTGTAGTCTAGGTGGTCTTGATTTTTTTACTAATTTTGAATTCCTCCTATCCCTTCTTCAAGCCCTTGGGGACCATTCCAAGTGCATCAACTACAATTGGTATCACTGTCACCCTCATGTTCCATAGCTTTTTTAGTTCTTTGGAAAGGTTCAAGTGTTTGTCTATCTTTTCAGTTTCTTTTATTTTCACTTTGTTGTGCACTAAACAGCAAGTTTTTTTTTGTAGGGGGGTGTTGTTGATTAACAGTAGGTCTTGTTTCCTGGCCAGCTCTTTTCCTCATTTTCTTCATACATACAGTCTGTCATTTCTTGGATGTAAAGCCTTTTGCATAGTCATCTACTTTCTTGTCCTTTGGTCAAATTTAAGAATGATCCAGAGTATCTTACAAAAGGGACTACCCTGCTGTTTATTCTTTTGTGGAGATATCTTTTGTAGAGCTTCATTTCCAGTAGCTTTCCTGTCCGTCTGAGCTTCTTATTTTTCCCCCCACATTTCTGCTTGTTGTGTCCACTTCCAATATTCCCAAGTATTTAAAAAATTTTTTCTCTCCATGCATTCTAATGTTTTCCTGATTTGGTAGTTCTGTCTATTCTGCTGTTTTTCTTTTCTCACTTTTCATTATGAATATGGCACATTTTTCCATGCAAAATTCTATTGCTATATCATAGCTGTATATTCTTATTGCTTGTAACATTCTTCAGTCTTTTTTTCATTTTTGCAAATATCTTTGTCATCAATGTACATAAGATGATTAATCTTTTCTTATGATTTTGTAAATTTGTAGCCCCTTGTGCACTTCCTAAATATATAGTTCAGTGGCATCATTGCTCTAACAAATAGCAGTAGTAAGAGCAAGTACCCCTGGAAGATGGCTTTATGATTTTTACTACTACTTGGGTTTCTCCTCCCATTGTCAATTCCACCCTATAGTTTTTCATTGAATTCATGATGAAGTTTTATGATTTTATCAGATATTATGTACATTTTCAAACACTGTATTATCCAAGTTTGTGGGACCATGTCATTGGCCTTTTTGTATTCAATTCATGCTATGACTACATTTTACTGCCTCGTTTTGGTCTATATATAGTTGGTGATTTGTTCCTCTTGATCCTTTTTTGTTCTTCTGGAAATAGTCCATGATATACAAGTGAGTTATTGATTTCTTTCAGTATTTCCCACATGATAGGTAGACATGTTATTGGTCTATAGTTGCTGGGAATGGTCTTGTTTTTGGAATCCTTCTGTATCAGAGTACTTTTCTCTCTTCTAATCTATTTTAGTATGCTTGCTTCTTGTAGGCTTTTTTTCAGTTGCAAGGCCAGTCTGTGATGGATGAATGTGAATTTCTAAACCAGAATCCATATATGCCATCATGGCCAGAGTGTTTTTCTATTTGATACTTTCTTGATGGTTGCTCTGAGCAATTCCTAGTGTATGTTTGCCTCAAGGACATCCTCAAGATCTTCTAAGTTTTTTCATATTATTTATCTATTCAACATTTCTGTTCTTTCTCTTTCTATATTTTACTCCAAAATTGTTTTGTTTCTTTTGCATTCAGTTTCTGATTAGTCTTGGTGCACTCTTTACCAACAAGTTGGTAGAATTTTCCTCTGTTATTTTGAAAGGTCCTGTTTTATTTGTATTGCTTGACCCTGCTCCTGTACCTTTTGAGTCACCAATATCTTTTGGTTTATCTCATCCAGTTGTATTGATATTGTCTGCAGTTGTTTCTTTGGGGTCTTTTCTTTCTGTTTGATTCCTGTATGTTTTATCTTCTTTCATAGTTCTTCTTGCTCTTGCAGTTTCTTTATTTGTTCTTCTTTCCTCATTTCCTATCAAGGTTTTGTATTTCTTTTTAGATTACTTTGGGGGATACCAATTCTATCACTGATTCATTTTGCTTCTACATAGATTAGCTCGTTCAGTTTGATGATGTTGTCTGTTAGGATATGTTTCAATAATTTATTTGCTTTTTCGGTCTCTACAGTGTCTTTTCCCCTGTCTTAATTCCTTAGGGATAGTAATGTAGTCTTCTATTCATTCACGATATTTTTCATTAATTATACATTTTTCTTACCTTCTTGTGTTAATATTGATGTAATGGTTTGGCTTTCAATATTTTGTGTTTCAATTCATTTTGTGGTGGTGGTGATGGGTCTCTATTTGATTTTATTCTTAACAATATACCTGTTCACATATTTCTAGTATCTCAAGGTTAGAAAACCAGACTTTCTTTAAAATTATCCTTGCTTGGTCGGCATATCTTTGTCTTATATTAAATTAAGCAGATTCTGCCCAAATCTCCATCTTCCTCCTCTTTTCTCTTTATGAAGCATTGCTTTCAAGATAACAGTACATCATATTTTTGTTGTCTTCTTTAGTCAATTTTTGTCTTTGATATCTATGTTGCATTGTTTCTTTGGTCTTTGTATACCTGAAATAGAAACAGTCAACATTTGCAGGATGCCAACTGGGTCTACTACATTGGCTATCAAAGGAGCAGCTGCTGATCAGGACACTCAGATCTGTCATCTGAGTCCCACATTGATTTGTATTTGTCACTTTTAATGGGGAGTATATTGTGAATATACCAAACCCAGGGGTTGATTATTATATGTACTTCTGATACAAATGTGACCTGGTACTCTTCCAAGGAAGAGGACACTTCAGTGGGCCACAAAAAAATGTGGTATTTTTTGTACTTTTTTTTTATCTTTTTATCCTATTTTTACATGAGATTAAATTAATTCTTTTATTTAATAGCTAAACCATTTTCATTGCGCAAATGCCTGTCACTTGTAAATTCTACTGGCTCTTAATCATGGAATGTGTTGAGTGAGGTTCTTTTTAGCAGCCACTTGACTTTTAATCCATTTATTTTGAAGCTATAAATTTTCAATGTTTATTCTAAAGAAAACAGAGCACCCCAAAGCTTATTTGTTGCTTCTCAAATTAATTCAGGCCATTCCCCAACTTTCTTGAGGGCTGGGACATATATTCTTTTATTGTTTTTGTTTTCTCTTTTTTGGGACATTTTTCATTTAAAGTTCCACACATTTCTCTCTTTCTCCTTCACCAAACAATCCATTTTTCAAAAATGGTCCTTATCTAAAATCCACCCCATCATTTTTTTTATAAAAAAGGGGGAAAAAAAGTAAAATATTTACAATTATTTAATTTTGGTCACCTTAATTTATTCATGATTCATACCAGATAAATAATTGTATGATTTTTTTTTTATATGTTTATATACTACAAGTGTTTTCTCTTTGTGGTAATAACATGTTTATTACTCAAGATTTTTGTGAAGCATTTTTTTTCTCACTCTTTAAACTTTGCAAATATGGAATTATATTGATGAAACATGTTTGTTGAATGAATTGACTAAATGCATTATGATTATTATTTATTTTATATATTCCAATGTTTGATACATTGCATTGATATGTTTTGCAGATATGTCTAGGGATTTTGTTCCTTGGTCTTTGGAAGCAACACCCAATTCTCTTCCCCCTCTCCCCAATATTCACTTTAAACAAAACAGAAATATCAAACATAAACATTTTAGGGGTTGAGTTTACTTCCCATAAACAGAATTGGCCTTGAACAAAAGAGAAAAAAAAAGTTTTTGTTTTATTTACTGATTTATAAGTCAACATTTTTATTTTAAATCCATACATACTTTGGATAATTAGACATGTATTATTGTAGCTGTAAATTTTTCCTCAGTTAAATTTAAAGTATGATGAAACCAGATGTTCTTTGCCAAAATAAGTTGATACTTATTGCTACTTGATTTGGAAGGGTTACGTTTATGTAGGCAAAATGTTTTTTTTTATTTTTTTTTAGTCTGGTTGTAAATGTGAAAGAGTTATTTTTATCCATCTTCTTGTTTGATCTGAAGAAATCCTGTTAATTCTTTAGAGCATTGATTTATATCAATGCTTTTTAACAGGATGGAAAGAAATTTATTATCTTAATATGACAGATTGTTGTTTTTTTTTGGTTTTTTTTAAATATACATACACATATATATATATATATATATATATATATATATATATATATATAAGAAAGAAAATTAAAATCAGCTGTTTTTTGTTATTGTACACAACAAAAAAACTGAAGAACATTGGAAAGTACAATGATCGGAAATGGCTGAAAACATTAGTTTAACTACATCAAAATTTAATGATAATTACTCATCTCAGAAAAGTAGATGGCTGTGTGGAGGAATCTATTTGTACAGCTGTGACTATCAGAATGAAAAAAAGTTCCTCTTAGTTTCTGAACATTTAGAACTTGGAGCCTCCCATGACCAATGCGTTGTTGAATCACTCAAATATTTATTTACTATTCAGCACAAGTTTTGAACTCCCAACCTTCAGTTGTTATGAGTTTGTTTCACGTTGACCTGTTCCACTTGCTGTTGAAATAAGTTCTGCCCATTGAGTTCTATATTAGCTGATAGTATTTCTCTTGGTAAGTTGGCCGACTATAGTCGAGAGCAACCCAAAGATTCCCTTTTCAATAGCTACTACACTGAGGTGTAAGGGAGGGCTCTACTCCTTTCCCTGGATTGCTCCATTTATTCTTGATCTGTACCTTATAATACTGAATGTGAAGCAAGGAGGCTTCAAGTACCATTTTTTTGAGTTTTTGTTATGATTCAACCTTGGATTGAAACCTGGTCTCCCAGGCCAATGGTGAACACATCAGCCCATTAGCATAATGGTTAGAGTGTTCACCAGTGTTCCAAGAGACAGAGTTTCAACACTCATTATTAGGTACGGATCAAGAATAAATGGAACAATCTAGGAAAAGGAGTAGCGCCCTCCTCTATACCTTGGTGTAGTAGCTATTGAAAAGGGAGCTTTCAGGTGACCCTCATCTACAGTTGGCCAACTTAACTTAATTTTTTTTTTTTTTTTTTTTTTTTTTTTTTTTTGGAGGCCTTTGATCTAATTTCCTGGTGAATCACTGTCAGACTACCTTATTACATAGGTTTCTCGACCCTGGGTGCCTGGCTTGAAAAATAGCTGAAAACATAAAATGTTCTAATCTTCTATTTAATGGCATTACAAGCTGTTTTATAAGTTGAAGAAAACATGCTATTATTGCTGGACATCCAAATTGTCATTTATGAACAAAGGTTCAAAATACTATTACAAGTAATTTATATTTACTTTACTATTTTATTATTTTCTTTTACAAATTTTAAAGTTTTGTCTTTTTCTTTCTGTTTTAGTTATTCAATTGGTTGGATTGGGTTTTTTTGGGTTTTTTTTTTAAGAATCAAATTTGGAGAATGACACAAATAGCAATTGTTAAAAATAAAAAAAATGCTATCCTAAAATTGTCATAGTTCTTAATTCTAAAGAAAATAAGACTTTTATTATTAAATCTTTTCTTTAATTCTTGGCCAATTTGGCTTTGTGGGCTTTTTTTGTTAAACTCTACCCCTGAATATTGACTGGTTTAAAGAAATCTTTGGTAATGGACAAAAGGTGCCTTAGTTACAAGGGTACTGTGAATATTTGTTCAAATCATAAAAGTTTTACTTTATGTATATTTTAGCATTAATTTTTAAAAATATTGTTTTTAAATCCCATTTTTGCATTTTAGGAATTTTTAAAATATTATTATAGTTATATAAATTTTAAAAAAATCCTATGATCAAGCATTTTTTTTTGCTCTTCAAGTAGCTAGTTTATTTTATAGGCTGGTACAAATTTCCTGATTTTATTAATGAAATACCCTAAATATATAATAAATGTTCAATGTGATTTGATTCACTAGTTGATCATGCTATATTTTTTGTTGGTACAAATCGACCTACTATTGAGTCGTATACCAAAAAATACAGCTCAGTCCACCAGTGGGTATTATTGCATTGAATACATTAAGGATTTTGTAAGGTGAAATTATAGTATATTAGTTACTGATTTAAATATATGAATTTGCTTTCATTTATTTGTATTTTGTTTGATAGAAATAGCTCTTAAAGAGAATCATTAAAAACCTAAAAGATTCCTTTATGTGCTTCAAAACTGATCAGATCTCAATGTTTTTTAAGTTAGTGCAAAACAATCACTGTTGAGCAATAGATACAATGTTTTTTTAAACAAGTGTTTAATAAGGTTTTTGATTTAGGTAATGAATGGTAATATGTTTAAACATCCCTCTTGCAATATGATATAATAAAATATTTTTGTGTAGAAAAACATCTTGTAATTTTTTTCAATTCAATAAAACATAAATAAAAAAAGATGATGTAGCAAAAATTTTAATAAAATTTCTCCATGGTAAACATTGTCAAATTTAAATTTGCTCTTTTGTTGTTGGGGTAGAGGTAAGAGGGATAGAGAATTTTAGGAAATTTGGATTTCTATCAAACTTTTTATTTAAAAAAACTATTCTTTATTAATCAAGGATGATTTGTATGTGTTGGACATTTATTTATTTATTTTTTTGTAGTCCACAATTTATCTGGTCTAAAAGGACAAAGGTTGTTCCTTCTATCACACGCACACCACTTTTGTCCACATTTACTAATCTATTTGGTCTTGATTCACTGTGATAAGAGTTTGTTGAGAATTTCATGTGTTGAGTCATTGAAATTTTTTAAGTGAAAAATCATATTGAAATTTTAAAAGAAAAAATTGTCAGAAAACCAAAACAAATAACTTTTAATATTCACCACACAACTATGGGCATTGTCTAATAATATAGTAAGCAAAACCCTGTTTATATATATATATATATATATAAACAGGGAAAGTACAAAACAGGGAAAGTACAAAAACACTTGTCGATTTCATGTTGGATATGCTGCAGAGAGTCTGGACCAAGTTAGATTACCACATTGATGTTTGTTGAATAATAGGTGGGGTACACACAATATCTCTGAAACCACATGAAACTGAGATCATGCAACTGTAGCCACCAATTCTGATAAAGTTTCATTCTATACATATATATATTTGAAATCAAGGAAAGTTTTTGTGTTTGCCATATATATATATATATATATATATATATAGTTTATTCCATGAATACATCTGAAATACAAAAGCAACTTTTTTTCTTAGCCCTATAACAATTACAGAAGTACCATACTGGATTTTTGTTGTCTTTGTGTATTTAAAGAAAACAAGAAAAGTGGACTGGCAGTGCTAATCTCCTCTTCAAATAATATGAGATAGTACTGGCTTACATGGTAACAGCACCTGGGAAGAATCCCTGATCTATGCTCTTTTCCCTCAACTAGGATTCATGCCTTTCCCAAGAGCATTATTCCATGCTGATAACTATTATACTACCTTGCACTTCCAAGACATGTTTTCCTCCTTTTAGCTGCAAAATTTATTTTTGGCTACAATGTCTTTAAAAGTAGCCCACATTTTTTATAAAAGATAAATTATATAAAATAATTTTTCATTCATACAAATATATTTACAAATTAATAAATTTTACTTCTAAATATTTGGAAGTTTGCTGATGTTTTTAATAATCTTTTTTGTTAGCATATGGTAGGAAAACCTTTTTTTTTTTTTTTCAGACTATTATTCAACATTATAGACTAGGAGTGGCCAAACCACATCTCACAAGTCACTTGCAATGCTTTGACCTTTTGATAATATGCAGCTTATGGAAAGTTCTAAAGAAATCGAATATTCTAGAAATTTAGACCTGAATCCAGAGCAAGAAACACGTGGCTTGTAATAAGAACTTGTGAAAATCATGTCTGTCTATTTCTACTTGTCTTTACTATCTAACTTTCCATCCTTATTTTAACATTAACATTTATACAATTATTTATATACATAAATCTAGTTTAGTAGTAAGGCATTTTGTGTTGTCAAGTTTCAGTGGTTGGCCTGATCAACTTGCTGTTTTAGCAAGAGTAAAAAGGTTCTGAAAAGGTGTTTGGGTTTGCAAGAAAAATTTGGAGTTATTATATAATTAGATAAGACTAATTTTGTTAGGTGGAAATCTAATTAAAATATCTATGGTGTTTTTGGTTTACTTTTTCTTTTTTTTTTCTTTTTTTCTTAAAATATTTGTGTCTTTGTTATTACTGAAATAAATACAAATTAACAGTTTAAAACCTGCATGCATGAATAAATATTATTACATTTAATATGCATTTCTTAAAGTTTTTATAAAAAATTTTTTAACAAAATGTGTATGTTACAAAAAAATTGCACGTGTAAATTTTGTTCATGTCCTACAACTCTCAAACATCCGTGTTATCATTTGTGGCTCTTATATTAAGCAAGTTTGGCCACCCCTACTCTATTGACTTTAATTCAACAAATGTCACACTGTATCTCCTTTCCATATCACTTTCAGGCATTCTGTTTTGATTATCGAAAAATGGCAAAACTTTTGTTGAGGATTATTGTGAATTCATTTCCTTTACTTTTGAAAAACCAAAAGAAATTTTATACAGTATTATTTTAAAATTTTGTTTACAATAAAGTTACATTCAAGCATTGACGTATGATTACTTTTAATTTAAAGCAATGAAACTCCAGCAATAAACTTGTTTTACAAATTGTCTAAAAGACAAGATTCTCTTTTTGTTTTTTCTCTTTTCTTCTGGAAAGTCTTCTACACTGTGATGACTCTTGACCTCTACCATCTCACACACAATTTAAATCAGTCTATTTTAAGTTCTTTTAATTTTCAATCTAAAATCCAGCCATTTATGCATTTACAAGTAAAAAGTAAAAGAAAAAGTTACTTTCTCCTCATTTTAATGATTCACAACTTGATTTTCTTTTTCTTGAACAAATCAAAATTAATTTCTTGAGCTTAATCTAAAGACTTTTTTTATCAATGTTTTGGTAATTACCAAATCATTGGAACTTTTTTCATGTCAGTTATAAGGCTGACAGAAGAAACTTCTCATGGCTGATATAGGACAGACAAAGAAAAAACTGTTTTATATATAGCTTTTTCTTTTGTAAGTTTTCTTGACTCTTTATTTTAATTCTTTTTTAGACTTGTCAGAAAAAGTTTCCACTGACATTTCTGTGTGTGTGTGTATATATATTTTGTATACATTGTTCTATCTGCTAAAAGAAGAAAAAAAAACATTACCAGTAATTGTTTAGAATTTGTTTAAAAATGATTTGAGCAAGTTCAGTGTTATAATAAAATTTTACAACCATTTTACTGTTGTCTTTTTGTTTCATTTATGATTAGAACAATAAAGCTATTAAGCTTGCTATGAAGAAGTATAGGAATATTAGATATACTACTTTGTGTGGTTGTATATCTCTCACAACAGTAAATTGACCAAAGACAAACAATATTGAAAAAAGGGGAAAAAAAGAAAGTGTAGGAATGAAGACCATATACTTAATGTACAAAGTTAAAAAAAAAAAAACAAGAAACATGAGCCATCAATTTCATTTTTCAGAGAATCCTCCATCCTGTTTTTTGTTATTCTAAGATTGATGATAATGTAATCCTAAACAATCTTTAACAAGTTACCTTTAATACAAGGATGGGCTGAAAAGTTCAACATATAACATCTGCTGTTCACTTTTTTTACCAATGTGATCCAAACACTATAACATCAAAGGAAAAAGTGTAACTTGCAAGGGGGACTGTATAAAAATAAACCTTTTAGTCAGATTCCATGACTGAATCTTGGTCAGCTGATAAACTTTTCAGCAGAACCATGTCCCATTTTTTTAATTTCCATCACAGTATCATAACAGTTGTACATTTGTTGCTTACATTAATCTGTACATGGACAAGTTTCATGTATAAGATACAGAACCCTTGCCAGAATAGACTTGAGTGGAAGACTGTGAATATTATGTTGACTGTAATCCTATAGAAATTTATTGGATAGTATGAAATTATCTCAGAAAAACTGGATGGTAAAGTCAGATCTGCTCAATGTATGACTTTGTACCTGAAATTTAGAAAATGTAATATTAGGAAGTTGTATACCTTGTACATGGGTAAACTGACCAAAGATGAACAATATAAAAAAATTATTTTCTCTCCTACAGCAGAACATGCATCAAGAAAAATTTAGTAAAGAGATAATAGCTGTTTGAAAATCAGCTTCTCACTCCCAAGTAAATGGACTCACCGCTATTGTGAGTTTGAGAGGAAATTTTTGTTTTTAAGGTTTGATATGAACATTTATGCAAAATGTTTTTTATGCAAGATTTGGTCAGTAACAAAGATTGGTTGAACAGTTCATATCTTGGAAAACCACCAGAATTCCTGATTTGTTGAAAAGAGTCCTTTTTACCAAATGAGAAGATTCTTTTTTTCCCTAAAATTGTCCTCATACGAAAGCTAAAGTGCTTCTTCCATAAATAACTGCTGGAGAAGGGGTGGTGGAAAATATTTTGAACAATGGGAGTAAAGGTAGTGAGATTTTTGTTTATCTTACTGGCTTTTTAAGAGGTGGCCATCAAAAAAATATGTTCGAAGGAACTGATCAAGCGAATGTCAGTTCACTTTTGAGAGAATTAAGTCTTTACTTGGGTCTGAATTATTGCTAACTCATTATAACCCATCCATGGATATTATTGTAGTCTCTGATGCTTTGAACTATAGAATTAGATCAGTTATTTCACATATTTTTCCTGACGGAAGTAAAAAAGAAATAGCTCATGCATCCAGATCTTGTTGAGTGTAATCATGGCCAAATTGAAAAAGAAGCCTTAGCAATCATGTTTGTAATCAAAAAGTTTCATAAAATGTTATATAGGTGACATCTGGTAACAGATCACAAGCTTTTTGTTAGTATTATCGGATCAAAGAAAGGCATCCTAGTCTAAACAGCTAACTGTTTACCATAATGCTTTTGGACCATGACTTCATCATCAAATGCCAGTCAACTAATAAAATCGGCCAAGCTGATGCACTGTCAAGACTCATGGATTCTCATTGCAAACAACCAGAAGATACCGTTGTTGCCTTTTGGAATTTGCAAATCAGCAGTAAAAAATAGCTCGAATCTGATTGGCTTATTCTAAAGTTGAACCGTTACTGTCTCTTTGTGGCTATTTAAACGACTGGGTGGGTTTTTTCATGAGTCGGTCAGTCAGTCTGTAAGGGAAGAGTCTGTTAGTCTGCCAGTCAGATAGTAGTAAAGAGTTGAAAAGCAAAGTCTGTTTTCTCACAGACTGGTCCTCCAGGAATGGTGTAAAATTCACAATTAACTAAGTGAGAGTTAATTGGTTTCTGGAGTAGAAGGTAAGCCTCGCAGTGGTTTCTTTCAGAAGGAAACAGAAAAGTTGCTAAGTTCTCCCCATTCAATGTGAGTAGGTCTTAGGAGACATTTTTTCAAGAAGAAAGGACAGTGGAAGAAATTAACGAAAAACGTTAAATTCCTAAGAGCACCATCCTTCAGAATTGTCTATAAACCACTGAGAAAAGGTACCTCCAACTGAAAGAGTGGAGTAAATTGTTCCCTGCTTGTGAAAACCACGCGCCAGAAACAAAAGAAAAAAATAGGAAAAATAACTTTGAATTCAGACACCATATTAGTATTTAAGTAAAAAATTGTTTTTGTAATATACAACTTTTGTTTCGGTCTAAAGGCGAATAAGTCCATTTGACTTTCCAATTCTATCCTTTTATTCTATTTTCTTTCTTTTTTTTTTTTTGCTGTTGTATCAAATGTTGTGATTTTAGCTTAACTATGCATGGTGAAATTTGTACAATGCCAGTGGAAAAGTATGTGTTAAACTTATTTCTTTCAAAATAAATTCTTTATGAGATAAAATTGTTTGCTTTTCTCTAAAATATAGTTGGTTTTTTTAAGTTTATAGATGAGTTAACTCCCTCCTTCCCTGTTCTTCTACGCCTTTTGGTTATTACTTTTCTTTCTCTTCTCTTCCCTACGAAGATTCTCGGTTTACTAGTGTCTTGAACGGCAACATTCGAGGCTTTTTTTAACCTCCCTTTCCTTGTTTTTGAACCCATCAGTGACGAACTCAGGGTAATTCGAAAATGCTACAGTATGAGTAGAAGCGGAACTCAGAACTGTGTTGGCTTCAACGGTCATGTGACTGCCAGTTACTGCTGCAAAGGTCTGTGAAGTCAATGGCTTTGATCCATTATTACAAAAATTGTCCAATTCTATCGCACTCACTAATCAACAGTATGTCTCAATCGACAACTTTAATCTTTCTACCAACGTTCATCCTCGTTGTGTTTTTTTCGCCGAGCGTGTAGAGGTACTACTGAAACTGCAATACAAAGTCCTCAAACCATTTCATTTTGGGCATATGATGATCTTAACTCGCAGCTATGTCTACTGGTCATATTGTATAAACTTGTTTCAAATGTCAACGAGCAACAAAGTCTTCCGGAAAAATTAACTGTGTTCAGGGCTTGTTCTAGAATCCTCTTGATCGTGACTCTACGTTGACTTTTCGAGACTGACAAATGCCCAACATTATTTTATCCTAATTGGTTCTTATAGTAAGTTGCCGGAAGTATTTACAATGAATTGAACCATTTCCGGTGAAACTGTTATAAAACTACTGCAAGTTTTTAGCAGATTTGGTGTACCAGATATTTTTGTCTCGGATAACGGCAGTACATTTACCTCGCTAGAATGTTCAACCTTCTAGCAACAAAGAGATATTCAACGCTTCCGTTCACCACATTTTCATCTACAATCAAATAGAGAGCAATTTGTACACACGTTTAAGAGAGAGCTCTTAGAACTAGAAGACGAGGGACCTAAATAGGTAGACATTCAGATATTATTGAAAAGCTGTTGATCCATTTCAATCCAGAATGTGGTGAGTAATAGATCACTAACCGAAGCACTTTTGAAACAGATCCACCTATCTATTGACTTCTTACGCCCAGTTCCACGCCCTTTTCTTACAAGAAATACGATAATAAAAAAACAATTTATCCGCAAACATGGCGTTATGCAGCATGTGTTTTACCTGGATAATCCTTGCTCACCAAAGACTATTGTGGTGGTGTCGAAAAGTGAGTACAAGGTCATATTTTGTGCCGTATTGGACATGTCACCAATGATGTGGACGAACAATCTTCTGGCTGCATCCTTCACGCTCTCTAGTGACTGAATTACATGATTCAGTCCTTCCGATCGATATTTTGTGGGATACTTTTGAACTTCCTCAGAATTCCCAACCTAAATCAATTATAAAAAAAGGTAAAAAAGTTGGTACAAAAACAAGAATGATAGGACGTGTTTGAAGGTGGAGCAAACCACGACAGGTCGACTCGCGCCAACAGTCGTACGTATAGATACCTCAAAAGGTATTGCCTTATGAATCTATCATTTCGATACTCCTGTATGGGGTAAATAAGTTCATCCCATTCACAATAAATTCTGGGTAACACATCCAGAATGAGGAGAAAAAAAAAGAAAGACTGGAATGCAGATCAACCAGAGACCAAGCATAGGACAAATTTTTCTTAACAGCCCAAAGGGAGATTATTATTTATTGTCTCCATATAGTATATTTACCACATCGGGTCTGTCAGTATGGGAATGGAAAAATGCAAATAGCTACCCTGAATATAACCTCGTAGTAAAGAGTCAAAATCTATCATTTACTTTTAGCAAAGAATGTAGATAGCATAGGTAGTCAACAGCTGTGAAAAATGTAATCACAAGTGTACCACTGTACACACACACACACACACACACACACACACACACACACACACACACACACACACACATATATATATATATATATAGTTAGAATTCAATGCTACAAACAGCTCTGTTGGCTTGGGCTGTAGAATACACTGACAGTATATCTGTATGAGAAGTCTCTCCTAACGAGTGTCCTGCATATGACATTTAACCATCTGATGACGAGGTTCCAGTCGGTGGAGCTCTGGGCAATATAGAATACCCCTCTATAGCCATTGCTCCCAGATACATTCTGACTCGGAGTGGTACCACCTGATAGAACTTTGACATTTAAACTGTGTGCAAACGAATGACTTGCTTTAAACCAAATTGTTAGAAAGAGAACTGTTTGACTATTTAACTGTATGTAAACAAATGACTGTAATTGAATAGTTAGTAATACATAATACTTAATAATCTTTAAATGTGTGCCTAAATTGAATTATTGGTATTACTTAGCAATACTTGGAACTATATGACTGTGTGCAAATAAATGAATATTTGTCAACAGAATACTTAGTGTTACTTAGGATTACTTGTAACCACACCACTGTATGCAAACAAGGATTAATATCGAAAAGAATAGTATTAGATAGCAATAATTGAAACCATTTACCTGTAGAAACAATAGCAATACTAGTGAGCAGACAAATTAGTTCTAACCCATTTAAAAATGAAATTACCGACAAATTAATCTCTTACATATCACATATATCCATTTAAGCTTGTGGAAACAAATGACTGATGTTAAATTGTATCTGTTATATAGCAATTCTTGAAACCATTAACTATGCACAAACAAAGGATTAATAGTAAATGGAATTATTCGTGTTAGATAGCAACATTTGAAACCATTAAACTGTGTTAAAAATGAGCTCAGACTCGTTTAAAAATGTTATCAAGAAAATATGTTTACAAATCATGCATATTTGATATATATGTATAAAGAGGATTTTGCATGGAATAATCAACAATTGTTGATATGCCATAAAGCCCAACTAAACCAAATCCTATATATTCAATATATATGCATAAAGAGGATTTGACATTAAATGATCAACAATGGTTGGTATGCCATAAAGCCCAACTCAACCTAACCCAAACCATCAATGCTACAAGCATCTTGAAACCAAACAATCAACACACCGCTCCGTACGAAAATACAGAGCAATATAAAAATATCAAAAATTATAAAAATAAGGTAGTTTTCACGATTCCGATTTTCACGTGTTCAATCGTCAGGTGTGCAAGTAATCCACACGTCTGACATATTCACCACTGTACACGTTTATATTCTTTTAGAGTTATGTGATTACAATATGGATGTTATAAAAAATCACGTGACTCCATCTGGCTCCAAATTGGAAAGCAAATCCTTTCTATTATGGCGGTATCTTGATCTTTTGTTGGGCTGTTTTATTTGAGTCTGGATGTATATATATATATATATATATATATATATATATATATATATCATAACAGTGTCTGGTTGTCACTATATCACTTGGTGGGTTTGTGGCTGACCAAATGCTGTATAATTTGGAGAGTGCTCAATATCTGTGATAGAGCTATTATATTATGATGATAATAAACAAATATATATTAGTTTTTATATACACCTAATAGCATGGGTGCTTATCTGCGATCAATGTTTTCAGGCCGTCTTATTACGACAATCATCAGGCAGAGAAAGAAAGATATTAGAGAAATCGAAAAAATCGAAAAATATAATTAAGCGAATGTTTACATTGAGATTTGTATGAATCTTTGTGTGTGTGTGTGTGTGTGTGTATTAAATTTACGTGTTACTGTGTGTGATAGAATTGGAAATTGTTAGTGTGTGTGTGTATATATATATATATATATATATATATATATGTTTTAGTATGTACGTGTCGACTTATAACTAAGAAAAAAGATGTCATTGATCATTGATTATAAATATATAAAAATCTAATAAAATAAAAAGTTAACGTCTGTTTCTACTTAACCTTCTGCTATTTTTTTTTTTGATAATTTTATTTTTCAATTCATTTCAGCATTAACCTTTAATCACAGTATATGCAAGACTCATCGACAACAATATTAAGCTACATTTTGATATTAACTCATTACGTATAATTTGTTAAGTTTACACTAACCTCGTAATATCCTCCAGAAGTAGGCAGTTAGGGAGTTATAAACTATTACATTTCAGCCAACTCCCTAAGTGGCTCTGTGTCCCTCCTTTTATGTAATTTTCTTTCTTCTTGATGCTTCCTTCTGATTGGTTCATACCTGAAACTTTCGAATTTCTATTGATGATATTTCTCCCATAAGAGTAACACTACCGCCGCCGCCGCTGCCGCCACAATGAGGTGTGTCCAAAACAACATCATTTATGATTTTCCTTGAACAATTCCCAATAGAAACAAATTTCTCATTTTTATTTTCTTTCTGTTTCTTGAATTAATAATGCCATATTACCTTCTCGCTTTCCCAGTGTAGCTGGTATCTGTCCAATAACTGAAGAAAAAAAAAAAAAAAAAGGCAGCAAGTCTCATTGACAATTTAGATAAATCGTTCCGCATAGCGGATTACCCGTTGCAAACCTGCTGCATCCATTCCAATAATAAAAGCAAGAATGCTTGTTAACTTTATACTACAGAGAGCACATCAAAGCCTAATCCTTCCTGATATGGTTGACTTAGTGATGGGGAGTGTGATGTTAAAAGACACGAAACATCCAGATGACCCAAATCAGTTTACATTACTGACTACATCTACCTTGTTGTCCTAGTCAGGTGTGTAAATTCAAGAATCTCCAAATGACACCTCTTTATCGTCGCCAGGAATTAGTAAAGCTAATTCTTATTATTCCATTAATTTGTTAACAAATCAGTGTTCATTGATAGTCTTATAACTTATAGTCAACTCATCAGCCATTATCAGGCCATTGTTTCATGACAGTTGAAAGGTCAGCTATGACGTGCAGCTTTCAAATCTGTAGGTCTCGTTTCAGTACTTTCGACTTTTAAATACAATAAAAGTTTTCAATTGTTTTTTGTTAGTTTGTTTGTTGTTTTTTTTCGCTTTTTATTTTTTTTTTTAGTAAATTATGGAAATAAACTAAGTCAGGTTCTGGTTTATTTATTTTGTAAAAAAAAATCGAACATCAGATGACATAAAATCAGACACAAAGTTAATATTCAATTAAGCTGGACCCCACTTTATGGTCACATTACTTGGTCCCAATTCAAAATTTTCATCAGAAAGGATCACCAAACAAATGAAAATATTAAAAAAATCAGATACGAAAAGGAAAAAAACCTTTCCGACAAGATTATGGTACCGCATTTACCTGCATCTTAACCTACGGGCCTCCCTTGTGGATTTTATAAAACTGAATTATTATCACACAAGTTGTAGAATATGGAACTGCACATCTGTCTCATATTGCACTAAGTGAGCTGATGAACAGCATATGCCCAGCTGGGCTCGAGCCTCGGATCGTGCGCTACCTCCCCTTCTCTAAACCCCTGCTATAAAGATGACCTTGTTTCAAGTCCTGTTTGGTGGGAGGGAGGCAGTGACAAATAAAGGGCTCAGACCCGGAGGAGAGGTATCTGTTCCTCTCCAGCTTCTAAATGTCAAGGACAGATTCGAGGCCGAATGACTCCTAGATTCGGTTGGGCCACTTGCCTGTGGGCAATGACATCATTGACAAGCATTACATAGCACTAGATTCTCGGGTCGAGTTCAAGCTATTAGCAGGCGTACGTTCCAGACTCACGTAATATATCGAATGAGTCCAAGTCCAACGGTAGGCTCATCTAGCTCACATTGCATTTTGTGAGCTTGTGACCAGCAGGGCTTGAGCCTCGGCTCGCACCCTCCCCTCCCCCAAAACCTCCGCTATATGACCTCATGTCAAGTCCTGACTGGTGAGAGGTAGAGACAAATAAACAGAAGTTGCGGCATCTGTTTCTCTCCCAGCAGCCAGCTGCTAAATTTGGGATTTACGTCCCTACCACTTGCTAAAGCAAAGCCGCCGATGTGGAATCCAACCAATCATTGCCGTGGAGCCAGCTTGCAACCAAACACCGCTGCTCTCGTATTCAAACATCTCTTCTCAGGGATAATTTCAAAAAATCACAAAAACAGCTCTCCTAAGAGCTAACTTAAGAAAGTCTTTTGAAGATCACCTCTGATCTCATTACATCCCTTGGCAGATATCGCGAGACAATGACGTAGAATCCAGCTGCACCTGCAGACCAGCTTCACCGAGCACAAACACCTGTCTCTTGCTATGTCTACAACCTGACCATACAGCTATACTTACGATTTGCTCCACGCACCGAGGCCATCCTAAAGATCCATCTTGATTCTCTTGACGCGCTATTGTCAAAAACGTATAGACAGCCGAGTCTACGACTTTTTACATCACCGATTTTCAACACTCAGCAGAGACTACACCGACTTGATACAGTAACTGCGATTTTACATCCATTCACATTTCTCGTGTACGATTCACCCAAAAAAAACCTGACATTTAAACTAATCCACTTTTCCTTGTCATTGATCTAGTCCTCTGTCAATCAATCAACTCATACTTCACATACAAATGTTTGCGAGATCGATGCACTTATCGGGGTTCCGCAACAGGCATGTTTATTTTTTGTCTCTGAAAGTTTAACTTTTGGTGGAAATGGAATTGTGGGGTATTTTATCTTATTTCAGTTTCGTATTTTATCATTATTTGTTTCATTTGTTTTATTTAAACTTTATTAATTTATAAAACTGTGCAATGCTACTTCTGCTTGTTGCGGAGGCCAGATAAATATACCGGTCCCCGCAAACTTTTGAAAATATAAGTGATTGACAACGAACCAGGCAAGAATGACAAAACAAGTGTTACATAGCCATGATATGGCTACGTGTGAAACGTACATAATGTTCATAACATATATACAGAGAATATAGGAATCTCGAAACATGAAAAACACTTACGACTTCTTAGTTCAGGTACGAAACTTTTTATTACCTTTGAGCTTAAAGGTTCTTCGAGATAAGGAGAGAGATACACATTTTTTCTATTCTGGCTTTTTCATCTCCCCCCCATCTCGTGCGGCGCCCGTAGCGCACAAATTCGTCTGGCCTCAGCGAGCCCCGAAAGTCGACCCTTCTCGTTCGGTGTCCAGTTCTCAACTCAACTTTTTCAAATCTCCCAAAATCCTCCGCGCGCTTCCGGTGCATGATGTCATTCACATCCCCCTATCTGGGATTTTTATTTTGACATCTCTGAATGACACGTCCGCGCGTGAACACCTGCGTTCATGTTGCACCTAGCTAACCCATGCACTGAGCCGAAAGGTTCTCAGCCTAACTAAACCCAAAGGCATAAAACGAAATCCCTCGGCCATTATATTACACAAGGATGTTGCTTCAAAAGGCCAAACTTTATTATAGCGAATCGTAAATCGAAAAAGCGTACGGCGAACAGTTGCCGCGGCTGGATGGTGATCATTGGAGCAGGATCTAGTCGATGGTGCAGGTCTGCATAACTGGTACAAGACTGGTAGTCGTTGGATTGGTGGTCGCTGGTGCAGGACTGGTTTCTGCTGGTGCAGGAAGGTGATCGCTGGTTCAGGACTGCTATCTGCTGGTGCAAGAAAGTGGTCGCTGGTTGAGGACTGGTAGTTGCTGGTGCAGAACTGGTAGTTGCTGGTATGTGTGGGTGCAGGAAAGTGGTCGCTGGTTCAGGACTGAGAGTTGCTGGTTTCTGCTGGTGCAGGAAAGTTGTCGCTGGTTCAGGACTGATAGTTGCTGGTATCTATTGGTGCAGGAAATTGGTCGGTTGGTTCAGGACTGGTAGTTGTTGGTGTCTGCTGGTGCAGGAAGGTGGTTGCTGATTCAGGACTGGTAGTCGCTGGTGCAGAACTGGTAATCGCTGGTGCAGGAATGTGGTCGCTGGTGCAGGACTGGTAGCTGCTGGTGCAGAACTGGTAGCTGCTGGTGCAAGAAGGTGGTCGCCGGTGCAGGACTGGTAGCTGCTTCTGCAGGGAAGTGGTCGCCAGTGCAGGAGTGGTAGTTGCTGCTGCAGGGAAGTGGTCGCTGGTGCAAGAAGGTAGCTGCTGGTGCTGTCTCAAAGGGTATTAGATTAGACTTTCTGAATTAGTCCTGAAAATGGCTGTTAGATTGAGAGGCTGGTAGTTGTGTCTGCTGCATTGTGCCGTCTCAGGTGGTGTTTGGATAGACTTTCTGAGTAGCCCTGAAAAAGGCTTTTAAGCTGAGAGGCTGTCAATCTTCCTGCGTCGTCTGCAGCTGGAATCAGGACGCCGGCTTTAGGAGAAGCCTTGAGGAGTCCTCGTGGGCAGCTGTTGCTGATTAGGCTTCGGTCGCTGAACGACCAGGGTTGAATCTGCTTTCTTTCGCACCCTTGGCTGACGCCCACCCAAACTGATTTGACCTGGTTTGATACTGCTGCTTTTATACCTACTGTGTGCTACTAATCTATGTAGTCTACGTAGGATGACCTTGCTTATTATTACTATATAGTAAGTGAGAAACTTAATTCTACTTCGACCATGTGTTTTTTTTATTACAACCTATTTTGTCCATTAGTTGAGGATTGTCCTTAGAAAGACAGGCTGAATTTAATATGAAAAAAGATGTCCTGTGCGGAAGAATTTGGTGCCTTATGACTCGTTCCTAAATGCTATTGACTGACGACATCAGTGACTCATCACTTCTCGGAAAGGGGTTTGTTTTGTCTTTGTTTGGTTTATGAGTAGTCAGTTGATTACAATAAGCTTTAAAATTACGTTGATCACTTTCAATTTAGAAATCTAATGACCTTTGATGATAAAAATCGGTAAAATCGCTGCTCACTGTTGAATAATCAAATTATTGAATAAAATAAAAGTCAATGATAGAATTCAAGACATTAAAAGCTACAAGAATAGTGTTATAGTAAAATACATCAAATCTCTTCTGATTCATCCACTTAACTCTTCACACACCTAACTACTAAAACACACAAAACACAGACCCACAGACATCGACAATGTAGAAGAAAATAACAGCTACTGGATGTTGACCCAACAACGGCCAGTATCAAACTGAGAAAATCATGGCTTCTGCGCATAGGCTCCGCACATAGTCTATCCAAAATCCCCAGAAAATTCTCAGTTATAAAAAAAGGTAAATTTTTCAACCAATCATTTTTTCCACAAGTAGTATTTTCTGGAGTCGGTGTTTGAAATCGGGAACACATTAACAGAGGTCACCCGCCAGTTGAATCGCCGGCCGTCACGAGAGTGTCACCCGATAACACCGTCCGACCAGATCAAAGCAACCGCTCGTCGCCGAATAGACCCCTTCCCGCCAACCGGCCAGATGTTTCATCCGCTTGTTTATCTTATTTATTCAATAAACAAAATAAACTAAATCTTCTCGTCAGTCTTATTTTTCCTGCAACCACATGCTTGTATATAACAATAGAAAAAATGTTGCACACAACATTTGAGATCCAAAAAACACTGAAAAAAGTTCCATTGCTAAACTGAAAACTCTAATTAGCATTTGATGATCACTGCAAAGTAATGTAATATTATTCAATGAAAACTTTGGTGCAGGAATTTAATGCATATTTCGCTCCGTTTTAAGATGCATTCAGTACCATTTAGAAAGGAAATCGTAATTTTGGCAAGCAAAATTGTAGCACAAAATTCTCTTTTATGATAGATGTAAAAAAAGGTCTCAGATACTAAAAATTGTTACGGAACCTAACTGAAAAACAGTGAGACGTAACCCAAAGGAAACGAAATTTGTATAAAGGAAATTAAGAAAAGACTTTATTATCATTTGATGCACCGGTATCGTATAATATAATTTTGTTGTCGTCTCATTTGTTGAAATTGCTGTGGCTGCTACTGCTTAGTGATCGTCCAAGACTTTTTTGAAGTATCGTTACAGCTAAATCATTTGCTGAGTTTTTGCTGACTGCTGCTTAAGTCATCATGCCCTGTTGGCTTCTCACGAACGGGTCTCTTTGATGCGTCACCATCAGAGGAGAAATCCTTTCTGCGATTTATCTGACATTCCACTGTATCAGAATATGGCACATAACCGTTTCATGATGGGGGCTGCGCATGAGTCTCGATTCATGCATGGCAGGTGCATAAATTCTTCACCTTGTCGGCATTCCCCTTTTGGGACGCCTCAGGCACAAAGCAATAAACTTAGTCTGGCAAGCAGACAAAGACCTTGGGGGACGGACTCTGAAGCCGAGGTGTCATAGTTAGAAAACAACTGCCCAGCACAAATCCTTTCTGTCTGCTGGATTAAATTCAAGCTCTTTATATACAGAAGAGTCGACTCGAATCGGTTCAGAAATCGACTTGCTTGAAAGCTGTATGACTGATGCCGATTGGTTAGAAAATATTTTATCATCTTTACTTATAAGCCATTTTTCTCGCGTTTGTGTCGGAAGTGGATGCGAGTAGCCAGTCACGATTTTGATTTGTTTTTGCCCTATGAACGATGAGTTAAACACTTCCGGTTGGGTTATAAAAAGGTTAACATACAATGAATTCAATGATTTTAAAGTTAGTAATTTTTACTGCATGAGAAAACTAGGATTAAAAAATCCGAATTGAAAAGAATTTGAAGGAATTTGCTTAAGAGACAATAAACAGATTACTTATAAAAAGAAAATCAACAATTTTTTCAATTTTCAAAAAAATGTAAGCAAAGAAGCAGAAACATTAATTCAATTTTCCTCCAGTTTTTTTATTTTTTAAATTCTAAAGAAAAGTGGTGATGATTTTTTAAGAATATCAGCGAGATTAATTTTTGCTCATAACTTGTCACGCTGATAAACAAAAAAGATTAGATTATTGTGAAAATGACAAAACATTTGGTTGTAATGTAATTATCATATTAATAAGCAGCTTTATGTATGTATTCCAGATTGTTGCTTTATAGTCGATAGCTATGTTCTGCGTATAAATGGCCTTTTACATCACCGAATTAAAAATAGATATTTGTTACCTTTGTAGGTCCGAAGAAGAATGAAATAGACGTCATTGTATTCTAAGATTCATTTTCTCTCTCTCTCTCTCTCTCTCTCTCTCTCTCTCTCTCGTTGGACAAAGCCAAACAAACAACTTGTACATTAATTCAGTTTAATTTTTTTTAATGAAATTCAATTAATAATGAATAAAGTTAATAACAATAATAACCACAAAGACTTAAATTTTTCTTAAAATCATTTTCCCGATATTTTTTCTTAGATTATTTCTTGAAATAACTTTGGCTTATAGGATTTACATTCCTATATTATTATTTGGCGATGAGCGCGCGGAGAAGAAAAATTCTTGAAAAATAGGATCCCCAACTCACTTGTTCTTAAAACAAAATAGTAAGGCGTTAATAAATTAAATAGTTTTGGGAACCTAATTGGACAGAGTAGTCCCGTGCCGTTGCTTTCAACTACGTCCAGGCATTTTTAATTTGTCCGGTGCAAGAATAAATCTTGCGTTTGGAGCGAGTCACGTAACATAGTCACCTATATATTTTCCACTTTCGATTGCTCACTCTCATTCTTTGCTCTCCCAGCAAGCGACGCAAAGCTCCAGACAACGTGACTGTTCTCACTCTCATTCTTAGTTCTTCCCAGCGAGCGGGACATTGCTCCAGACAAACTGACAGCTTTGGACAAACAGCAAAAAAAAAAAAAAAAAAGAAAAAAAGAAAAAAGAAAACAAAAAGAAAAAAAAGGGAGAACATACAGCCAGCAAAACTACGTTCATTGCCATAATGAAATTGATTTATTTGCCACACTTCAGTGTTCTAGGCTTTGAATGGACGTTAAAATCACTTCACACATACAGATACACACGTTTAGCTAGCGGGCAGACGAATACTTCGCTGCTATGAACTTTTTAGTTTCACAAGCGCATACACGTACACACATATATATGTAATTAAGAATTGTCATCTTTTAACCTCTTGTCTTAACAACAAACACTCATACACATAGATATGTTCGAACAACACATACTTACATTTGCATAATTGTTGTATTAGACATACACACACGAATACATAACAAACAACATTCGAACATTTTGCTACTTTGTATTGTTTTTCTTTGTTCGTTTAGTATATTAACTTATCTATTTTATGTTATCATGTGACTTTTCTCTTGTCTGCGTTGTTCATATACTTTGTGCTGTAAATTATGGAACGACACTCGAAATTTTGTTTCTAACAAAACCTCGAGAGAACTAAACTGATCCCCCACAGGTTTAAAAAGAAGGAAGTATAGAGCAGTAGGGAGACAATGACAATGGTCTCCTTTGTATATGGAACCTATATATTGACGATCACATGTTAATCCCATCATTCAGAGCGTCCTCTTTCGTCCCTGATTTTTCAGATAGTAAAAATTTGTCTTTCATCTTTGTTCCTAGAACAGGCTTTGTCTCGTGTTGGCAATGAAGCATAAGACCGACATGGTTTTGCCTGCTAAAGAAGATAAGTAAAACTTTGATCGTTTTCGAACCTTTTTTATATACTGCTTGCTCATAGAACAACAATGTGCCCATTTAATCTATCGGAAAACCTTTGTGTATTCTGGTAATACTCGATTTGAGTTTATTATGTAGGTATTGAATATATTTCCATATGTCTAAATGATATCTTTTCTTTCCTTCCGTCTATTCAGTGTTAGTATATCATTGAATATACTGATGCTTATATTGGACCTTATTTTCCTGGTACTCCAACAGCTGAACAAGAATATCAGTTCTGAATTTCACGAAGGATAAAAAGTTTAATCCTTAAAAATTCTTCGTTGGATTTACTGCATCGACATTTTAACATTTATTTATATACGATTTATATTGTATAAGAAATTATATCTAAATATTATTGAAAGTGAAGGAGAGGATATATTTTGGTTATATGCAAATATTATCAGTAACTCGAGCATTCACGGCTTTTGGTATTTATAGGGGGCGTCTTGGAACCAATACCCAGTGACTTGAGACGACGGCCGTATGTTGCTTTCAGACGTTTGTATGTCTTTTTCAGACACAAAAAAATTTGAGTAAAAAAAAAACCCAACGGATAATGAATATTACAGGTTTGTGGGGGTCAGGCAGAGGTCAGGGCAAGCTGAGTTAACGTTTTTTTTTTCTTATCTGAATCCATTCTGAGATCATTCTATTTTTACCCCACGTTGTCTTGTTGATGTAACTCTTTGAACAAGAAGGCCCAAAATGAATTATACGAAAGAAGACAGCAACAGATAGGAGACGAAGACTTTTTTTAAAAAATTTTTTTCCTTTATTTCCTGGGTTCAACAACCATTAAATGGGTGAGGACATTTTCCCTGAATACAATTGAAATGGTTGAATAGGGCATTCAACCATTTCAATTGTATTCAGGGAAATACGTTAATCGTTTCTTGGTATATATGTATCCTCATTTGGTACTTTAAAGCTTTAACAATGTGTTAGTCGCTTTTGGGAGTTTGTCCAAGTCCAATGTTTTAGTTCGTAGTCCGATAGGTCCATTTCGTAGCTTTTTATATTTTGGCATACTGTTAACCGAGACGGCTGATACTAGTGAGAGGTTAGCCTAACGTGGCGCCTTAGAGCGGCCACGTTGGCTTCACTAGCAGCCAGAAGATTTAAATGTTGTCAATCCGCTTGTCACTGCTGAAAGAGAAATAAGCTTCCTCCTTTTGTCGGGAGGTCCCTTTTTCTTTACGCATGCGTCCCCCATTTTTCCTGTCCGAGGCCTCTGGGAGTTTCTGTATATTTTGATAATTTTCTTTTTTAATCAAATTTAAATTATTTATTTATTTATTCATTTATTCCATACAGGTTCATTTTCATTAATTTTTGACTAGTGTTATATTCGTGTATGGTAACGCAGAGAGGGAGAGAGAGAGAGAGAGAGAGAGAGAGAGAGAGAGAGAGAGAGAGAGAGAGAGCTTTTCACAAAATAAACTAATAATTTACTTAAATTGTAAAAATTTTATGAATGGTAACATTACAAAAACGTAGTTTAAAAAAATGCTTATTAAGCAGTTTGTAAGTTGAAATTAAGATTGAGATTAATTTGGATTAGAAATGAATGTTTGAAAAGAAATAGTTGAACTTCTTTTAAATTTTCGACGTATTTCTGGAAAAGAAGCTAATATACTAGAAACTTTCAAAATATGACACTAGTGAAGAGTAAATAAAACCGAAAGTTACTGTGAAGCATACTAAAAATAGAATTCATCAACCCGAATAGAAGGAAATACTGGAAATTGAATGACAAATGATGGTTACTGGTGGTTTCCATATTTTTTTTTTATATCATAAAAAATGAATAAAAATATATATAAAAAAAAAACAGCTTTCAGTTTCTTTCTTTAAAATTTATATTTTTCGCTTTGTAAAAATATTCTTGATTGAATAATATGTTTAGATTTAACCTACTATTGGAGAAAAGTACGTCTAATTCTAATTCAAATTTAAGATACCCTTTTTAAATAGATCAAATATTGATGCAGAATTATTTCCTAAATAATCTAAAAGAAAATTATATTTATATAATATTAAAAGCTCTCAAAGTATATTTAAATTCAACAAAATTCTATACTCACATTGGCGGTACTATTTTCTTTCAACAGCTCCCGATCAAAAATTTATTTTTTTATTTCATGCACACCTTCAGACTTTGACTTTTTATAAAATACAGAAAGTATATGCTATATTCTATATACCTATTATTTTAATAATGCCAAACACATGGGGAGGAGGCGGAAAGGGGTTAAGTGACCAGAAAAAACAGTTAGCTTTTTGATAAAATAACTAATGCATTATAAAATTCATTCATTAATAAATGAACACTAAAAATTTCATTAATATTGTAGAATCCCCTGATTTTTAGAGGTTTTTCTTTAATCAGTGGTAGTGATTTGTTCCAGAACGAAAGATCCATGGCGGCCATATTGTAAGTAAATAGAAAATCATATTTTACCTAAACGACGGGATTTTTTGTTACTTAGTAGTGGGAGCATGTTGCTAATGTGTGTGTGTGTGCATGTGCGCGTATGTGATTATGCATGTGTGCATCTATGTGTGTGTGTGTGTGTGTGTGTGGATGATTATGAAAACAGACTAGTAGATGTTTAATTTTTCTTTAGATAAACCATAACAACAGAATTTCCGATTACTTTGCTTTACTCAAATTGATTTATTGATTATATTGGCATGTCAACTTGTTTGGACTTATTTCATGCTAAAAGGTTTGGGAATAGCGCTCATTATACATTCTTATTTATATTTGTGTGTAGTTGTTTCTTTTGAGTTTTTGCCCTCAGTAAAATGATATCAAGTATTCCTATCCAATACAAATAATTTTCACCAAATTTTATGGTTTCAAGCTAATACTAATAATTCAAACTCAATTATATGGTTTCGAGCAACTATTTTTTAAAAATAATCATTTGTTTGGACACAGTTATATTGTTTCAAGTAATTACTACTACTACTACTACTACTACTACTACTACTACTACTACTATTTCCCCCCAACGTGTCCTGGATATGACACTAAACAATCTGATGCTGAGGTAAGTGGAGCTTTGGGGAATGTGGAGTACTCCTTCCTTGCCATCGCTCCTAGGTCCACTCTGATCCGGAGTGGTAGCACCCGAGAGAGTCAAATTGAACTGCTTGACATTTAAACTGAGTGCAAACAAATGACTTATGCCAAACTGAATTGATTGAAATAAAACTGTTTAATAATCTAACGGTGTGTAAACAAATGGCAGATGTTTAATTGAATTATTAGTGATACATAGGAATTGTTTGAAAGAGGACTTTTTGATTATTTAACTGCGTGTAAACAAAAATTTGCTGTTTAATTGAATTGTTACTGAACTTGGAACTATTTAACTTTGACTTATATTTACAAATCATATATATCTAATATATATGAATAAACTGGATTTGGTAAATTAAGTAACCAACAATGGCTGATATGCAATATATAAAACAAAACCAAGCCAGACAATTACTGCTACTACTACAACTAATAATAATCATAGAATAAAACTGAAGGAAAGTGAAAAGAAGGATAAGTACCTCGACGTTGCTAAGGAATTGAAAAAAATTATGCAACATGAAAGAGGCAATTTATTGAGAACGGCCAGAATACTGGGAAGAGTCCTGGAAACTTGAGGAGACTTGCTGTCACTCAAACTCCAGTGAAAGACCATCAGATAACGCTGATGTGAAGAACTCTCAAGGAGTAAATAATAATACTCCTAAATAAACAATTATTGCTTCAAGTAACTATTCTTAATAGATATAATTTACGGTTATACAGTATCAAAAATTCATATCTAATAATAATGATTTTCAAATTGATCCATTTGACCCATAGAGGGGACCCTAACAGAAATACTGTTCCGGGTCAGAGTGGACCTGGGAGTCACTCAACTGTATCCTCACCACCAGATGCAGTTTATTGTTATATCCTGGACACCAATTTAGAGGGTCTTATCCATCTCCAATCGATACGGTCATTGTATTCTAAGTCCCACCAACAGGGCGGTACTCAGCTTGCCTGACTGGTATATATACATATATAATTTTCCTTTTTATTTAATTTTTTCATTTGAAAAATATACTGTCCTGGTGATGGTCGCATAGGCCGATACAGTGGCAATGTTTATATAATGAATTCATCATTTGAATATTTCATTTTGTTTTCTCATATTTCATATTTATATACCGTTGGATAGTTTCCATATTTCTCAAATATATATATTCAATAAACATGTGGAAATTTGTAATATACCGTTGTAATATATATATATATATATATATATATATATATATATATATATATATATATACGAGGGTCATTCAATAAATAAGGGGAATTTTTTTCAGAATTTTACCATAGATAGAAACTCTGCATTCTTAAAAATTGGTTCAGAACATTTTTTTTTTGAATTTCACAAAAATATTTGTTTTGATCCTATTCAATATGGTGGCAAATAAAATAGAATGTTCCAGGCTTGAACAGAGGTTTGCCATAGAATTTTTTGTGGCTAACTCTCTCTCGCCATAGATTTATATCATCTATCGTTCCTGGCAGGTATTCTAGGCGGCATTTTGTATCCGAACAGAGCTGTTGTAAAGAAGACTCAACTGGTCGGCCAACACTGGCACATTCATTAGAGGACCTCACTTATGAGTTCGTTCGTACCTCTCAAGCATTGTTCGTCTTACTTGAATGGTTTGTGAGATGGATAGGAGGTGGTCGTACTGCAGCTATTTTGTGGAATGTTGCTTTCAGGATTCATTTAAGACAGCACACAGCATTTTTGTGAAGTTCCCATCTATTTTTCTCTCTATACATTTTCTAAGTATCCATGTTGTGCAGCCATGTTGTAGTATAGTCACAGCTACAGTTTGGAAGAAATATGGTCTCACTTTATCAGATGGATCAGACAGATTACTATGATATATATATATATATATATATATATATATATATGGCGGGGGTCATGGTAATCCTTCGATGGCTGTTTTTATTCTCATCTTCAGAAGCCACCCTAATAGATGAGCAGCAGTAGTTTCCCGATTGAACTACTCGATCCTGGCAGTTGAACCGATGGGTACATACGTCCAGGACCTGGTTAGGCATTGTGTTGAGTCGTCAGAGGGTTTATCCGCTTGCCTTTACGTTCACCATGCTGCTTTCCATGGCTTTCGAAAATAATTTTTTTTCTTCCGTTTGTCATTATTAAACTTTAACTTAGTTAAAATCCACGATTATTATTTTTTTAAAGTTCATTAAAGTACTTATGCTTCTTAGCATCCTTATAGACATTCTATTTTACGTTAACTTAGGTTTTTAGGTTCTAATAAAGTCCAATACTGTTAGCTTTTTTGACCAGGTTCAATTTTGATTTGGAATTACAGTAAAACTGTCTTTGCATTTAAGACACAGATAATATACAGCAGTGATTTAACAATGAAAAGAATCATTCATGCATTTTAAATGACAATATAGTAAAAGAATAATATATTACTAACCAGTTTTTGAACTCTTGTCTTGGAGTGGAAGCGCTTTGTATTTCCTAAGTCAGTTTAATATGGTCTGTCTCGTGTAATTTTATGAACTTTTATGAACATTTATACAGAAGTTTGTCGTTCTACTGCTTGAGGTGGGGAAAGGGTCATTCAGTTATTCGTTACCTTTTTTTTTTTTTGAGAACATACTTAGGAACAACTAAAATGGCTTCTGGAGGAATAGATCCATGACGTTACAAATTTTCACAAATTTTGACTATCTGTCGAATTCTTGAAGGTGTACGTGCAAAAAACCTAGAGGCAACAATATTTTTTGTCGACTTTACCAAGGCCTTTGACTCCATTCACAGAGGAAAGATGGAGCAAATTCTACTCGCCTACGGCCTATCAAAAGAAACCGTCGAAGCCATAATGATGCTGTATAGAAACTCAAAAGTAAAAGTCTGTTCCCCGGATGGAGACACGGACCACTTCGACATTATAGCAGGTTTACTGCAAGGAGACACATTAGTCTCATACCTCTTTAACATCTGTCTAGACTACGTGCTTAGAACATCTATTGATAAAATCAAAGAAAACGATTTCGAGCTAACAAAGGAAAGAAGCAGAAGGTACCCCGCACAAACAATAACCGACGCCGACTACACCGATGACATAGCGCTTCTGGCAAATACACCCGCCCAAGCAGAAACCCTGCTACATAGTCTGGAACGAGCAGCTGTAGGCATAGGCCTCCATATCAATGCACACAATACGGAATATATGTGCTTTAATCAAAGAGGCGACATCTCCACATTAAACGGTAGCTCTCTGAAACTAGTAGACAAGTTCACCTACCTAGGAAGCAGTGTCTCATCAACCGTGACAGATATGATCAACACGCAACTATCAAAGGCATGGATAGGCTATCGGTCATATGGAAGTCAGACCTGACCGATAAAATGAAACGCAGTTTCTTCCAAGCCGCGGTCATGTCGATACTGCTATATGGATGCACTACATGGACGCTAGCTAAACATATGGAGAAAAAGCTCGACGGCAACTACATAAGAATACTGCGAGCAATATTGAACAAGTAATGGAGGCAGTACTCCACAATGCAGCAGCTATACGGCCACCTACCACTCATCACGAAAACTATTAAAATTAGACGAACCAGACATGCGGGACATTGCTGGAGAAGTAGGGACGAGCTCATAAGTGATGTACTCCAGTGGACCCCTTCACATGGACGAGCAAAGGCGGGAAGACCAGCTAGAACGTACACACAGCAGCTCTATACCGATATGGGATATAGCCCTGAAAACCTAGCGGAAGTAATGGACGATAGGGAGTGATAGAAACAGGGGGTCAGGGGTACCAGTGCTGATGGTGCGACGTGATGATGATAATGATGATATGTATATATATATATATATATGTGTGTGTGTGTGCACAGTGTTTTATATATATATATATATATATATATATATAATTTCATATATACTATTGCAATTTCGTCGAAAAATCAAGACAAAACAGGAACATAAATATAATTAAAAAAAAACGCTATTTATGGAATATTCTTTCTTAGAAGTATCAGAACAGGCGAAAAATATCAACTTTTCAAGAATTTTCAATTTGCTTTTAATTCAATCAAAAAAGAATCTAATTTGTAAAATATCTTAAAAGGCAGTTTAATAAATCCGTTTTTCAATAAGTTCGAATCTGTGTAGTATAATTTGAAGGAACTTTGAGTTTAAAAGTCTCAGGTATCATCGCTTTTATTTATATTTTGTTTAAGAAAATAGTTTTACGATAGAATTTCATTTTGTTTATTTTGGTTAAGTTAAAAAAAGGCAAAGGTTATTAACTGTTAATTTCCTTTTTGTTTATGCTGTTTGGTTTTATTTGTTTACGGCGGCGGTGGGGGCGGCAACAGGGAATACAAAGTCCACGTAAAGAATTTTTCATAACATCCGCCCAGTTAACGAAAGCGTCAGAATTATTCTGATAGTTTTCGACTTTAGACGTCTGTGGCAGCAGAAGTTGATGTTCTTCACCTATATTCTCAAAGGGAATACTTATGGATTGATTTTTTTCTTATTACCAAAAAGAAGAACAATTTTTTTTTGTTTTACCAGCCAAAACAATTCTCAGAAACTGAAAAAAAAAAGCCTGTTATGGATAGAAAAAACCTAATTTCAATGGATAAAAACATTACTTTACTTTCAAACAACATTTCGACTTCGCTCACTCCTCCATTAGTACCTCTCATACCAGGTTTCTCACTCTGCTCAGTGCCGTCTTTTCTTATTGTATTTGGTCATCTTTCCTGGTTTATTCTGTTTCCTTATTTACGTCGAAAATGGAATCCCAGGCGAAAAATGATGTCAAATCTTCATATTGAAAGCGTAATGTTGATAATTTTCCATCTCGTCTATCGTTTCCCTTGTATCGTGCATATGTTTTCACTTGACAATCCCTATATAAACAGGAAAGAATATGGTTACCTCGTGCTACCGATCAGTCTAGTATTGATCTTCGTCGTTGTCAAGACAGCTAAATACTTCTACATGAGAAGAGTCTACCCAGAAAATTTTAGCAGAGAAAATATTTTGGTCGTGGAACCCAGTGAATTTCATGAAGAGACGCTCGACCTACCTAACCAACATCATGTCAGCAGAAAAATCCAGGAACGTCATTTTGCACAAGGGGAATACGAAAGTATTGATGAATATGAAGAGTGCAAAAACCCATACAATATTCCAAGACTCGACGAGACCCGAATGATATTGAATTTTCTCATTTTTTTCTCATTAGTTTTCCTGATCCTTGTCATCGTCAACCCAGACACCTGTTTCCAGAAGGACCCTCTGCCAAGATTTTTGCTGTGTGCAGTATACATTGGGCATTTGACGTCCGTCATACACAAGCGAATCCTGTACGACGGATATGAAAGACCCCACGTAGTGGCTATTTCCGCCGTTGTTATGTTGGCTATCGGTATTTGCATGTTTCACGTGTATGAATGGCATGAATCGACCAGAGTCATAATAATAATCACTTTTGAGATAATCTTTGGGACTGCTGCTATCTACATCATTATTTGCAAGATCTTGCTACGTTACACACCGACCAAATCAGAACTTCTGCGCACCTTTCTCACCTGTTCCTTTTACCTACTACTCACACTTTGTACTGTAATAGCTGGTATGAAGAAATTAAAAGTAGGATTAAGTCTTTCTAAATGCACATGAGTCTCTGAAATGAAAGAAATACTTAGACGAACGAGAGAGATAGAGAGAGAGAATTAGAGAGAGAAAGAGAGAGAGAGAGAGAGAGAGAGAGAGGACATTATTTATTCGTATGATAATGGATCGCTATTTATGTATCAACGCTCACCATAATAAAACAAATATTCAATATAAAAACGACCGAGAATTTGTTTTTTCTTTCCTTATAATTTTATTTTTATTTTCAGATCTATTCATTATCAAATCCTGCAAGCATCAATGATTTTATAATTTTTTGTATTGTAAATGAAGCACACAACAATAATTATTATCATTATTATTATTAATATTATTGTGAGTGTGTTCTCCCCAGATTTAACTGGGGGTTCACCAGGTCTATTTTTCAGAACATTGGAGACTATGCCTAGAGCACCAACTACAATTTATATCAACATCATCTTCGTGCTTTACAGCCTTTTCAGCTCTTCGGCAAGATCCAGGTATTTATTCATCTTTTCCTTTCTTTTGCTTTCACTCTATGGTCTGCTGGAACGGAAAAATCAACCAGATGACAATTTCTTTTTGTTTCATTGATTAACACTGAGTCTGATCTTCTAGCTGGGATATTGTGGTTCGTTTGTACCTCAAAATCCTTGAGAATTTTATGCATCTTATTTTCCCGGATAGATTCTGGTTTGTTCATTTGCCATTTTTCAGCATGACCAGATTGTAATCTCTTGCATAATTACTGGTAGATCACCTTTCCCACCCAGTCGTGCCTAGTTTTGTATTTCTTTTGTACCACTTTTCTCTATTCACTTTTGTGATTAACTGTTTCAGCTCGGTCACCACATAACCACCACTTGTTATTATTCTATGTATTATAAATTTTTGCTTATATAATTTTTTTCTTAAAGTATCATCTTATGCTGTCATTAAAAGAGATTTAGTTTCTCTTTACAGGTTTTTTCTTCGTAGCCCTATCCAAGTCATCTCATGTGATTATTTTTAGTTTATCGCTTGAAGACTTCATTGTTTTTTCTCCACATTTTTGTTTTCTAGATTTTATGTTTGTTGTTTCCTTAAGTTATTTCTCCTGATATTGATGTTACTGTCTGCGGTAATCAGCATTTCTTTGCTTTTTTTATGTTCTTCGAGTCCCTGAATTGTCGCATTTACGTAATACTCAATGCTGGTGAGTCATATTTCTCCCGTTCCTTGACTTATGGAGTCTGTCGATGTTTTCTCTCGAGTGTAAGCCCTTGTGCACCGTCATCAACTTCCTTGTTCTATGGTTCATATATCTGAGTTACTCCCGAGTCAATTTTAAAACGGATTTTACAAGTACCTTACAAGATAGACTGCCAAGGTGTTTATTAATTTGACAGGATAGATGCCGAAGAATTTGGTTTCAATAAGTTTTTTGTTTTTCTGAGATGTTCCTTTCTTTCTTTTTATTCAATTTACGTTTTCTTGATAATATCCGCTTCTAATTTTGCCAGACATGCGTAGTTTTCTTTAAATGTTCTGATGCTTTCCTGATTGAGCAGTTGTTGTTTCTCTTTTTCATTTTTACATTATATTCATGGTACATTTTTCAGTCCCTTATTCCATTCCTACAACCTGGCTGTAGATTCCAGTTGTTGATATAAGGATTTATTGTTCTTTTTCTTTTTTAACAAATATCTTAATATCACTGTAACATAATGGCCGAGGGATTTCGGTTTATGCCTTTGGGTTTAGTTGGGCTGGGGGCCTTTCGGCTCGGTGTGAGGGTTACTTGGGTGCAACATTAACGCAGGTGTTCACGCGCACGCGCACGGGCGGAGCGGGCGTGTCACTCGGAGATGTCACAATAGCCCGAGATGGGAAAGAGAGGCTAGCGAGTGCGAGTGGCGTCACACGCCGGAAGCGCGCGGAGGATTTTGGGAGATTTTGAAAAAGTCAGTCAGTTGAGATGAGACCTGCCTCGGGGGAAGACGGTTGGCTTTCGCTTGTCGCGGAGACCTTTGTGGCGGGTGCCACACGTGTTGGGGCGGGGGGAAGATGAAAAAGCCAGAATAGAAAGATTGTGCCTCTCTCTCCTTATGTCAAAAAACCTTTAAACTCAAAGGTAATAAAAATTTCGTACCTGAACAAAGAAGTCGTTACGTGTTTTTCGAATTTCGAGGTTGCTATGTTCTATCTTAATAGACATTCGATGTACGTTTCACACATAGCCATATCATGGCTATGGTACATCACCCAAATACATTAGGTGGGCTATCTTTTCCTGTGACTTTGTAATCTCATTTGCATATTCTTAGTGTATTATAAAATGGCATCATTGTTATAACAAATAGTAGTGGTGAGAGTGAGTTTCTCTGGAAAATATCTCTTCAGATTTTTACCTCTGTTAACGCTTATTCTCCTGCTGCTAGTTCTATTCAATTATTATCACTATTATTATCATAAGCGAGTTTTTACACCAGTAGTAACATGTGTTTTTTACTGTGATGGTGAGTCTCCTTATTTCTGTTATGGGCGTGAATCTTTTAATCCATATATGCCAGGCGTTTTCCAGTTTGGTATTTTCTTGAGTATTTCTCTGAGCAATTCCTGATGTATGTTTGATTCGAGGCCATCTTCAAGTTCTTCTAATCCTTTTTTTTATATTATTTATCAATATAAAATGTTCTTTCCATTTTCATATTTTACTCCAAAATTTTTTGCATTCGGTTTGTGATTAGTCTTGGTGCTCTCACCACCAATTTGATGGTTGAATTTTCTTCTGTTACTTTGGAAGGTCCTGTTTTGCTTGTATTGCTTAACCCTGCCCCTGTACCTTTTGAGTCACCAATATCTTTTGGTTTATCTCATCCAATTGTATAGATAGGCTTGTCTGCAGTTGTCTCTTTGGGGTCTTTTCTTTCTGTTTGATTCCTGTATGTTTTAGCTTCCTTCGTTGAACACTACAAATACCTAGGAATCATTTTTGACCGCAAACACTCCTTCATTCCACATATTAAATACTTGTGAACAAAATGTAACAAAACCATACAATTACTTAGAACTATAGCACACACTAACTGAGAAGAAAGCAAAGAAACATTATTAAAATTATATCGCTCATTAATCAGATCAAAACTCGATTATGGCTGCTTTATATATGAGGCAGCCAGAAAGACATACTTGAAAGAACTACGATGATCATAAATAAGTTTCCAGACTTTTTCGTATGGGTACTTTTATTGATAGCACACACATGAAACTCTAGTCCCCTTTGAAGTAATCTCTTCCGGTTGCAATGCACTTGTTGTACCGTTCCAATAACTTCTGCAAGGCCCCACGGAAATCCTCTTGTGTGAGCGTGTCAATGACCTTCATCACAGCCTCTTTTATCTCCTCAATTGTCTCATAACAACAGCCTCTAAGCTTAGGGAATAACCAAAAGTCACAGGGAGCAACGTCTGGACTATAGGGGGGGGGTGACGAACTGTCTTGATGCCCATCTTGGTCAAATAGTCTGTGACAAAGATGTAGTTGTGGACTGGTGCATTGTCCTGGTGGAAATGCCACCGACCCGATTTGAAGAGTACTGGCCTCTTCCGAGGGAATCTCTCCCTGAACTCCCTTAAAACCTCAACATAGTAACCCTAACCCTAACCCTTTGGCCAATCAACTCTGGTGTATTGACTTCCTTACTCCTCCTACACCTCTCATCATCCCTCACAGACTCCCTGCCTTCCTTGAATCTCTTATGCCACTCAAAAACTGATGCTCAATTCATGCAAGATGGTCGAAAAGCAGTCTGAAGAATTCCATACGTTTCTGTGGCATTTTTTCCAAGTTTAAAACAGAATTTTATTGCATATCATTCTTCTAAAGGGTCCTCACGTCCAGATTGCATTTTTGAAATTCACTAGCTGTGACAGTCAGGCTTTAGTAGAGTGTATTCCAATTCCTGCCGTTGCTGTTTATTTGAACCTGAAATCATAAACATTGGTCAGTCATCTCTTAAGATTTATAGCAATAACATAGTGAATTTTCAAAGTCTACGAGAATTTTAAATGCCTGTACAAAAAAGTCTGGAAACGTATTAAACGCACCACGTAAATACCATACACCACCAAGGACTTAGACTAGCTCTTGGAGCATATAGCCCTTCTCCTGTTGAAAGCCTATACACAAAAGCAGATGAACCACCTCTTACACTAAGACATGAAAAACTAGCTCTCCAATATTCCACAAAGCTGAAATCTTGCCCATTCCACCCAGCTCATGACTGCCCCTTCAACCCTAAGTACAAGCAACATTTTGAAAGAAAAGAAAAAAACAATAAAACCTTTTGGCCTTCGGATGAAGTCGACCCTATAAGAATAAAAAATACCACTAAATAATATACATGAAAGCACTTTACCACAAACACCACCTTGGATCATTAAAAATCCCAAATTAATTCTCGAACTGAATGAACTCTCCAAAACCAAAACCCACCCGCACATTTATCAAGAAAAATTTCACAATATTCTCCAAAACCATCCCGACCACCTATATGTCTTTACGGATGACTCCAAGGTCAACAGTAAAACAGTGAGCTCAGCTGTTTTAAACTAAACGATTCTCAAGAAATCTCTTACTATGGAAAACTCTATCTTCACAGCAGAAGCCCGTGTAATAGACCTGGCTCTCAACATCATCTCTAATAGTAAACATAAGAAATTTATCATATTCTCAGACTCACTCTCTTTCTTACTATCTTTAAGAAATAAAAAATTTGAGAACCCTCTTATCATTTAACTGTTAAGTAGAGTAGACTTTATGTCAAATAATAAAGAAATAATTATATTCTGGATCCCGAGCCACATTGGAGTGAGAGGAAATGAAAGAGCCGACTCGGCAGCCAAGTCGGCTCAAGACCTGACCCTCGGCAAATTCAGGGTTCCATATACTGACCTGAAACCCACAATTAATAAATTCTTTCACACAAAATGACAACAACCATGGAACAATGATATCCACATTCAGCCTACCTTGGGAGAATAGAGACCAGCTTTGGGAAAATCAAGAACAGAAGAAGTCATCATGTCCCGATTGCGCATTGGTCATACAAGGCTTACTCACTCTTTCATACTGAAAGAGGAACCATAACCAGTGTTTGACTTGTCAAACGTCTAGCACCATTAAACCCATTCTTATAGAATGTAGAGCTTTCGCTCACATCAGAAAGTGATTTTTCAAAGTGAATAATTCAATCGATCTGTTCGAGAACGTCAAAATAGATGACGTTCTGTCCTTCTTGCGAGAGACAGGGTTGTACCAAAAATATGACGAATTAAAACTGGTAAATCTTGTGAAAACAAATGAAATCCTACTTATCAAAGATTTTACCTACTAAGTATGTGTTTAGAAATCTTAGACTGAGTGTATATACATATAAACAAAATTTGGCGTTAAACAACCTACAAAGCTTGATACGCCATAAAACCCAAACAATTAACAAACCAACCTTCCTTCGTATTTCTTCTTGCTCTTGCAGTTTCTTTGCTTGTCCTTTCCTCATTTCCCATCCAGGTTTTGTATTTCTTTTCAGATTATTTGGGGTTGGGGATACCAATTTTATCACCGATTCATTTTGCTCCTACGTAGATTAGCTCGTTCAGTTTGGTGATGTTGTCCGTTGGGATATGTTTCAATAATTTATTTACTTTTTCCGTCTCTACAGTGTCTTTTTTCCTGTCTTAATTCCTTAGGGATAGTAATGTAGTCTTCTGTTCATTCACGATATTTTTTATTAATTATACATTTGTCTTGTCTTCTTGTCTTAATATTGATATTGTGGTTCTGGGTTTATTGATACTTTGGTTTTCAGTATTTTGTGCTTCGTTTTGTGGTGGTGGTGGTGGTGGTGGTGATGGGTCTCTATTTGACTTTATTCATCACAATATACTTGTTTACATATTTACAGCCTTTCTTTAAAAGACACACTCATTTGGTCAGCAAATCTATGGTTTGTATTAAATTTAGCAGATTCTGTTCAGATGTCAAATATCCCTTTCCTTATTTGTGTAGGATTGCTTTTAAAATCACAATCTTTTTATGGTCTTCTCTAGTCAATTTTTTTCTTTGGTTTTCTCTCAAATGCATTGTTACTTTGGTATTTGTGTACCTGAAATAAGAACAGCCAAAATTTGCAGGATGCCGATAGGCTCCACCATGTTCGCTATTAAAGAAGAGGCTGCCGATCAGGACACTCAGATCCGTAATCTGTATCCCACATTGACTTGTATTTGTATTTGTCATTTTTTATGGGGAGTATATTGTGGCTATACCAAACCCATGCTTTTAATAATATATCTTTTCACATAGATAAATCTATTTGGATCAAAGTGTGTATCTGTACATCTAGTGTTTTCTTGTCATACGTTGTAGTTTCCTTGAGTTGTATTTCTTATAGATAATTTGTTAATTGCATCAAAGAACGCAAATAACATTTTTTATGATCCTTTCTTGATCATTTTTTCATTCTGTTTTTATTTCTTATTAGTTGTGGAGAAAATCTTGGTCGATCAGATTTGGGATTATCCTGGTTCTGATAACTACAGAAGTGAGTAAAGGATTTTGTTGCAATTGCAAATTTTTCGATCCCAACCTTGAGAAACGAAGTCCTTTTTTTATTCACAGGACGACCGATGTGGAGTGTGTAATAAAGAATGGTGTTCATGTATGTTTTTTATGCATTTTATTTTTACTGCCAAGAAGTGTTTTTGTTTTACTGACATCATCAGAAGAAAAATATTCTATCATCATATCTATCAATAATCCATGAAGAGAGAATGTATGTTCTTAATTCTGAAAAGTAATTTTAATGTCTTAACGTTTTTAACCCACCCAGGCGACGTCCAAAAGAAGATTCTTTTCAAAAGAGAAATATTAACAGAAAGATTTACTTGCTAAGTTCAAAAAATTGATTTAACGTCAAAATGTCTTTAATTCAATCAAGTAGCATCGAAGAGGAGTCAACTCCACTGGTCGATTTCTTATTCGCAGATGCTTTCAGCAGATAATTTGTATTTGTTTACACTACTGCTAAAGCAAAAATTCAAAAAGTAGTTTGATTTAATTTTAAACTGAACAAACCTACTGATTATGTTGTTTGAAACAGGTGTTTTTATTACCCAGTCGGCTGGGGCTGTAGAATACACTGACTGTGCCTCTGCAGAGGGGTAACCCCCCCAACGAGTGTCCTGGATATGATACTAAACAATCTGATGGTGAGGTTCCAGCAGTGCTGGAGCTTTGGGGAATGCGGAGTACCCCTTTATTGCCATTGCTCCCAGGTCCACTCTGGCCCGGAGTGGTAGATAGGGCCCTATCTATGGGTTAAATAGAACTAACAGCATACTTATGCTAAAATGAATTGTTTGAGTAAACTGAATAGCTTGAAATAGAAATGTTCTTGACAATTAAACCGTACTTACATTTAAACTACGTGCTTATGCTTTACTGAATTATTTGAGATAGAACTGTTTTTCGACATTAAAACTGTATTTACACCTAACTGAATTGTTACATATAACTGCTTTAATAGTTTGAAATAGAAATGTTTTTGACAAGCTGTGTACTTATGCTAAACTGAATTGTTTTGAATAGAACAGATTATTCACATAAAAATGGATTTGGCGTTAAATAATCTACAAAGGTTGAGATGCCATAAAACCCAACAAACCAAACCAAACAAAACAGGTGTTTTTTTATATCAAGTTGTCTGAAGCAGGTGTTTTTTTTATATCTTCTAACAGAAAAATCCCCATTGTAACACACACACACACACACACACACACACACACACACACACACACACATATATATATATATATATATATATATATATATATATATATATATATATATACTGATATGATAATTTTTTTGATAAAACTTAGCCGAAAGGTTATGCTAGCAGTAGCAGTATTAGTTCAATAGTCAAAAAAGCAATTCAAATCATAATGCCTTATCTAAAACTTACAAAATCACGGAGTTGATAAATTTAGTCCCGACAAGTTAAAATAGATATATTATCTATTTTAACTCGTCGGGACTAATTTTGTTTTTATTGATAATTTAAAAAAAATAAATTTCTATCAAAGCGCAAATGCGATCTTATTATCATTTGCAAAGGAATAATTTTACGTCCTTCTAAGGAAAACAATAGAATATAAGAGGTGTATTCAAAAAGTAATAAGATTGAAGCTGTATTTATCAAGATAGAAATGAACCGTGAATGAAACGATTTCTTTCAGATACTTCTCTTGACATTCAATCCACTTATTCCAGTAAGTTTTTAATTGCTTAAAGAATATCTGAATCTTCTTTTTGGATATAATCTAGTAAGGAAAAGATGTATTAAATTATATAGAGTTTTGATCCTGCAAGTTTTGCGAGGCAATTAAAATGTTATCGTCTACAAACTCTAAGAAAAGTCGTGTTATGAATGAAGGTGCTTATCGGTCAAAATATTCAAAAGTACAAAATCAAATTTTAATTTCTGTGAGCGCCTTTTTTTTTTACACATAAATTAACGCTTTTGTTTAGAATGGAAATCAAAGGAATTTCCATATATATATATATATATATATATATATATATATATATATATATATATATATAACAATGTTGGTTGTCACTATTTCACTTGTGGGGTTTTTGACAGACCAAATGGGCTATAATTTTGAGACTGCTCAATATCCGTGATAGAGCTATTATATGATAATAAATAAATATATATTAGTTTTTATACATATTTGATATAATGGATACTTATCTGCGACCACAGGTTTCATGCCGTCTTATTATGACAATCATCAGGCTGAGAAAGAAGGATATTGGAGAAATTGAAAAATCGAAAAATACAGTCAAAAGAACGTTAGGATTGTGTATGACTCTTTCTGTGTGTGTGTGCACGCGCGCGTGTGTTTGTGTAGATTATATTAGCGCATTATTGTGTGGGATCGTATAAGTGATTTTGAGTATGTGTCAGTATGATGATACATGCGCCGCGCGTCAAATTTGAGGTTGTCTCCCGGATATATGTGTCGCTATTTTTAGCAGAAGTCACGAAAGACAAGAGTTTTACTGAATAATTTTTATCTATTCGTGTATGTATTTTTTCTATTCGTGTATGTGATGATGATGATTTTAACAAAAGAACAAATTATCATCATCATTGCATTACGAAGAAAATAAACTTTTGTTTTGTAAGCATAATAGACGAAGGCGTTCGAAGCACGTAGTCTATGCAGATTATGAATAGGCATGAGACTAAAGTATCCTCTCGCAGAACATCTGCAACAATGTCAAAGAAGTCTGTGTCTCCATCTGGAGCATCATTATCCTATTTACCAACCCCTCCGCTCGGGCAGGATATGACACAAGGTCAATTTTTTAAGAGGAGTTTAACAGGTTTGAATTCAGAGTTTTCCTTCTCCTAGACTAGTTGCCTCTCCAAGGCTGAAAAACCTAGTCTGCCCGACTATTTAACCATAGCTGGAGGGAGAATAATTGAATTCATACCTTTCCCAAGGGTATTAGTGCTATGTGAAATGCAATCGGTCTCGTCTAGTATTTGAACTCGTGTCGCCGTGTCCATTTCCTGCGACAATAACCATTACACCACAGGCACCATCTTCTGGAGCATCATTATGGTTGCAACGATTTCTTTGGGGAGATCATAAACTAGAAGTATTTGCTCCTTCTTCCCTCTGTTTATGGAGTCAAATGCCTTGGAGAAATCTACAAATAAGAGTGTTGCTTCAAGGTTTTTTGCACGAACCCCTTCAAGAATTCATCGGATTGTCAGAATTTTGATGTTGTGGGTCGTTTTCTCCGAAAACCATTTTAACTCTTCCCAAGAATTTTCCCAAAAGCGGTTTCGATGCGGTTTCTACTTTATTGTTCTTTTTGATATCAAACTGTTAGTGCTTTTTTTTCTCTTCTTTTTCTTTTCTTTTCTTTTTTTTTTTTTTTACTTCCCCCCCGGAAAAAGTGACCACATACACGTGGTGAAAATATTCGGTTCTAAATATGAAAGAATTTAGAACTCATCGAAATTCTCTTCACAATAATAAAAGGAAAAAAACAAGGTTTTACTTGCGAACTTTTCTAGTTCCAAGTAGGACCAAACCAGACCAATCCCTTTTACACAAATATTACGCCGTTTAACAAAAGAAAATTTCCTGAACTGTTTCAAACAAAAACTGTTTCTCTTTTGAAGGAAAACCGCTCAACCTTAAGAAATCAAAAGACAGCCCCGTTCTCGAAAAATGGTTGAGGACTGAAATTTCAACCAATGCCTACTTGCCACGACAAGGAATTTCAAAAACACAGTGGTAACCAGGATTTTTTTTTTACATAAACAATAAATTCGTATTTTCTTCATAAATGCAATGCTATTGTGGGTGACGTGGACGTAAAAGAAGCGGAATAGATAATGGTTGTAAAACGGCGTGGACAAAATGAACATTTAAAACAAGGCGAACGAACAAAAACAAATTTATATTCTATAATAACAAAACTTACATTAATACATGAAAACATAACTAACTCTACTAACATACTGATTGTGTGTATATATGTGTGAGCTCGTGTGTGTGTGTGTGTGTGTGTGTGTGTGTGTAACACAACTAAACTACCAAAAGAATTGTAAAATTAAAATGTCCTTTTTCTATGATTAGAAACCGGTAGTTTTTTAGAGACGGGAAAGCGTCTCATAGTTCTTGTATATAAATGTCTGCGAGGCATGGTGTTGCTGATACGGGTGAATTTCGTCAAAAAGAGAGTGTTGCCGCTACGAAGAAAATTCGTAAAAGAGAAAGAATGTGTTTTAAGACAGCGTATTTATAGAAAAAATCGTCTTATAAGTGGCTCAAGACGCAGGACTTGAATTTTCGCGCGCCGACGTAGTTGTAAGCATCTCACGTGGTCCTCCTGGTCAATGGTTTCCCGAGACTGAACATTGAGCGTCCGCCATCTTTGTGGGAACAAGTGGCATACCGCCCAAATTAAATTATAGGAGTGTAAAGTCCTATACTATCTATGAAATATAGAAATAAATCATTGATCATCCTTCAACACATATTTCATATTATAAAATTTTCAAACCGTATATCGAAGTACACAAACAACTAGTAGAAAAAACCTGGCGAAGAAAGGGTCGATTGTTGTTTAACGTAAGAAGTAGACGCTAAAATTTGAAATGAAAATTCACTCAATGACCCCAAAATTATCTTCAGGCTGTATAGTTTTTTGGAAAAGACATTACGGTTACTTTTCTCCAACCATACCCACTGAAATATTTGACTTCCTCACATCAACCACTCTGTCTAGTCGTGATAAGAGACTATGGAAGAGCAACCAGTACTCCTGACCAAACTACGACGGTCTACTCAGCAAGCTAAGTCACCCAAGGATCTCGAGTCGATAAATGAACCATAAATATTGATAGATCACACCGTGACGAGTTTTTTTCCCTTCAGTTATTGTTTAACATTTGCACCACTACCCAGGCTTATCTATCCTTTTTTCTTTATAGCAGTTGACTATTATATCGTGTCATTAATAAACCGTGCCAGTCACACGTTTGATCATAACCTCATTAAGGTCTGTTTTCTCTTCTTCTTTGGGAATTACTTGTCTTTACCATTTGTCACACGCATTCATTATCATCTATGCATTACGGTGACAAACAAAACCTAAATGTAAGATATTCCATCGCTCTGGCATTAATCTAATTTACATAATTATGTTTTTTTTTTATTTCGTTGGATTTTGTTCCAGACTTTACTCATATAAATATACAAGAGAAAGAATAATTCTTGCTCTAATCTATGAAAAAAAAAAATTGGCAAAAAATGTTTTTTGCTATTTTGAAAAAAAAAATCCCTTTATTTACAGAATAATCCTTATATATATATATATAGTCATCCACAGACAGATCTGTTTCGTTCTATCAGAACTCATCAGTATGGCTAGACAGTATCTTCCCGTAGCTAGGATCGAAACCCGGTTGACTCAAACGTCAACACAAGCTTCTAACCATTCAGCCATGAGTGTGCGTGTATATATATATATATATAATGATCGAAAGAATTTGTAACTTTGTAATTTGATTTCCACTTTATGTTTTTTATTTTTATTTTTATTTTTATTTTTATCTTCTGATTTTTTATTTATTTTTTAATTTCTTTAATTTCCTTATTTTATCTTCTGAATACGAACTGTGACTCCTCATTCGCATCTCTGGGACAGTACAGAGCATGTAAAAGAGTAATCTGACGAGACGGAGAATATACCAACAATATTCTCCGCCGAAATAAATTTATTATGACGGCTTAACCGAGTTTGAGTCTCCATTTAATTTTACTATATATATATATATATATATATATATATATATATCATACAGGATACAATTTATCAGTTGTTCATAGCAGGTAACTGGGTTGGTATTTTGTTAGGAGGTGTGGCTACTGAAATTATAGGTGACGTTATCTTATCTATTTACACATACAACTATATTTCGATCTACGCAAAAGAAATTGAACTTTTTACACATGGACTTTATGTTATTTAGCAGATGTCGCATTTCTCTAACAGTTTGCTGGTTTCTGCTGCATCCACCTTTTTTTTTTCCTTCGTGCAGACCCACTAACACGGTGTCACCATGCTGGAAGAATATATTGTTTCGGAAACTGCCTCGTACGTTCTGTACATTGTCTTAATGTACTACTGGCTGGGTTTCTTGTCCCAAAAGATTTCGAAATACGACTCATCTCGTCATTGGGCCCAAAACGCATTTCTTGAGAACGGCTTGCTTTTCGTGTATAATACGTTCTACAGAGTGCCATATCTTCTCTACGCGGTACTTGAATTTACCAAAATGGATACCAGTATTTACCTGACGTATTACTGGGGTGTTGTTGTAATTTCCCTAATTATTCCGTTTTTTTTAATGCTGATCAAATTAAGGACAAAACCACATCCAAGTCAACAGGTTAATGGCAAAAACCGTAAGAAGAGTTTATCAAAACACAAATGTCAGATTGTAGAAAACACCGGCGTGTGCAACGGCACTGGTGCCCGGGATTTCTGGAAAAATAAGATTCAATTCGTCCAAGAGTATCGTTCAATTGAATCGGCAGTATTAGATGTCATTATTATCATTTCAATACTTTCTTCGACGCTGAATCTCTTATGCGAGAGAAGGCTCACAGGATTTCTATACAGCTTTCCAAACTTGTTGAATATCACCCACCTTGGATTCCTTATAAAGAAAAAAGTATTTTCGACAGACGTTAATTACTTCTACTGGATAGGCTATTTTGGCTGTGTTTTTGTGGTATGGAGTGTGGCCAGAACTTTTGGCAACTGTATGCCACGCCAAATCTTTCTGGAACTTTATTCAAATGTTTGGATCATATACCTTGCAACAATTATCGCTGTTGGCAGGACATTTGATGGAGATTTCACCAAAGACCTTCTTTTCCTTGGTAAATTTCTTGTTCTGCTCACCATAATTTGCTCACTGAACTTTTTCTTTGTTTATAAGAATACGATTGTAATATTTTTAATCAACTAATGTAAATATATATATATATATATATATATATATATATATATATATATATATATATATATATATATATATATATATATATATATATATGAAATGAAAGTAAATGTGACAGTATCTAAATGTATAAAGAGGAAAAAATAAGGTATTCAGTGGACGAATTTTTTTATAGTTGAATTATTTACTATTGTTAGACGTTTCGGTTTTGTATTAAAACTTCAGCAGAGCACTTAACGAAAAACGAGAAGTTTTATAACATTCTATTTCCATTTGTGTCATTCTGTCTCAAAACTGTGATGTAATTAGTATCTGAAATTTATTTTCAAAACGTAATGTGATACTTGAAAAACAAAAAAAGAAAAAAAAAGAAGAAAGAAGATTTGTATATATATATATATATATATATATAGCCTTTGTTTTCCTCTTATTCTTACATATGTATAACATTCACGGTCTCACAGGCACATAAGCAACGAAATATAATATATTTACTCACATAAGTAGTTTGTTCCAAAAATACCGAGATTGAAGTCTCCGTGACATAGTGGCTAACGTGCTGGACTGTGACACCTTAGTAAGTGAGTTCGAACTTTTATGGCGCTATTACGTTCTCTTTCGAAATCATACCCTTGGGAATGATATGAAGCTCTTTATCCTCCCAGTTAAATATTACTGCTAGTAATTGAGGGCCACACTCGGTTAAATTTTAGAATACGCTGAGTGTATCTCCTTGAGAGGAATATGATACACATCCCCCCAAAGACTGTCCTGAATATGACACTAAACTGCAGCAGATAGTGAGACTCCAGTTCTGGCAACCTGGAGAGTATGGATTTCCTCTTTATTGCCATTACTTCTGGGCCCATTGTGATCTGGAGTGGTAGTCAAAAAGATCTGTTTTGAGATTATTCGTATTCGATAAGATTGTTTACAACAAAACGCTTAAGAAACAACTACATACAAATGTAAATATAAACGCACAATGAACGAGATTCTCTAATTTCTAGGACTAAAATAAGCCGAGACGGGTAGGCATGCCATTAAAACAATCAGTGTTAGAGAGACGTTTTCAATTAAGCGACAAAAACTTCCTTATCTCCTACAAACTTCACATACTCGTACGTCCGCTAAAAACATTTCTAAATATTCACACCTTCATTCGCTATTTTTTAAAACCAAACAAACAAATAAACATTCAAAGCTTTTCTGTAATGACTGAAAACATTTATCAACTATTGCTTCGATAAGCTTCATAATCGATGACCTTGTGGTGATTGAATGAAATAATCTCTTTGACTCACCTTAAAACTCATCCCAAAACACTTCGAGTTCAAACTGATATAGAACGTGCAGACGCAGTTGCTAACACGTCACGAGACCTTCCAATTCATTTTCGGACCAATTAGGTTTACCCCCTTTTTTTAACAGCGTTGTTATGCCGGAAACGGTTTTTGGCATCATTGTGGCGGATCCAAGTGTTTATTGAAGAAGAAATGGAAATTATGCACTAGAATATTTTGTCTGTTTTTTTTGGGGGGGGGGGCTGGTTTCTTATGCTCCACTGGATCTAGTTCTCAGATAAGTTCTTTTTACTAAATTCTCTTCTCCCTTTTTCTTCTCCCTCATTTTTCTTCTGATGCTATCGGCTCTTTTATATATCTCCCCAGAATTTTAAGTTGTTGCTGAAATTAAATTTTATTTTCTCTTATTCTATTGGTTAAGTCATATTTCAAAGGGGTCAGATAGTGGATCCGTTAACTGTGGATTTTTTAAATTAAGGGTCTGAGGTCGGTTAGACTGAATTAGGTCTATTTTTAGGATTCATGAAATCTGTTTTTTTTTTTTTTAAATACTGATAGGATATTTTTTCGAAAATTTTTTTAAAAATCTGTTTTTTATCAAAACTATATTACTAGAAACCTTTACGACAGTTCCCCGCTAAGAGCGGATTGTAGTAATAATAAAAGTAACCGTAATGTCTTTTCCAAAAAACTATACAGCCTGAAGATAATTTTGGGGTCATTGAGTGAATTTTCATTTCAAATTTTAGCGTCTACTTCTTACGTTAAACAACAATCGACCCTTTCTTCGCCAGGTTTTTCTACTAGTTGTTTGTGTACTTCGATATACGGTTTGAAAATTTTATAATATGAAATATGTGTTGAAGGATGATCAATGGTTTATTTCTATATTTCATAAATAGCATTGCATTTATGAAGAAAATACGAATTTATTGTTTATGTAAAAAAAATCCTGGTTACCACAGTGTTTTTGAAATTCCTTGTCGTGGCAAGTAGGCATTGGTTGAAATTTCAGTCCTCAACCATTTTTCGAGAACGGGGCTGTCTTGTGATTTCTTAAGGTTGAGCGGTTTTCCTTCAAAAGAGAAACAGTTTTTGTTTGAAACAGTTCAGGAAATTTTCTTTTGTTAAACGGCGTAATATTTGTGTAAAAGGGATTGGTCTGGTTTGGTCCTACTTGGAACTAGAAAAGTTCGCAAGTAAAACCTTGTTTTTTTCCTTTTATTATTGTGAAGAGAATTTCGATGAGTTCTAAATTCTTTCATATTTAGAACCGAATATTTTCACCACGTGTATGTGGTCACTTTTTCCGGGGGAGAAGTAAAAAAAAAAAAAAAAAGAAAAGAAAAGAAAAAGAAGAGAAAAAAAAGCACTAACAGTTTGATACTAAAAAGAACAATAAAGTAGAAACTTGTACCAGCCTATTTGGAGTTTTTTTTCATTATTGGGAAAAGAACTTTGAAGAGTTCTAAATTCTTGTATATTTAGAAGCAAATATTTTTACTTCGTGAGTGTGGCCAGATTCTCCGGAGGAGAATATGATGTAATAAAAAAAAAAGAGAATTATCAGTTTAATATTCAAAAGAATTACGATGTTGCCACTTGTACCAGCATATTTGCAGGCTTAATATATGTTTTGAATAACACATATTTATTCTAATTTCGTACCAACACTTAAACAAGGTACGTGACTTTATTTTCTAAGAAAACCTTGGGAAATATTTAAGCATTTGTTTGTAAGAATAAAGGGAAAGAAAATTTGTGAGTTGTTGATATGTATTTGTGGAGTAACCCAGCATTGTTGACGAAAAAGTGGAACCTGGGAACCAGCTGCTCAACGTCCTAAGAAGAAGAAAGAGATGGCCATCCTTGCCTTTGTGAGGCCAAGGGAAGTTGGAGGAAGCCAAGCAGACTATTTGCCTTACGGTATGCATCAGTTTATGTATGAAAAAAGTAGTTGTAATTTGTAAGTAAATGCTTTTTTCTTTTGCTCTTTTGCCCATTGTTAAAAACTCGCATATAGACTTATATACATTAAGCCACCTTTCATTTTTATTTGCAGTAAATATTTTTTTTAGGCTGAATTTGTCTCTAGCCTTTGTTCGATAGTTTTCTTACTAGCAACTCTTTAGGACGATAAGTGACAATGGTTTCTCTTTTTCACAACGGTAAAAGACGGACGCATGTCTTTTAGAACTTTTTAATTAAAAAAGAATTAAAAACCGTTCAACGGTTTTAACCTGTTCACAAAGACTTGAGTATTAATATCACCGCTTGATTTAATCAGAAAATATTTAGGTGTTCTAAGAAGGACTGTATAGGAAACTGAATAGGGTGCTTCTAATAGCTTTAAATACGATCTACTCTAATCTAAACTTTATCACAAGTTTGAATCTTGTCAGGGAAATAAGAGCTTGGGGATTTTCAAAGTCTTTTGGAGAAGTCTCTCAGGCCAAAATGTGACAGAACGTTATGTTGTTCTCATTTCTACTGCCTATTGGTAGCTATGGTTGTAAAATTTGAGTGCCTCTCAGAGTAAAAAAGGGAGAAAAATCAGAGCTCTCGAGTATGGTACGAATTCCATTAGAAGGACTGAATGCCAAGACTTTTCGTTCTATAATAGCAGTTTTATTGGTCCAGTGAAGTCGCTCAATCAAGCCGCAGCATTGAAGGTGATAGGCTGGTGTACGTAGTTTAGCTTTAATTTTAGCGTGGTGAAATTGTTATTGTTAGGGTTAGCGAGGAGAATGTTGTAACGTATGTGTGTGTGTTTACGTTGTGTTGTTTCCTCGCTAAGTGTTGAGAGTGAATAAAGGAAAGATGAAAAGTAAGATGCCGATAGTCGAAATGTGTTTTTATTTGCAGCATGGAAAATGTAGTTTGGGCTTGTGCTGCAGGACTCGTGGAAAGGTTGTGAGTAAAGAGACGGCAAGGAGACAAAATGGATTTATGAGAAGGTTGAGAAGGTTGAGATGGCAGCGTGTGTCGTCGGACGTGCGAGGGATTGTGTTCGTCGTAGTTTAGCGAAAGCCATGTTGCCGTTGGAAGAAATGAACTTTGGATGTCACCGTGAGTTTCATGTGTCTGGTATTTTTGGGGAGGAGAGTATGCGTTGTCTCCATTAAAGTGGTCCAGAGGTGAATTGAGAGCTAGGTGCCGAGAGCTTAATTGTGTGTCGAATCGACATAGACAATTTTGGGGGTGACATAAAGTTGTGCCTGTGCGAGGCATGTTGAATGTATCTAATTTATATTCAACTGGGATTCCTTGCAAGGAATCCATAAATTAGATAGGTTCCCTCATGTGTCCATGCTGCTGCTGCTATTTAAGAGTCCCCAGTGAGACGTCTGCACTGGGCGGCGGTCCAGCTAAAGAGACTGGGTTTGGCAGCTTACCCAATTTGCTGCTGCCCTCAAAGGAGGCCCGGATTGAATAGGATAAGTCATCCTGATTGGGTGAAATTATGCGTCGAATTAATTCGCGCGCCAAACCAAAATACGAAATTTTCCTTCCACAACAGTACCTTATAAAACCAATTACTTTTGATGATTAAATAAACAACTCTTTTTCGAATTGTTTCCCTCGATCTGTTATAACATGCAGAAGGACACCCCATCGTGTGATCCTTGCATTTACAAAGGCCTCAGGCACACTACATACAGTGATCTCTCTTATGGGTTACGTTTGAGCAATTAATACACTTGATGAGATATTTGTATTGACTGAGGTAAGGGTATATATATATATATATATATATATTTTGCTTTTTTGGTAGGAGTGGTTTTACTATATCAATGTCTACTGTGTGAAATCTTGCTGATGGTATTTCTAATGTTTGTATTAGTGATTTTGTTTGTTGGCAGGATGTGTATAATGCTTCGCAAAATTCTTTAATCGTTAAATGGATGATTTAATACCGAGATGTGATAATATTAAAAACAGATTCGCGGAACTTGTACGAAACAAAAGGCCTGCAAGGTAAAGTGCAGATGTTATACACAATGCAAACAGGTTATTCCCTGGAAGGGTTAATCTTCTTAAGTCTTGAAAGGATTGAATTTCAGTGTCAGATGCCTATACTTCAACAAGTGCAGATAAATGGCAAACATCTGTTGGTACAGCAAAAGTTGGTCGGATTACACAATCAGCAACTATATTCTGACTGCCTTTTACATGCTCAATATTTGAAATGAATTCTGTGAGAATTGCTAATAGTCGCTGTGGTCTATCAGATTTAGCGGGGCTTAGACAATGAAATTCACTACATAATGGCTTATGGCCCGTTAAAAAATATTTGGCAACCTTCTATGAGATGGCAGAAGTGTGGCACTGACAAATAAGGAGCTAAAAGCTCCCGGTCAAAGGTAAAATACCTCGTTTGTGCTCGTGTACATTTTTCAGAGAAAAATATGACCGGTATTGCATTTTCCTTTCGAATTTGGTGTAAGGCAGTACCTACAGTATAGTTGCTGCAGTAGGTAACTAGCTGATAATTTGTACAGATGTGGATACATCACTGAGTCCTTTAACCATAGAATTGAAGGTGTATTTTTCATATTCATTCTTTAGTAGATAATATCATTCTCGCAGGTAAGCGCAAAACTATTTCTAAAAATTTTGGTATCAATTTTCTATAAAACTCCACCATAACAAGGAATCTCCGTAGCCTTTTTCAGCCATCAGGATTTTAATTTTTCTCTTATTACTATTAGTAGGTTTAATGCCATCTGAACTAATCTGAAAACAAAAGAAACTTAGGGAACCCAAATTAAAGACAAATTTTGAGGTTGAAATTTAAAAATATTTTTCATGTAAAATGTTAAAAATAGGTTCCATGTCTTTTTTGTGAGAAATCTCATCAATGCTAAAAATGAAAATGATATCGATATAAACAAAAACATATTAATGTCTCTGAAAATATTATTCATACTGCGTTGGAATGTTACAGATGCATTTTTAAAAATCCAAATAGGATATAATTGAATGCGTAAAATCCGAATGTGGTTATTATAGAAGTTTTTGCAATATCATCTGTATGCATCATAGTTTGGAGGAAAGCTGAAAAATCGTTGTTAGCGAGTTTCGCAGAAAACGAGTTGATGTGGTAAGCTGAAAGTAGGATGATGTTTAGCATGGGGCATTGGTCACTTTTAGTTATGCTTATCCCTAATAGCGGCGAGCTTCGTGGAACTGAACTCGTTCGTCCAACTAGTTTTCCTCCTCACTTCAAGTAGTGATTAGTGGTCGTGAACAGGGCAATACTTGCTTTATCAGCCACTGACACGTTCTTGTTCTTGTTTTGCTAGCAAAATAAATGTGTACCCTATAAACTCTAGGACGTTGGTCATTCTACTACGGCCTGAGGCCTGTTTTGTGTGTGTGTGTGTGTGTGTGTGTGTGTATGAGTGTGTGTATGAGGAGTTAGTATCTTATGCTTCTGAATAAGATCGGATCTAGTAGTCAGATTTGTTCTTTTTACCAAATGGGCTTTTCTCTTTCATTTTTTTCTCTCTTTCTCTTTTTCTGACTTCCTTCAAACTATCGGTCCTTTATGTAGACTTCTCTTGAATTCTAAATTTTGCTGAAGTAAAATTTTATTTTCCCTCATTCTATTGGTTGATTCCTATCCCTAAAAGCTCACCTAAAGAGGAAAATAAAACGCTCGATCCGTGGTTCGCAAATTTGAAGATTTGCGGTAGCCGTCTGAAATTTTAAATAGACACAAGAGAGGAAATTAATACAGTAATAAGTCTCAAAATGTGTTTTAAAATATCTTCGAAAAGGACCGCCAATAAGATCGGCAGAATGAAGATTTGGAAACCCGGGCGCCACATTATTGTGCGAAGGAAAATTCTGGACTTCCACGGCGCATAAAGGAAAAAATTACATATTCGAGGTATATGTACTGAATGGACGTGATGTAGACAATTTATTGATAAGAGAGGTTACCCATGTAATGGGAATGGTTACTTAAGTCGACCAAGTCCATAACATATTCGACCAAGGAAGTTGAATGAAAAGTGAACCAGTGAAAATTCGTCTAAGAGAGGATGCAAAGCCATGTTGAGTCACGATTGCGAGGCGGATACCATTTCCACTTCTACCAAATGTAAAAGCCAAATTGGAACATTCTAGAAGGCGAAGGTATAAAAGAAAAACTCATCCAACTAACAGACCAGTGCGCACCAATAGTTCCAATAAAGAACAAAAAATGGTTATGCGCGTTTTTGTGATGAACTACCTCGCAGTCAAACGTGTACTGAATATGTCACCCAACCAAGATTATATTGAACCAAAATTGAACGGGGTTACTGTTTTTTAACGACTTTCCTCACATCAATGGGACGTTATTGTTTTAAACGGTTACCCTTTGGGATATCAGCGGCACCTGATGTAAGTCGGTGCTATTAGGAGATGTTGAAGGAGAAAAGACTATAATAAACGACTTTCTGCTTTACGGGAGAACCAATTCGGAACACGATGAACGACTCAAGAAAATTCTCGAACGAATAAAACAGGTGTTATAAAACTCAGTAAGGAAAACTGGGAATTGAATAAGAGTCACATTGAGTACTTCGGACACATAATAACGAAGGTTATAATAATGAAAGGAGTACAACCAAAGAAAGAATACGGGTAATATTGGAATTATCAAACCCTACTTGTATATCGGAACTCAGACATGTTATTGGAATGTTTCGGTTCCTGGATTGATTCCTAACCAATGTAGCAAATGTCATGCAACCAATGTCGGATAAACTAAAAAAAAAAAAAAAAAAAGGAATCATGGAATTGAGACGAACCAAAGAGAAAAGCATTTCAAAGGTCAAATTGCTATTAACTAAGTTCCTTGTTTTTACATCTTGTTAACCCTCCAAACCAACTGTAGTTGCAGGGACAGAAAAGAATGACGAGAACTACCTCTCACGAAAGACAGTGAAGACGTTCTAAATACCTGAATAAATAAATAGTTACATCATAAAAAAAGAGAAATAAACTAATAAATATTCCCAGGAAGAGAGAGGTGTACTATTAGTTGTAATAGGTTTATTACTGATCCTTGTTACATGTGGGTATCACAAATTGTGTGTAACCGACTTGTTCCTGTGTTGTCAGTGAAAAAACCCTAATGAAACGAACCAAACTAAGAATTAAAGCTTTGAAAAAATATCTTTCCAAACATAAATCAATGGTGTGTCTATCTTTATAATCTCATTACTACATTTTTGATGTTTTATTGTAGGGTTGAAAATAAATGTTCTTTTATTTTATTTTATTTCCTTTCATTTTTACTTTATGCATTAAGCACGTAATTTTCCTTCCCACTCAATTTTCTTTTCCTTTTTTTTTTCTTTTTTTAAGAATTTATATATATATATATATATATATATATTGATTTCTTTGGTCTGTTTACCCATGTAAGAAATACAAACTAATATTACGGTTTCTTATTTTGGGTACAAAGTTGTATATTTTGCATAAAATTCTTATATTTAATCTCACCTCGAATATATTCTACACGCTCAGAAATTCGACCTTTAACTAAACAGAAATCGAAAAAAAACCTCTTTTAACGATCTTGAAAACGAGATACTTCTTATTAGATTTTTCAAATTGAAAAAGTTTTTCTCATAAAATTTTGAGCACAACGCTAATTTCAACAGTTAAAAATTCACTCGGGTATTGTGGCAAATACCTTTTATTTAACTCAAAGAACGCACATGTGTAAACAAAGATGTCGAGTTAACTGACCATACCAGGGGAATAATCCCTCAGAAAAGGACAGATAACTCTAAAATTATGTCATTTTACCGCAATCTCCGCTACATCAAAAAGAAAAGGGGTGTAATGTGACGTGATCAAAAAATACAAAGCAGATAAAATTATGTCCTTAAAAGTGTAAGCGATTGAAAGGTTTTATAATTCGAGTAGAGCAGCGCAGCGTTTGTGGGCTGCTTATATGTCCTTCCACAGAGTCATTTATAGTTTGTTGAGGGGACATTTCACAATTACTAACTTTAGGGGACTGACATCCTGGGTGGGTTGATATTAGTAAATCCACAGGAATGTCCCCTTGGGGTGATTTAGTAAGGCTATGGCTCTCATTTCCTTTTAGGGCTTGATGTTTAAGTGAGACAGTGGCGTCACTGCCGTCTAATTTCCTGATGTGGGCATATTGTGGGTTTGTAACATTTCGACCTCATCGACCGTGTTTCATGTTTGCTATTCCGAAGATATCGTTTCATCAATATTTTTCCGGGGTGACTTAACCATGCGGGTAAAATGATCCCATTAGTTGAGCGTCGGTTAAACTTGAATAGCCTTTCATGTTGTGTGGCATTAGTTGGTGTGCACAGCCATGAATGTCGAGCATGCAATGCTTCAGCCAAGATTTCTTCCCAGTGTGACTCTGGAAGATTCTTAGTTTTTAATGCCAGAAGGACTGACTGCCAGATATAACCATTATACCTTTCTACTTGGCCATTGCATTCTGGATTATGGAGAGTAGTTCTACTTGTGACATCTCCGTAATTATATAGGAATGTTTTTGTTTCTTGTGAAAGAAATGAAGATCCCTATTACTACCGATGCAGGTGGGGATGCCAAAAAAGGAGAATATTTGGTACAGGCAACTGTGGACAGTTTCAGCTTCCATGTTTGAGCAAGGGTAAGCAAAGGTAAACCTGGAAAATTCATCTATAATGGTTAAAAGGTATCTGTTCCGAGATAAGGAAGGGAGTGGACCCTTAAAGTCGATGCTTAGACAATCAAATGGTTGAGTGGCTTTTACTAGATGTAAATTAAATGGTTTGTGGAAATTTGTTTTATGTTGCATGTTTGGTAATTGGCAGTCATTGTGCGGATTTCTTCAATGAGTGTGGGAAGTTTCTACTTCGAACAAATTGTGTCATTTTGGTCCCACCTGGGTGACCCAATGATTCATCTAATGTTTGTTATCTTAAAGGGTGGCACAACTCGTTCAGATAAGAATGTCTGCAGCAACATTTTCTTTTCCTTCGTGGTACTAAATGTCAAAATGGAAAGTGGAAAGATTGATTCTTCAGCGCAGAATGTTTTCATTTTTTATTTTCCTATGATTTTGTGCATCCAATGTGAATCGGACAGGTTTCTGATCTGTTTTTAGAATGAAGTGTCAGCCAATTAGGAAGTGCCTCCATTTCTCAACCACATCAACTATTGCAAGAGCATCTTTCTCTACTCTAATATCATTTTAATACAGATATACCAGCAGTCAGAATGTCACTGTTCAATCCAAGGCGATCTATCCGTGACGATCTTTTGAAGTTAAAACGAAGCGTTTGTAATGTCACATCATAAGAAAAAGAAAGAATTTAAAAGGGAAAATAAGTTATAATTAACCACCAAATTTTGCAGTTATTTTACCTTGTTATTTATTTTTGCAAAATGTCGAAATCAACTCTTAATCTGTACATCGACAATACATTAACATGTGTGGTAGGGCGGGTTTTATTTTCTCTATCTTTCTTTCTCTTTCTGTTTCTTCGCCCTGTCGGCGGGGCTTAGGATACACTGATTGTATCACCTCCTGGAGGGAGGTAAGACACCCACACAAAGGGGTGGTGTCCTGAGTGTGACACTAAACTGCATCAGATGGTGAGGCTTAATTTCTGGAGATCTAGGGAATGTAGAGCCTCCTTTCGTTGCCATTACTCCCAGGTCCATTGTAACTGAGAATACGAGTCAGAGTTCCATATATGGATTGAGAGTACTTGTCAGAGTTCCATCTATAGGTTGAATCAGTTTAAAAATTATTCGTATTTGAGAAGACCGTGGGTAAAAAAAATCAAAAACAAAACCAAAAAATTAAGAAACAATTAAAAAATTAAAATATGAACGTTGAATGAACGTGATTCCCTAACCTATTGGCGTAAAATAAGCCTAGACAGCCTGACATGACATTAAGAATCAGTCAATTCTCTCTCTCTCCCTCTCTCTCTCTCACTCACACACACACACACACACACACTCTCTCTCTCTCCATTTGTGTATGTGAAAGTTACAAGAAGCTATGGAGGAAAAATACTTGTCTGAAAACCTTTCTTATAGCATTTTTATTATTATAATCTCTTGCACAACCATCTCGGTTGATACATTCCTCAACCATTAAGTAAATAGCACAAAATCTGAAATAAAGGAGTGGCCTCAAGTAATGTAATAAGCAGCGTTCTCATTCCAGTTAACCTGCTGAAAAGGGGTCAACCACGGGAAGTCTTACGATTAGTGTGAGGAACGGTCACACGAGAGTTGGGGATTTTGAAAGGAGTCAGCCTGTGCTGTGGAGTAGCTGGAGCTATCCACAAGATGGACTGGTCTGAGTACTATTTAGAGCGGTGCTCGCTTTATGTGTCTGAAAACAAATACGACTCGACACAGGTAGACCGGCCATGTTATTCAATGCATGGATCGGGTCGGGTGTATCTTGTCGTTTTATTGCATTGATAATCGACCAAGACCGCCTGGCATGAGTGCCGAGGAAGCTTAACATTCATGCCACGTGGCTGAGACCAACACTCCTTTAGGCCTCAGGAGGCCTTTCCCCTTGGTTCTCATCTGCTTCGGCAGAGCCTGGTTTATCGCCTGGCGTCAGAGGCGCCTCTCTTTAGGGAAATGCTGATGAGGCCCAAGGCTTTTTTGGAACCGCTGGGCGTGTCTGGACTATTGTCCTGTGTCCGGCTCCAACATTAAAAAGCATTGTGCCACATTTTGTTATAGTGGGATACCAAACAGCTGAAAATAAAAACGACTAAGGCTTGATATATAATTAGGTGTACTGTATTCCCTCCGGAATAAAATATTTCTAATTTTACATGTGTGTCGACCTAACTTATTTCCTGATATAACAACCTGTCAGTTAGTAGCCGGCAGAGAAGAAGTAAGGACCTAAAATTTACGAGCTGGCGAGTCAGCCTCTCATATTGTGGGTTAGGCTGCGGTTTATTGAACAATACGGTTCCTCTTTATCAAAAAATACCACTTTATCTCTCTCTGTTTTTATGGCAGATCCGGAAGGAAGCTGAAACACTGGACATTGGCATAATGGTTAGAGTGTTCTTCAATGGTCCGGGAAACCTGGGTTCAATCCGAGGTCAAATCATACCAAAGACTCAAAAATTAGTCCTTGATGCCTCCTTGCTTAACACTCAGCATTATAAAGTACAGATCAAGAGTAAAGTGGAGCAATCCAGGGAAAAGAGTATCGGTCTCCCCTACACCTTGGTGTAGTAGCTATCGAAAAGAGAGACGTGGGGTCACTCTCGACTACGGTTGCTAACTTATATTTTTTCTGTGAGTACGTGTCTGACTTTCTTCCTTTTCCGTGGATTCGTCAAGTCATCGTCTCGTCTTTGTCTCCGGCAACTTGAACTGAAAGCTTAGATCCCAGAAATGTAACAATCAGATGGAAGCTTAGACCCCCGAGATGCAGAAGCTGAACATAGGAGCATGGGCATCACTTTAACGAATTCAACAACGGAATCTTGGTGATTAAATCCGTAATCATTGTAATCCTCATTCACTCTTCTTTTCCGCAATGTTCTATTTCATTATATACAAGTATTAAAAGCACTTTTATCATTTTACTCCTTGCAAGTTTTAACAATCATCTCTAAATGTTTTTTTTTTTTTACTGGAGTCTGAGTGTCATCAAGTCTCCTCTGGTTTTCATGACTCTTCTAATTATCATAGCCGATCTTAGCAGTGCAGTGGTCTGGGTGGTCTCACTTCTTCCTCTGATCTCCAACGTTACAGTAGGGATCTGCGGTTAGAAAGCTTGTAAAGAACATATGCTACGAACAAAATAAATATTAGGCTTGGCCGGTTTAGAGTTAAGATAAATTGCCTGTTGGATGTTTGCTTTTATAAAGAGTGAATAAGTGTGGATTGTCTGTTTGAACCATTTGCGAGCAGGGATTTGTTTATTATTTACTTTTTGAATTCAGGCAAGTACACAGATATGCGTGATTTATGTGGCCACCTATTTAATTCGAAGTGGCTCAAAGACGTTAACATATGATTAATACTTTTCTGAATCAAAGGTAACAGATGAATAAATGCAAAACATGTTATGGAAAATCAATCAATTGTCAGTATTCGAAGATAACTAGCAAAATAGAAAAACACTTTGATTTAATAGCTTTAAAAATGATTATAAATAAGAGGCATTTTAGCTCATTTAGTTTGAGTGTTAAAGAGTCAACTGAGAATAGCCGGATCACAAAAATTCCGCCAACAGAAAGTAAAGTTAGTTGTTGTCGACTTCATTTTGACCAAGGACTAAAATTTCTCTCTCTTGCTCCCATTAGGTTGTTGAAATGAACAACGGCACCAAATGACTCAAATTATTTGCGTTCGCGTTGTTCGCTTACCAGATGAGCCGAAAACTCCCTCGAAAGGAGTTGGAATATTGTTTTGATTATCAGGCAAAACAAGAGCTCGAAATTAACAAAAAATGAAGAAAAAAAAAAAAAAGATCGAAACTTAAACCCTCGGTCGAAAACAGCAGCGACAAAATGAAGAGGTTACACAAGTCATCTTAATGCTGTGTCCTTTACAGCAGTGACTAGGTAACTATGGTACTTCCTGTTTACCCAGCCTCTTTACCTGGCGATTATAATAACCAATTATATTTATGCACTTTTATTCATTTATCTGACTTGTTTCGAAAACCGATGTTTGATACCCAATATTCTATAGCGGGGACTGTAGAATACACAAACTGGATCTCTGTAGAGGGGTAAGACTACTCCAACGAGTGTCCTTAAATGACACTAAACAATCTGACTGTGAGGCTCTGTGAAATAATACCCAAACGGCGGTGGGGGTTGTTAGTTTGGGTGTTCGTTTACTGGTGTGGACCACGTTGTTAACTCTCACACCCGGCCGTGTGGGCATTTCACAGGTTGTACAAAAAACAAAAATCAAACAACAAACAAAGGGTGGAAGGAAGAAACAGACAAACATGGATTTCGAACTACAAACGTTGGAAAGTGAAGTGGGCACTTTTAGCACTCCTCAATGTATTTATGTGTGGCCATCGCGAGAACTAAGCGAAAATCCCACACAGCTACCAAATATGCTGACTCATCTCTTCATCATCTTCACTGCTCTATCTTGATTCCATGCTCCGGAGTTTTGTTGCGGAGCCGATAATTATGTCGACCCCGCAAATGAATTATGTGAATGAGGAACAGCCAAAGCAATAGGAAGGAACAAAGGCGAGGTAACGATAATAACAAGTGACAATTTATTTTGTCATATTTACAAGCGTGAATGTAAATGTCCGTGATGGTTGTTGCTGGTCGTTGAGTACAGCTAGATGTTGGATGCTGGTAAGCTGAGGTCGGTCGAGTCGTTGAGTTCAGCTAGACGTTGGATGCTGGTAAGCTGAGGTCGGTCGAGTCGGGTAGATCGATATCCCTGGTTGTGACGGTATGTTGTGGTTAACCGGGGGTGTGTCGATCGGGTTTCTGGCTCGTACAGCGGGTCGTACGTGAGCCAGTTGTTGCAGTGGTAGAACAGTCCGTAACAGCGAGTCGTTACGTGGACAGCGTGGTACCTTGCAGGAGCGTCGAGTTCGGTAGATCGACATCCTCGGTTATGACGATATGTTGGATTAACCGAGGGTGTGTCGACCTGGTTTCTGGCTCGTACAGCGGGTCGTACGTGAGCCAGTTGTTGCAGTGGTAGAACAGTCCGTAACAGCGAGTCGTTACGTGGACTGCGTTGTACCTTGCAAGAGTGTCGAGGTCGAGGAAAGGCTAGGGCCTTGCTGGGCTCCCTAGCCGTGCGGACGTATCGGACGGGAACGAAAGCTTTGCCGTGTCAAAGCCGTGCGAACGAGCGGACGAGAGCGAAGGCTTTGTCGGGTCCAAAGCCGTGCGGACGAGAACGAAGGCTTTGCCGTGTCAAAGCCGTGCGAACGAGCGGACAGGAGCGAAGGCTTTGTCGGGTCCAAAGCCGTGCGGACGAGCGGACGAGAATGAAGGCTTTGCCGTGTCAAAGTCGTGCGAACGAGCGGACAGGAGCGAAGGCTTTGTCGGGTCAAAAGCCGTGCGGACGAGCGGACGAGAACGAAGGCTTTGCCGTGTCAAAGCCGTGCGAACGAGCGGACAGGAGCGAAGGCTTTGTCGGGTCAAAGCCATGCGGGCGAGCTGACGGGAACGAAGGCTTTGCCGTGTCAAAGCCGTGCGAACGAGCGGACAGGCCATGAGGCCGAGGCTAAGATGAGCGTTATCTTAGCGCTGCGCAGCTTATCGGACAATCGGAACCGAGGTTAAGACCGGTTGGTCTTAGAATCCGTCTTCGTGTTTGCCGCCTGGCCGTCTATTTCGACTGGTCATTACTGACCAGTCAGAGATGCTCTGACCCGCAGAGAGAGACCTCTTGTGGTCCTAAAAAGGACCTTTGTGCATACCTATGAAGGTGGAAGAAAGGCAGGTCTACCACGAGAAGTGGGGCCAACGCCGTAAGTTAAGGTGAATGCGACCGCACAGAATGCAGGATTCCTCCTTAATGAGCTTCGCCGGGGGCGCGCTGTATTTATCCTACGTCCCACCAACGTACGAATATGGCACAAGGCCGTGTTTAAGGTGGGTCCTGTCGCAGGGCCGTAGCCCAACGCGATAGGCAGTTCCAAAAATGCCTCGGACCCCCTCGGCATTCCCCTTTTCGGGGCGCCTCAGGCGCCGGGCGATAAACCCAACCCTTCCGAAGAGGGTTAAAGCCTGGGGGGAAGGTCCCCTGAGGCCAGAGGTAATGTATCCAGTGGTGGAACACACCCGACCGAACCGTGCAGCACGCAACCACAGTCGGTCGAGAGTGCCCCACCACAGGACACAAAGCAGCATCGTCTAAAAAAAACGAGCCGGGAGCGCTGTATTTATCCTACGTCCCACCAACGTACGAATATGGCACAAGGCCGTGTTTAAGGTGGGTCCTGTCGCAGGGCCGTAGCCCAACGCGATAGGCAGTTCCAAAAATGCCTCGGACCCCGTCGGCATTCCCCTTTTCGGGGCGCCTCAGGCGCCGGGCGATAAACCCAACCCCTCCGAAGAGGGTTAAAGCCTGGGGGGAAGGCCCCCTGAGGCCAGAGGTGATGTATCCAGTGGTGGAACACACCCGACCGAACCGTGCAGCACGCAACCACAGCCAGTCGAGAGCGCCCCACCACAGGACACAAGAGAACGCTCGCAAGGAGCGCGCCGGGAGCGCTGTATTTATCCTACGTCCCACCAACGTACGAATATGGCACAAGGCCGTTTTTAAGGTGGGTCCTGTCGCAGGGCCGTAGCCCAACGCAATAGGCAGTTAGCGCCAATATTTGTCGCTGCCTCCCACCAGACACGACTTGACACAAGGTCAAAAGCCCGAAGGCCGATTAAAGTGGGGATAAAGGGGAGGGGAAGGTCGGGAAGGAGCCGAGACTCGAACCCTGCTTGTCTGTGCTGCTCATCGGCTCACTTAGTGCAATGTGAGCCTGATGAGGCAAGCAGTTTCACGAACCGAAATGTGGGTCCGGGCACGTATGCCAGTTAACGGCTTAAACTAGACGCTTGGTCTAGTGCCGTACAAAGGGGACAAAAGTGCAGCTCGCCCACCCGAAGGTTGCCCAGCCGAAGCTGGGGGCCTATTCGGCCCCGAGTCTGCTCTTGGTTTCGAGCACCCATCCGGCACGAATGCCAGACGGCCCAGCTAAAAAGCCGGGGAGCACGCCCCTAGGCAGTTAGCGCCACCGAGCGTTGAAAAGGGCCTGTTGATATCACGAAAGGGCTGTGACACACAGCCCAGCCGCGTGAATAAGAAATTCCCTCATAAAAAATGAGTGTAGCCATAAAGTGTTTTTCTAACCCGCCATAGGCTAGTGACGACTATTAGTTTTAGTCTTATCTAGTTATTTCCGGCCAAAGTGCTTTGTAAATGTTATTAATTTTTAATTCATCCTTTTCTTTAGCTATAACGAGGTGTCAAGGTTGTTAGAAAGAAAAAGGGCTTAGTCAGTTCCGGTCGTACCCGGATATAGTTGTTCTACAGCGGGCGTGTAACTTGACATGTTTATGTTTATCGGCCGGTCGCGGCAGTTTCACTCCTAACTTCTAAAATGTTTTGAAAGTTGAAAGGAATAAATAAACAAATTTCTGAGTTAACCTGCAAACTAAATTATGTCTGAAACTACGTCGGTGCATGCGTTATATAAAGCAGGCAATACACAGGCACAAATTTCCCCCTCTAATCATTCGTATTAGTGATAACCTGCATCATTATCATTATGATAGTGCATCACTGTCAAATGCTTGTTTTAGATATTTTCTTAAGTAGCTCGTTTTCCCAGTTTCGTGAGTGCATATTCTTAGTTTCTTCCATTTCTAATTAAATTTTTACCATATCAGGATTGTGCCTTGACACACGTGTAGCAAAGTACGGACTGACGGACTATCGTTCTGTTCCAATGTCATATTTACTTCGAAACCCTTTTCAGCTCGCCTTCACAATAAAGTAAAGCATAAAACATCTTTATTAGTGACACCTGACGCACTTAATTTCGTACGTTATATATATATATATATATATAGTTTCCTATATTTATGAATTAAAAGTAAATGCTCCATATCATTGATAGAGTGAATATATTGAAGTTAGGATAGCGTAGACATAGAGTTAACGGTGCTTGCTCACTGTCAGTTTTTCGCCAATGCATTTGTCTAACGATATTGTAAATCAATAATATTGAACGAGTTTGTTTTTCTGAAACTCGTCAAATACATTCAGCATTGATTGTTATATTATTCCTTGAGACACGTTCAGACTTGCATTCCGAAAACAATTGTCTTATTTCACATTTTGGTCAACGAATAATAGAAAAATAGCTTTCTTTTTGCATATCAAAGCAGATAAAGAAACACAAATATTCTACATAGAATTTATTTTTTTCAACAAGTAAAACAAACTTTTAATAACGTTGACAAAGTTTTGTTTTTCTTTTATTTTTTTAAAGAAGAATCTCATGGTTTCTTAAGTTTTTTTAATCTTTAAATCATATCGTTTTGTCTGGTCTATCCTCAAGTCTTGGTTAAATAAAAAAAAAACTAAATAATTTTTCATCGTGACATATCTGACACTAACGCTTCTCAGAATCTCTTACAAAAATATTCAGGTGCTTCTAATTGATTGGTTCATTGATTTTAACGGTATGTAATCCCGTCTAGGGTGCTTTTATGTCTAGAGGTTTGGGAATTACGTTCATTCATTCTACGTTCATATTTACATTATCTGTGTAGTTGATTATTTTGACTTTTTTGCACACGGTCCAATTGAATACAAATCATTTTTGAGCAGGCCTATTTGAGCCATAGATGAAACCCTAACAGGTGCCACCACTCTGCCTCAAAGTGGGCCTAGGAATAATAGCAATGAAAGGGTTCGTGACATTCTCCAGAGTTCCAGAAGTGGAACCTCACCATCAGATGCAGTTTAGTGTAATACGCAGGACACCCATTTTTGCCTTACCCATCTACAAAGAATACAGGCAGTGTATTGTTAGCCCCGCTGACAGAGCATGAAACATTTTAGTGAACTCGTTCCAGTGAAATATATAAAAAATGGCTCCCAACATGAGTCATGACATAATGCGAAAAATTCAAGTAGTAATTTGAAAATGAAACGCTACCTTTTTCTTTTTTTATTTTATTGTATTTTTCATGATGCTACGCAAAATTTAGATTTAAATAAATGTGAAGAGTCACTTCCTTCCTATCCTTTCCTTATATATTACTACAATTCTATTCCTTCTTGTGGGACCGGCCCTGAAACCGTAGCATTGGTCCTGATTCTGGATTCAGCATCCAATATTCCACCTATTAAACTTACCCTTTAACATTCTCGAACGTTGTCCATTAATACTTCATCTCTCGGTCTAAAAATATCCTCATTCAATACTTCCAACGATTTCATTCGTGGTATCCGCCCTAATTCTCTCTCCTTACGGCCATTTTTCCCGGTTAACAATTGTTGAAAGATACAATATTTGTCGATAATGTGTCTCATTGATATAAAATATTTTTCAATCACATTCTACTTGAATTTCTCCTTTCTCATGTCTACTCAGGAAGGGGTATATCGATTGAAACCTTTCACAACTCCTGGTCTACTCTCTAATGGGCGTTTTTCATTAAATCTAGATGAAACTTTTTGAGCAAATATAGATTTCTGTTCCTCCGCAAATGATGTATTATGTGCAAATTTTTTTTATCGAGATCTCCTGGACTGCACGTCACTACCTTTTCCCACTGCGTTTATTTTGACGAAATTTACATCATTATGGTTTACTCTTCTTCTCAGCAACACTGCGTCTTCCGCCTTTCTGAACAACGCCTGTTGCTATGACGCTATATCGTACCACTTGACTGCTCGGTTCGTCTATTTTGCTCCTTTTCAATTTGAATCCGAATGCCACGCCCATCTTTCAATTACTCTGGCGGTTTTGTGTACACGTCACGCTCCAAAAATAAGAAAAGTAAGTATCACTTGATTTTATATTGGCCCTCCCTCCTCGCTGATTTTATATTGTCTCCACATTCTTCTCATAAGTCATATTACCCATCTCTCAACTAATTTTCAGCCCCGTCGGTAGGAACAGTAAAATACCCCGCCTACTTCTTAACTTAGGAGTAAACGACCCCCATACCAACGAGTGTCTCAGACATGACACTAAACCATCTAATGGTGAAACTCTAATTCTGGAACTTTGGGGAATGTGGAGGTATCCCTTCTTTGCTATCACTCCCAGGTCCATTCTGAGTCTCATCTAGAGGTAAAATAGAAATATCTAATCATTTTCGATACTTGAAACCTTGTGTGTGCAAACGAAGGAATAATGTTAATTAAATTATTAATGTAAAATAGTAAAACTTAAAACCATTTAACTATGTATAGATAAATGAGCTCGTTTAAAACTGTTACCTACAAACTATTCGTTTATATATCAAATTAATATGTATAAACAGGCTTTGCTATTAAATAATCTCCCAAGGTTGATATGCCATAAAACATAACAAATCAACCAATGATTTTCATCACAACTACTTTTGTTTAAAAAACCTTTCTCTAATCCATAAATGCACGGTTGGTTGGGCTTGAATATTCTCTTTGTGTATCCCATAAGGGAAGCAAGAACTTCCCCAAAAAGCGTGGGTCACCTGAGTATGACATAAAACTGTATCAAGTGGTGAGACTCTAGTTCTGGAAATTTATGGGTCAAATAGATCTGTTTGCAAATTATTTCAATTAGACAGAAATATTTCATGTTATATAACTATATATATATATATATATATATATAAAACTCTTAAGAATCTACACAATATACGAGGATCATTAAATAAGTTTCCAGACTTTTTTCGTATGGGCACTTTTATTGATAGTACACACATGAAACTCTAGTCCCCTTCCAAGTAATCTCCTCCGGCTGCAATTCACTTGTTGTACCGTTCCAACAACTTCCGCAAGGCCCCATGGAAGTTCTCTTGTGTGAGTGTGTCAATGACCCTCGTCGCAGCCTCTTTTATCTCCTCAATTGTCTCATAACGACAGCCTCTGAGTTTAGGGAATAACCAAAAGTCACAGGGAGCAAGGTCTGGACTATAGGGAGGCTGAGGAACTGTCTTGATGCCCATCTAGGTCAAATAGTCTGTGACAAGGATGTAGTTGAGGACTGGTGCATTGTCACTGACCCTATTTCAAGAGAGCTGGCCTCTTCCGACGGAATTTTTTCCTGAACTCCCTTAAAACCTCAACATAGTATTCCTTGTTGACTGTCTGTCCATTGGGAACCCAGTGCATGTAGATCATGCCAGTGCTGTCAAAAAAAAAAAAAAAAAAAAAAAAGGGATCATCAAAAGTTTGTGGGTGGATTTGCTCTGTCTGGCCTTCTTGCGTCTGGGAGAGCCAGCATACTTCGACTGGGAACTCTGTCTCTTGGTCTCTGGGTCATAGCAGTAGATCCAGCTTTCATCGCATGGCATTTTTTCCAAGTTTAAAACAGAATTTTATTGCATATTGTTCTTATAAAGTCCAGATTGCATTTTTGAAATTCACCAGCTGTGACAATTAGTCTTTATTAGGGTATATTCCAATTCCTGTTGTAGCTGTTCATTTCGACCTGAAATTATAAAAATTAGTCAGTCATTTCATAAGATGTATAGCAATAACATACTGAATTTTCAAGAGTCTACGACAATTTTACATGCCTGTACAAAAAAAAAGTCTGGATAATTATTGAATGCACCACGTATATATATATATATATATATATATATATGCATAGAAACGTTCAACATCTTAGTATTAAATAATCCCAGACAGGTTGTCATATTGTTAAGCCCAATCAATCATATACAAATATGAACTTAAAGATATTTCCTTGTATGGATAAAAAACAACGTTTATGTACGCACAGTTTTCGTTTTACTGTAATAGCCTTTAGCCAATAAATCTTGCTTTTTTTGTATAAACGTTTACTCACTTTAAAAAAAATCCTTTTATCACTTTCTTTCTTGTAAGGAAATCAAAAGTGACAAACCCAGTTGTTGGAATCCAACCGCAACTGATTACCTATTTTATCGAATTCAATATTTGTTGTTGCATGTTATAAATATGTTTATTGTTGGATTGATATTTAAAGCACAAATGATTTAGGATATTTATTTATTTGACTGTTACAAGTTTCTGGATACCAATTTTTTAAATATATTCTTTCTAAAATTCGTCAATCTTCTATGTCAAATGCTGTCGAGAATGTCACATGCTGTCGAGAAATCTGCTGTTCAAGGTGACATCATTTTCAAGTTTCCAGAATTTCTTGTAGTGTTTAAACCATTATTGTTGTTTAAATATATTGCTAAAATAAAGAATGACTAAAAAATAAAAGACAGTTTAACATTAACTCTGTTCGAAAATAATGTAATGAGCACAGAGTGAAAGTCAAAGAAAGCAAAAAGAGAGACAAGTACTTGGACCTTGCCAGAGACTAAGAAATCAGTGGAACATAGTTGGCCGTTTTATAAGCTAAGTACAAATTTGCATATTGAATATATAGCACATGTTTTATATGTCGAATACACCAGCATAAACTTTGCATCTTGACTGAACTCGTTTACGTTTTTCTCATATCAATAATAAATTCATCATCAACACGAGGGAATCTGTTTCCATAATAAATCATACATGAATATGCACATTCTGTAATGTATTTTATTTAACATTACAAGTTAGTGTACAACAGTATAATGTACGCAGTTCCTTAATCTCCAGCATGAAATAACTCCAGATGGGTTGACATGCCATTAAAATCAATCAATTAACCAATCAACCAAACAATCGTAACGGTAATAGTGTGAAGGCCATTTTTTTCCGGGTGTGAGGAGTATCATTCAAATCGGAAAAAATCACCGTAAACTGTGATCATCAATTAAAAATGTCTTCTATCCAATCTTTACTCCTTTTTCTTGATTCTGATTCCATGTTGTGATACGTTGTGTAGAACATAGTTCGGATTGAAGACAAAGATGTTGGCCTAGATCAGCGACGACTTTGCCAGTAGGGCAGCGACGCCTAGCAATCCCAACTATATCCTCTGGCCTACAAACCGACATCAGTTCGCGAGCAGTGGACACCACTCGAACTGACGACGACTTCATCAGCTCGCTCGACGCTAACGTTGAACAAACCTCGGTTTAACCACCGGGACGTCGACTAACCACAGGGATCGTCCAGCCTCGCTGTTGTCAAGAACTATAAGACAATCGAGTCTACGCTTTCGATATAAACTGGAATTCGCCTCAAGCATGTTTCTTGTAATTTTTTGCCAAGTAAAAAATGGCTCTTTTTAACATAAGCACTATGGATTTTGTTATTCTTGCCTTTCCTGTGTCACTTCACTCATTTTAAAAATGTTTGCAGGTTCGGCTACCTTAGACAGGTCTGCATTAGAACACTGAAGCTACTATCAAGGTAACTGATTCAAATTTTAAAGAAAAGCATTCTTAAACAAACATTTTTACTCGTAACATTTCCAGCACAATACCTTGCCTATCCTTTCAGCAAGCCGTTCCTTTAACCTTCCTATTCTGTCAACATACCCTTACCTTCTACCCTTTAAACATACCAAGCAAACATACCAAGCTCCAGCTGCAATCACCCATTCCCCATATATATACGCATGGCAGACATAGACTATCTCTATTCACTTACTGTATATGTGTGGGTACAAACATTTATCAAGGTTCTTATGAACACGGCTGCTGTGGATTGGACAGTACCAAAACCGGCTGAAACGTTTATACTTTTTAAACAACGAGTAAAACTATATTTAATTTTAGATAATATAAATCAGACCAACGAGTGGGTAATATACTAACTTGTACTACAAGTAGATGAAGCGGGACTGAATGGATACAACCCATGGACGCTCACGGAAGAAGAGAAAAGATTGCCTGACATTATGTTGGGTAAGTTTCTAGAGCAAGCAGAACCGAAGGAGAACCATAGGCTAAATCGTCTTAAATCAATATTAAAAAGATAGAAAGAAAACGAGTCACTCAATGACTTTGTTAACAGATGCAGGCGACGGTGAGGAATTGTCTTGATGCCCATCTTGGTCAAATAGTCTGTGACAAGGATGGAGTTGTGGACTGGTGCATTGTCCTGGTGGTAATGCCACTGAGCCGATTTGAAGAGTGCTGGCCTCTTCCCTAGGAATCCCTTCCTGAACTCCCTTAAAACCTCAACATAGTAACCCTAACCCTAACACTTTGGCCAATCAACTCTGGTGTATTGACTTCCTTACTCCTCCCACACCTCCCATCATCTCTCACAGACTCCCTGGCTTCCTTGAATCTCTTATGCCACTCAAAAACTGATGCTCAATTATGCAAGATGGTCGAAAAGCAGTCTGAAGCATTCCATACGTTTCTGTGGCATTTTTTCCAAGTTTAAAACAGAATTTTATTGCATATCGTTCTTCTAAAGAGTCCTGACGTCCAGATTGCATTTTTGAAATTCACCAGCTGTGACAATCAGGCTTTAGTAGGGTGTATTCCAATTGCTGCTGTAGCTGTTCATTTGAATCTGAAATAATAAAAATTGGTCAGTCATCTTATAAGATGTATAGCAATAACATAGTGAATTTTCAAGAGTCTTCAACAATTTTAAATGCCTGTACAAAAAAGTTTGGAAATACCCTTCCTTTTTTTGGTTATAATATTGTCGTTACTTGAATGTATGTTATTTTTGTTACCTTATTCAATGTTTTCGACAAGCATAGGAGAAAATATGCAAAGTCGAATTTTGTAAAGTTTAGTTTTCTTGAAATAAATTACTTTGTAGTAACTGGTTGTTTTTGCTTTTAAGAAATATAGACACGCTTCTCTTTCAGGTAACAAAAGTAAGCTCCCCTTTCACTTTTTTTGATTCTTTTATTTTAACTGTTTCTTTCCCCCATTGCCAGGCTCGACATTTACTGCTATATTTCTTGGGCTAGACAGAGATAAAGCCGAGCATATTTTTTTTTAAATTGAGCACATTTCTAATGATATTTCTGTGCTTACTAGTTTAGTTTAATTACCATCTTTCATAACGCCGTAACGTTAAAAAAATGTATACGCCGGCAAAATAATGAAGAGGTAGTTACTTTACCTAATAATTAATTGTCAGTCAGTTCTCTGGAGAATAAGTTAATGTTTATGATCAGTCATTTTCATTACGACCATTATTACGACTATGGATTAAATTCTAAATTTTTACATTGAATATAAGAATGAAATGAAAAAGGATAAGAAACTATATACGAAAAAAAAAGATAGTAAATTTAAAAAACTGAATTTAAAAGATTTGAACAATCATTGGCTGTATTGGATAAACTCCTGTAGTTATTTACTTCTATTTTAAACAACATTTCCATATGCCATTATAAGATGCGAATGGGTCACGAATGTGTCTAGCTAAGTTTGAGACGGTTAAAAAGTTATAAACCTTTTTTTACAATCCCACTTTTAGCTTTGTGCCAAATTGTATCTTAGTAAAATAAATAAAAATTCCCTTTGCACTTGAATATGATCTTTTGCTATTTGTTTCTTTTTCTATTTCTTCATTAATTAGAATGTGTAAAAACTAAGTGGTGCAGCTTACCATAAGTTGAAAGCTACCAGAGAAAGTGAGGAAAGAAAATGTACTGCATCTTTACATGTTTTCCCACAGAAAAAATATGCAGCTAAAGCAAAATGCAAAGACAAAGATGCTAAATTACGTCAAGACTAGGAGGGAAAGAACATAAAGAAAATGTGAATATGGTGGAGACGAATATAATCCTCCTCACTTACTGTCAGATTTGTTCTATCATTTCTCTAAGATCTAACAGTTCTCTGAGCTACAGTCGAGCTTTCTGCTGTTTTATGTGTCCATCAGCATCATATTTTCGTTTGAACACCCACTTACTACCAATAGCTTTACATCCACTGGATGATTTAGTAAGGTCCCATACTTTATTTGTATGTAGTGAATCAATTTCACTTTCCATCGCTTTCGTCCATTCATTTTTCTCAGGACTGGAAAGTGCTTCTCTCACTGTTAATTGGTCACTTAATCTGTGTACAACATAGACCGATTCATCATACTGATCTAGAGCTTTTTAGATCCTTGGTGATCTTTCTGGTCCTGCGACCTCTTGTGAATTGTCATTATCATCACTGCTGATGTTTTGACATTCAACTTTCACTTGCGGTTGATTTTCAACTCTTTATCTCCCCTGTTCACCGATAGATGCTAAGTCGTTAAAGATGACATCTCCACTATGGAAGATTTAATGTTTTTTGTATCAAAGAGACTATACACTTTGACTCCTATACCATATCCGACGAAAATGCTTTCCTTCACTTCAGGATCCATTTTTGGATCTTTTATCCTTTGGTAGGTGGGCCTTAGCACTACTTCCGAAAATGCGTAAATGTTTCATATATGGTTTGTAGCCTTTCCGTACTTTATTCAGTGACATCGCCTGTACTTCAGTTTTACGGCTTCGGTTTCGAATATATGAAGCTTTTGATAAAGCTTTTGCCCAAAATTTTTTAGGTAGTTTCGAATCTGACAACATTGCTCGTACTGTTTCCACCAACGTTCGCTTCATTCTTCCAGCGCTTTCATTTTGCTCTAGTGTTTTGTGAACAGTGCGTTCATGGTGTATACCTTTCTGTCTTAAGTAATCTTCAAACTCTCTTGAAGTGTATTCCTCGCCATTGTCAATGCGTAATGTTTTAATTTTCAGACCACTTGAATTCTCCACCATCGTTTTCCACTCCATGAACTTCTTGAACGCTTCTCACTTGTTTTTAAGTATGTATATCCATACAAATCTTGATTTGTCATCAATAAATAGGCGAAGTATTCGGCTCCACTTAATGATTTTGACTCTATCTTTCCACAAACATCACTATGCACAATTTCGAGTAGTTGTGTGGCTCGCCTTTCGCCTGATTTTGGAAACGGGTGTTGGGTTAGTAAAATGGTAATTCCTGTGTATGGAGTGAGTGAGGGAGAGGCTCTCTGTGATTGGATATACTAATCACGCGATGAGCCCAGAAGTCTTGGGGCAAAAATCCACAATCCAGTCAGACAGATTCCACCAGACGTCCCGTGAGGCGGGGACGTTAAAAGCTCTCAGAAAGACAACCCTAAGATACCAGATATCTTCTTCAGCGCGCCGGTAAGTCCCTTAAACTCTATCTTTACACACAGGGAGGACTGTATATTGTTATTCATTGTTTCACGTGTTGATTAATAAATTGTTAGAAATAAAAGAAGTATTAATTCATTTATTTGTTGCTGTTAGCCTTAGAATAAACGCTATACCAACATAATACGAGGAACGGTGATGTTTTCCATCCACGCATGGCTTACAAAACTTGATTTTTTTTTGTTACACCATAGTCAAGGCCAGTTACTAGCTGATCTCTTGCTAGCTTCTGCAAATTCATTGCTCCAACATGATCAAATTTCCTCTTTCGTATCACGACTTGAACATGTAGTTGCTACATAGGCTGTCCTCTGTCCTTCAATACAGTTCAAATTATGCATGTTTCCAACTTTTGAATCTGTGGCTACTATTCTCTGCTTTTCATCCCGAAGTCGACAACATGATTCAATTAATGTGAATAACTTTCCTGATCTAGTCGCTCTAGACACACTCAGTAGGTTATGGGACAGTTTGGTAACATATTGTGTTCAATACGATCTGCATCTTTATTACTTCCCGTCGGACACACTCACATTCAATTCTACTGTCCCTATCCCTGATGCTTCTACTGAGTGTCCAACGCCCAAGGTTACATCCCCTGCTCCATCCAATTTTGTGAAATTGATAAACTTATTTACAATTTGACACGTCGCTCCGGAGTCCATGAATCCATGAACTCCTTTCGTTATTCGTTAATAACGTATGGTGTGCAAATAATCCAACAACGTGGTTGGTTTTAGTACGACTAGTGTCCGCTGGCATTTTATCTGGAAAGAAAGATTTCTTTTCTTGGTTGTTCCTTTTAAGACTTTCTTTGAAATCTTCCCTGAGTAGTCGACAGTCACGTTTCATGTGTCCATTTTAAATACAGCTAAAACACTTGGCTTCCTTTTTGTTGGTGTGATGTTTCGACTTCATAGTTTTCGATTCAGCCGTCAGTTTCCTTTTCTCTAATTTTTGTTTCTTCGGACTGCAGTCGTTCAGTCACTAATGTCCACTTAGGCACATCTTGATTTGCTTCGAGTGCTGTCACCAACATGCCATAAGAATCCGAAAGGCTAGCTCGGTTTTAAACTCTATCTTCCTCATCAATTGAATCGCAGATGACTGTCAATTCTTTGAAATTTTCCATCATCAACTTTATATGTTTGTGAACAGACACATTCTTTCAGTTTAAGGGAATGTAGCAGAAAGAATTTCAAATTATTATCTGGCACAAGAATATTTTGACTATTTTGGCCCCGAACTCATATTTTCGACCAATGAGAATATTTCACGCCATTCTGCCCGGGTCACTTCCCCGGGCAACTATAAAAAGGAGAGGTAACATTCTTTCACCCTCTTCCACGCAGGCCTTTCGAGTAGGATAGACATGTCCTGTCTTCCTCTTCTCGCTTCTCCACTGGTTAGCAGCAGGAAAAGCCAGCCAACATGACAGAGCACACAGTCTCTCTCTTCGCTTCCTAGCAGCAGGAAGGACCAGCCAACATGAGAGACCACATTCACTCTTCTTCACTGACTCTTCTTCACTGACTCTCTCTCTCTCTCTCTCTCTCTCTCTCTCTCTCTCTCTCTCTCTCTCATATTTCGAGCAGTCTGCTAAGCACCATGAGGAGACCTCATCCAATTTATGGACCGTTGGTGTCTGGGAAATCATTCTTTCATCATTCATTTTTCCTTCTAAACCAACGGATCCTCGGAGAAACAAAATGGATATTTTCAACTCCTGCTTTAACTTCAGCATTTTAATCCCTATCCTGACGACAGCGTCTTAATACCGGCTCTATCATTTACAACCGTTTCTACTTCCTGCGACTTACAGCACAAAGGTTCTTTTCGTCTCAAGCGTCAAAATCCCCAATCAAGTATAAAAGTGACGGTTCCACTGACAGTACAGTCATTACTAAGGTACGATTTTTTCAGCAATAAGTATTTTGTGGGTAATATTGCATCTGTCCTGGAGTTAGGAAGAGTCTTCGTCTCATTTATGATGTTCCTTAAACCGTCTCTAATTAATGCCATTTTGTATTGTACTTTTCAAGTGGCGTAATTTGTCCCATTCAGTGGCACAAGATTTACAAGTTTTGTTTCCATCGCCATGTTTCAGATTTACAATCATAAAACGATACAAAAACTTTCTCTGTGAATGACAAAATAAAAATAGCCGAAATAAGGTCCCCTTATTATCATCGTACGTTGCCTAGGCTGATAACCTTTTCTTGGGAATTTACGAACCGAATTCGATATAAAAATGAAATAGCTTTTTAAGCGCAGGTATTCATCGTTATATATTCCAGGCAGGATACTTTAACTTATAGCGGTTTTGGGGAATTAGTTATTTTCCCTAACACTATATTTTTTAGGCAACACAAATGAATTACGAAACTTTGCTTTAACAACACAACAATGAAAGTCCTTTATTTGCAGCTTTGAATATGGTTTGCTCTTGGAGCTGCAAGACTCGTGGAGTTTAGACTTGTTAGTGTTGGAGACGAAATGGCTTAGCGGGATGCTGAGATGGCAGCGTGTGTTGCAGGACGTGTGAGGGATGTGTTTAAAGTCACCGTGTAGTTTTGTATCTGGTATTTGGAGAAGAGTATGCATTATCTCCATTAATGTGGGCCAGAGGTGAAATGGTAGCTAGTGTGTCGAGAGCGAAGTACGCTCGGATTGACATAGCCAATTTTGGGGGTGACACAAAGTTGGGCCTGTCCGAGGCATGTTGTATGTTTCTAATTTATGTTCAACTGGGATTCATTGTAAGAAATCCATAAATTAGATGGTTCCCTCGTTGAGTGTCCCTGTTGCTGCTGCTAGTGTTAAAGCCACAGTGAGTTGTCCACACTGGGTGGCTAGTCTAGCTAAAAAGCATCGCTAAGCAGGGACGACCAGACGAACGTCTGTTCTGGTCACCGTCTCACGCTGAAGAGACTGGGTTGGGCCGCTCACCCGTTTTGCTAGCCGGAAATGAAGGTCCGGGCTGAATAGGATAAGTCATCCTGATTGGGTGAAATTAGGTGTTGAAATAAATTGAGCGCCAAACCGAAATACGAGATTTTCCTCTTCTCTACAAACTCAACCAACACGGTCAAAACACGAGGACAACTTTTTAAAACACGCACGGTATTCTTTTTATTCACAGAGAGTAACAGAAACTAGAGGCAAATAACCTGACCCTTATTCAATGTGGGATTCGGGGCAGATAACTCTGACCGAACAATTTTTATTAACAGTAGTTCTAAACAAGTACTGACAAGAGTGAAAATTTCAACATATAGAAATAAAAGTTGAAGAGGAATTTTCTGCTGAAACTAACATTGTTAAAGAAATTGAAAATGACAATGATGATGAAAATTCAGAGTCACCTGTGACGATAGCTAACGGCGTTTTTCTTCTACTCCAACCGAAACGAGAGCGCAGACAACGTCGTCTCTATGTGACTAGTGAGTCTCTGTATCAACACGAGGACTATTTTTCGATATAATTTAATTCGGCAGATCATCTTTGAATTAGGTTATAATCACTGGAGAAAATATGAAGCATTTAAAAACTCCTCTTGATAGTATAATAAGATACTTCATTATTACTTATATTTAAAAAAGAGACTTTGACAACACAGAACATTCGCTGCCTTAACCATTCAACAAGACAGTCAACTAAGACAGCTGGCTGGTCTCCGTGCTCCGGCCCGGCTTTTTAGCCGATTATCTGGCATTCGTGCTGGATGGCGTTCAAGGTCAAGGACATTTAAGGCCGAATGGTTCCCGGTTTCGGCTGGCCAACCTGTAGGTGGATGATGACGTCAGTGATAAGCATTGCATAGCACTAGACTCACCGATCTTGTTCAAGCTATGAGCAGGCATACGTGCCGGACTCATGTAATATATCCAGTGAGTCTCAGACCAGCAGGGTCATCTGGCTCACACTTTACTTCGTGAGCCAATGACCAGCATAGATTAGCAGGGTACGAGTCTCCCTAAATGCCCCACTATAAAAAGACCTTGTGTCAAGTTATGTATGGTGAGAGGCTGAGACAAATATCGCCGCCGCTCCGGCTCTTTAGCTCTTCGGCTGAGCTACCTACAGGTAGGCGATGACATCATGGACAGTGCAGCTTAGCACTAGACTCTCGGGTCTTGTTCAAACTATGAGCAGGCATACATGCTGGACTCACGTTATATTTAGTGAGCAAGACCAGAGGGGTCATCTGGCTCACATTGCACCTAGTGAGCCTCTGACCAGCATAGACCAACAGGACATGAATCTCGGTTTGTGTACGATCTTTCCTCTCCCAAAAGCCCCACTATGAAAAAGACCTTGTGCCAAATCTTGCCTGGTGGGAGGCAGAGATAAATATTTGTTGGGTGGCCAGGGGGTCTAGTTTCAGAGTGTAGCACGAACTTACACTTGGTCGACTCACTTGACTCCTTTCCCAGCAGAGACTTTCACGCTCGCTTGAGATCTTGTTTAGCCACGGTCAAACCTGTTAAGGAGTCTGAACGTTTATGCTCGCTCGTGATCTCTCGGTTAACCGCGGTCGAACCAGCTAGGTTGCCCAACACTTTCAGGCCCTCTGCCAAATGCGCTCACGTGTTAGCTTGTAGCGTTCCTTTCCATCCACGGTCTGATGCTTCCATGTAGCTAAACACTTGTAAACTCACACCTGAAGCACAAACGTGCCAGCTCGCAGTAATCTTGCCTTTGCTGTTGATCCTGTCTTGGAGTGAACATGTGCTAGGCTTGTAGCTGTACCTGTCCTCCATGAACTCCGTTCAGACTTGCAGCTAACCTCAATCTCTGCCGACGAAGCTACAGCCTGCAGCCGTTCTTGATAACGGTCCAGCCTCTTGCAGCTCCTGACACCGCAGGCGACACTCCAGCTCGCAACCGAGTCAGTTTCCCTCCGCTGACCTCGTTCCTCCCGACCCAGTTATCACCTGGCCACACGAACATAGCATACAAACTGTTCTTATTAGGGCAAGCACAATTGAAAGTCTTGTTTCAGTTTGGAGACTTTTCTGAGTTGCCTGCCCAGCCAGACAGCCTGGTTTCAGTCCTGAGACGATCCTAACCCGCTTGTTTACCCGACAACCATCGTTTCACTCCTGAGACGATCCTGATCAGCCTGTCCTATCCGATACCAATCCTGACTATCCTTAACCTGGAGACGGAACCAACAAATTACTTCAAGATTCATTTTTTATTGACGTTTCATTGAACTATACATTTTCGAGTTTGTTTCGTCATTATCTTAGCTGTTACCACATTATTTCTTATATAATAATCTTGTGGGGTCGACATCCTTGTCGGTTCCACAACATATATATAGGAAACTATGGGGAAAGGAAGTTTGTTGGGTTATTTGTTTCCATTTTGTTGGTGGCGTTGTTGTTGGTGGTTTTGGGTTTAGCGTATCTGACTCCATTTGTTGTTCTTCTTTCCCCATTTAACTTGTTGGCTTCTTTGTCTGTGAAAGCTGCTAAAGAATTGCGGAAGGAAGGAAGGAGGGAAGGAAAGAGACGAAGATACTTTTCAACTGAAAACTTTATTTCTGGGTTTAACGACTATTCGGTGGGCGAAATTTTTTTTTCTGAAATTAATATAAATAGCAGTGTCTTGCAGAGAATTTGTAAATTGTATTTGTCATCTCCATTGGGGGTGAGTTTCAAGTGCATGTTTTTTTTTTGGCTAGCAGTAGACATGGCTAAGTGTCAGGCCACAAAACCTATTCAACACATTTGTTCGCTGCTTGCAGCCGAGTGAAAAAGAGTCCTTTCAGTCTGAAGAATACCGCCGAAGTGAGTTTCTCTTTATCGCTGGAAAGTCTGTCTTTCAGGCTCCTATTTCCTGTCAGAGGTTTCTGGGAACTGCAACACTTTTGAATTTATTATATATATATATTTTTATTTTATTTTTATTGATATATATATATATATATATCATCATCATCATGTCGTGCCGCTAGCACGGATATCCCTGACCCTCTCTCGCCACTTTTCCCTATCGTTCATCGCCTCTGGCAGGTCTTCAGGGCTACATCCAGTATCCTCACATAGCTGCTGTATGTATGTTCCAGCTGATCGTCCTGCTTTTGCTCGGCCATATGCAGGGGTCCATTGGTGTACATCACTCATGAGCTCGTCCCTGCTTCTCAAGCAGTGTCTTGCATGTCTGGTTCATCTATCTTGGATAGTTTTCATGATGGGAGGCAGGTGGCCGTATAGTTGGTGCTTTGTGGGTGTTGCCACCAGGACTTGTTCAATATTGCTCGCAGCATTCTTTTGTAATTGCCGTCTAGCTTCTTCTCCAGCCGTTTAGTTAGCGTCCAAGTGGTGCATCCATACAGCAGTATCGACACGACCGCTACCTGGAAGAAACTGCGTTTCATTTTATCATTTCCATATGATCGATAGCTTATCGATAGCTGTCTATGCCTTCGTTAGCCGCGTGTCGATGTCTTTTTCGGTTGATGAGACACCTATCCTTCCTAGGTAGGGGAATCTGTCCACCAGTTTCAGAGAGGTTCCCTCTAGCGTGGAAATGTCGCCTGTCTAATTAAAGCACATATATTCAGTTTTGTGTGCATTGACATGGAGGCCAATGCCGGCGGCGGCTCGTTCCAAACTATGCAGTAGTGTTTCGGCTTAGTTGGGTGTATTTGCCAGTATCGATTTGTCATCGGCGTAGTCGGCGTCGGTAATTGTTTTTGCGGGGTTACTTCTGCTCCTTTTCTTTGTCAGCTCGATCTGTTAGCGACTATTTTCTTGATTATTTTATTTTTAAACGAGTTGTTAGAGCTCATTTGTTTGAACACAATTAAATGGTATCAAGTATTCCTCTCTAACACAAATAATTTAATTCAATATCAATAAATTGTTGGCACACAGTTAAATGGTTTCAAGTAATACTATTTAACTTCAGTAATTCTATTTATCAAGAATTCCTAATAGAACTAATTTACACGCAGCTGTATAGTTTCAAATTAATAATAATGATCCTTTATGAATGATTGAACAGTTCTGTTTGACCCTCAGATCGGAACTTAAGGACATTCTTTTTGGTTAGGGGGTCTTACACCTCTTCTGTCGAGCAGTCAGCGTATTCTACCGCCCCAGTCGATAGGGCAGGTGCACTAATGAATTTGAGTGGTCTGCTTTGTGATTGAGATAGTTGTATTTCCCATTGATATGGGTCGGTAGTTTAAGCCCAGGTAAAGTACTGTTATTTCAAATACGGATTTTTAGGTCTTTCAGGCCCTAGTTTGGTCCAACATAATTGAATTACTCTCATTTCCTCGGTCCATTTAGTCTGGTGCTTCGTCTAAAGTCCTGAAATCGTCTGCTTGTGATGCAATAACTTTGCGCATGTGCAGTAGTCGTCTAATTACGACCTACGGCAGTGGCGAAAATATAACGATTTTAAGTAGCGTCTATCTGAAAATTATTGAATTATCATATGAGACGCATAATAATTGAGAGAATTTAACTTTTAATAAATAATTTTAAGAAATTAAAATTTGATAAGATAAATATAATTCTAACAATACATATTTGTAACGTTCCAGTTTGCTTTACGGCAAAGGATGATCACTTAAAATGGCGAGCTAGTTGTAAACATGTACTTTAAAGTAACTCTTTCATTTTACACAGGATGAATGCTCGGACGCAGGTCGTAGAACTGGTAAGTAATATCTAAAAATTAAGTCCAAGTATTATATATTTGATACTACACTTAATTAGTTTATAGATCATGTGTTATACTTTAAATATTAAGTCATTTTCTTTATGTTAAATGGTGTCTGTCCGTTATAGTTGAAGTTTTGAATGTAGTCGTAACAATTTATTAGCTTCGTTTATGATGTCCTACCTTTTAGTTTCTCAAATGTTTATTCAAGTTTTTCTCATTTCATATAAATTCGTTCTTAAGTAATAAATTTTTTCATTTACTAAGGTTAGAAACGAAAATAAGGTTAACACAGTAACTACAATATTTCCAGATCTTATTAAAGGAGAAAGCTTTATCAAATATTTAATAATGTTATTTCGTCTATTTAAACCGTGTGAGCATTTTTCTTTCGTACCATCTTTTTTATTCTTTTGAAAATGATGCTTAATTATGACAATTAAAAATAATATTTTCTTTCTTTTTAGTTACAATTTATTTACCAAATCTTATGGCATCTTATAGATAGAAAAAAAAGACCCCCAAACAAACAAACAAAAACTAATAAAAACAAACTAGTTTATTTTGCTTGCATTCGAATGTCGCTTCCTCATCGTCGTTTTGAATTTTCTACTAGTCAAAATAAATGAAATAATTTGATTAATTAGAATATAGACTAGATATTTTGTATTGAAAATATTTTATAACTTTTATTTGTAACCAAATTTATTGAATTAGTAAAAAGTTTGTTTTTATCATTCAAACAATAAAAAAAATCCTCTTATTATTCTCAAATTAATGATTTTGAATTTTCCTCTGTAGATGTTAAAAATTAATATTTATTTTCAAATTTATACTACAAAGGACATAGTTTAAATATGAAATATAGGTTAATTTTCTGCATTAATTTGTAACCCATTCTGGTTACTGTCCCAAATCTTTTGAACATCTACATTTCGTTAATGATTTTTTTTCTTATATCGTAAATATTTTATTTACAATATAACTATTGACCCATATTTACTAACTTGTTTTATTGGTATTTGATTTCTTCATAGAAAAAACGTTTAATATTCATTTTTGTTATTGTTATGAATAAAAATGAAAAGTATTACGCACTAAAATTTTGAAATATATTTTTATCTATGTTTATTTAAAGACTGGTGTATGTGTGTATACAATTCGGAAATGTTGAAAACGTTTTACACGTGACGTGGTCTTCGCATAAAAACAATTGAAATTGTATCATAATTGTTTTACTTTATAGACCATATCGCGCAAGAAATGCTTTTTCCATGTGTCATCTTTTAAATCTTAAAACAGATTAATTATTTGAAAAAAAAAAAAAAGAAAACAAGAGAGTTGGAGAACAACAATACTGCCAATGATATCATATAACGTTAATTTCATCTAAATTCTGGTTATGGAATGGAAATCATATTTCTTAGTTTAGCAATTATTTGTTTAGTAAAACGTAAAGATGTAATAATGGTGTATTTTCTTGTCTGTTATTTTTAAAATTTTATTATGAAATGCCATCGCTTGTTTTCTTTATCTCTACGACGTATTCACCTCGAATTAGTAAATTATCAATATAGACTATTATTAAAAAGATTAGCTATCGAAGATTTTTAATCTATTCAAGTGTCCTATTAAACTGGAATAAATCTGTTGTCATAAATTGTGATAATGTCCTGATTGCAGAAACGAGGTATGACGGACCTAATGAAAAAGAATGGGTGGAAAATTTTGAAACAATTTATTTTTATTGAACTTTAAGGTTCTTCTTTAATCTCTCTCTCTCTCCTTTTGATCGTAAACTGGAAGTATAAAAAGCCTAATTTGTTTTCTTGTTGCTGAGTTTGTGATGTTCAGCTCTGGGTTAAAAATCACAAACTCAACAAATTGGCAACTCCTAAATTTGTTTACTTGTGTATAACTTTTTTTTTTCACTTATACACTACAGGTAATACTAACATAATAGTCGTACATTTATCCACATTTTTCTTTTGCCCGTATGAGGAAAGAAAAAAAAAAACAACAAAAAAGCGAAATATTTGACAGTTAAATCGTTAGAAAGGACATTGGACTTGATAGAAGGCAGTAAGTGTATTCTGCTGGATGACATTTGATGTCTATCGGAAGGAAGACAAGGTGATACTGCAACTTTAATACGATTACCCCTACCCCATAAAAATACACTCGTCCCAAACAATCATTGTATTCTAATCATATTTATTTGTCTTGTTTTTATGGAAACTTTTCTGACATGACAGCACAAAATGAATTCCTAGTTTGTGTGTGTAAGTTTTGCATGAATCTTGAATTTTAATGGTAAATTCTCATTTGGAGCTAATTGCGAATATTTTCTATACAATTCTTTTTAATGTGAATTCCATTTAGTTTTTTCATGCGCGACAATAGCCAGTTGTTTTGCTATAATGTAAGCTCAACATTCTGGGTTACACATTGCACCAAGGTTCTTGGCTCTTGTAAATGAATGAACAAAATCACTACTTGATTTTTTTTTTAGCAAGATTTGTTTATGACAAGACTTCTATATTACCAAGAAGGATTCAGTGTTTTTATTGAGAGCTTTTGGGTTTACTATTAAGAGAGATAAGCTCATGAAATAATCCGACAAAATGTTCGGTTATCTTGTGATTTGATCCACTTTGATGTTGTAAGTTTTGTTTTGTTTATTTTAGATAGTATTCATAATGAAGCTGTTGATTCTGTTGGCTTTGTGTAGTAGAGAACATTATATAGTGCAAATTTATTATAGTTAGTTCCCATTTGACTGCTTAGCAGCTCAAACACGATTTTCTTAATATCTCTGTTGCTTTTTCAGATTAAATTTTCTCTGACTTTAATTTTACTTTAGGAAAATTTTAAGTTGATTCTTCATCAGTACGTAGAATTAAGTCTAAAAACTTTTTGGCATGTTGGTAAGTCCATATAAAATCAAAGTTTATATTATTAAAAACTTTGAAATATTAAAAAGGTTTTTTGTTAATTTGAAGACATTTTCTTTTCTCTAAAATGTCATATACTAGAATTAAAAAAAAAAAAAAATTACTGAAATTGAGTCAATTGAAAAACCTAAAAATACAAATATAGTCTTGACTTAATATAAAAATGAATTCTGCCTGTTTGCTTACTAATAGTGCTATTATCAGTAAAGAGAAAAGACTATAGCATATTTAGTCAGGAATAATTTATAGGCAAATCAACAATCATTCTTCATATTTCTGTTAAAGTTGTGATAAGAAACTTCATTAACTCTTATGTGTTTGGTAAAGAATAACAAACATTTTGTTGATTAGGTATTTGGTTCATCTCTCAAGAACTGTAGCATGTCTCCCACCTTGGTTTGCTCTCTTAAAATTATCTTCATTTAAAATTCTGCTCTCCAATAAGCTTTGTTCAGAAAAGTTTTTTATAATAGGTAAGAACATTATTGTAAGAAAATTCACTGGCAATTTTTTAACATTTTTTTACTTCAAAAAGAAGTAAATAATAGAGATCCTAGAATCATTTTAATAGAAAATAGCATAAGTTCAATACTATGTGGTTTCAGTGCCTATTGCTAGCATTTCTTCCCATTCCACTGATATTCTTCACCATCTAATCTGGTACCTACCTACTGAGAACTGCTAATATTTATATTGTTGAATTAGACTTAATAAATTTTCTCATTTGTCTTTGATGTGCGTGTTTAAGGCTATTACTTTTTGAAAGGTTTCATACATGTTTTAAAAACTTTTATAGGGTTGGGGAAGGATGAGTAATTAAAAACTTGAAAGTTTAGAACAGATATTCCTGATCTGATTTTGTGTCCAATATTGATATTTTTTATTTACATAATTGTTTTTTCTTTTTTTTATATTTAGAAAGTAGAGGGCCGTCAGATTGAAGAAGCAGTTGCAAGTAAGTAATTTTTTTTAGTTTTCTATTCAAGAAGATATTTAAATTTAATCATTTTTGTAATAAACCTAATAGAAAATGTAATTCTTGTGTTGCTATTATTATTAATATTCTGCAAATATTTTTATTGCTACTAAATGACTAGTAAAAATTGGTTTGTGTGAAATTTGGTAAGGGAGATAATTTTACATGAAACTAAATTTTTTTTTTTTTCTTAGTCATAAAATATCAGCCTAAAGAATTCCAAGTGACTCATCAGTTTCTTGCTTCATTAATATTATTACTATAGTTGTCAAGCCTATTTTATAAGGCTGTGGTGTATGGTAATGTTTAGTTCCATTCTGACTTTTTACAGATGTATTGCTACAATTTGTATATATCGAACTAAGGTTATTATTGAAAACATTGTATGTGGACCAAAACATTATTGTTAGCTGTTTAAACATTCATTAAACTTATCCTCTAACTCTTTACTAAACATTCATTAAACTTATCCTCTAACTCTTTACTAATTCTAATTATAAATTTGATAATAGAAAATTAAATTACTTCTAAATGGCCCATCTGTTGTCAGTATGCTAGAAAAACATTGTTTTAATCTGTAACCATGATCACTTAATTTAATATTGATAAGAAATAATCACAACTAGCTAAAATAAAAAAGTAAAATTTGCTAATTTTAACAATGCAATTTGGGCTTCACTCCTCTCCCTTTATTAGGTTAATTGTTTGAATTTGAACATATATTATGTATGTATTACTCTGATAATGATTTTTTTTTTTTTTTTTTTTTAACATTTATTGGCTTGTGAGTTGATCATAATTAAATCTACATAGTTTGTAAAAGGCCTGGTATTCTCGTCATTGGTGTAAAAACTTTGTATGTATTTATAGTAATATATTTGATCAAAAATACAAAATTTCTACTAGATGACATTTTGTATTCTTGGGGAAACGCTGGAAGATATTGCAGATTTTATTCAGGTCAAGTGCTTTCAGCCTTCTTAGAGTGTCAATTATTACAACTTGTGTATTTTGTATATCAGTTTCTTCATAAGGATGAATTTGCTTTTAAAAAACTTTTGTTTGTATTTGGAGCTACAAAATATCAGTCATTGATATTGTTTTTTTGATCAATGCAATATTTCCAAGATGATTTATTTAGGAAGAATTAAGTAGCAATGCACACTCAAATTTTTATTTTTTTTAGAATTTGATTAAGTGTATATAAAAGTTGGATTTTTGAGTAGAGCTCATTCAGAAAAAAGTGCTTTTTAAATTTTTAAAATCCATTTAATTGTTATAGAGTAATTTGGATTTTTCCCCTGTACCAAATTAGACATTTTCACCAGTAAAAACAATCAGGATTTCAGTCATCCCCCACCCTGCCCCAAAATACCCTTCAGTTTGTCAAAGAGGCTTTCACTCATGTAAATGTGTTAAATGAAGCATCATTACTTAAGCTCTAATTGGTCAGAAAATTTCACAAAAATACTCTTAGGGGTTTTGCTGGAATAATATTTTGAAAAGTGGGTGTCACAGCTGGCAGCCTGAAAAATCAGTTGTAATCCTGAAATTTTTCCAACTTCAAATGAAAACTACAAATAAATTAAAAATTTTCTTATTTTACAAAATGCCTACCAAAATATACATAAAAGCCTTATTAACCAGTATCTGGGTGTTCGGAAGTGATATCTTTATTTTCAAAACATTTGAGGTCAAATTTAACAGGTGTTGTGCTCATTTCATGTTATGTGGAAATGATGCTGTCCTGGATAGAAAATTGGTACTACTATGGGTTGAAAATTCTATCCAGCACAGCATGATTCCAACATAACATGAAAAGCTCAATGTAGCAATTACAGATTCACTACTCTTAAAATATTTCAGTAGCAAATGCACACCATGAAAAAAAATGCTAAGACATTAGGTAGATGGATCTACCATTGCTATTTTCAAACAGGTGACAGTTTAAAATTTTGGAGGTATTTCTGTCGAACCTTGTCTAATTTTTTGTTGAGGGATTAAATGATTAAAATATATTCATTGAAGTGTTTTGGGGTGATGTGGAGGGGAAAATAGATGCAGCTATTTCTCTTAATCTTTCTGAAATTATATTGATCATCATCATTAAGTCTTGCTGCTAGCATGGATTTCCCTGACTCACTCTTTTCATCTGTCCCTATCATCCATTGCTCCTGGCACGTCTTCCATACTACATCCTGTGTCTGTGCAGAGCTGTTGTAGATAAGTTCTTGGTCAGCCAACACTGACATGTCCATGTGTCAGGATCCATAGAAGAATGTCACTCATGAGTTCATCCTTGCTTCCCCAGCAGTGACCCACATCTTGTTCATTTTAGTTGAATGGTTTTATAGATAGGAGTTAAGTGGCTGTAAAGCCATTGTTTAGTGAGATGTTGCTTTCCGGATATGTTCTATATAGCTTGGAGCATTCTTTTGCAGTTCCCATCTAGTTTTTATTCTGCATTTTGTCAACGTCAAAGTGGTGCATCTGTACAGTAGTATTGACACATTGGACTTTTGTGTGATCAATAGCCTATTGCTAGCACTCCACACCTTCACTAAATGCATATTAACAGCACTTTCATTTGATGAGATGCTGCTACTGAGGTACATGAACTTGTCCACTAATTTCAGAGAATTGCCATTTTAGAGTGGAGATGTCTCCTTGATTAAAACACATGTAATCTGTTTTGTTTGCATTTGTGTGGAGGTTAATGCCTCCTACTGCTTGCTCTAGGCTATGCTGCAGGGATTTGGCTTGGGTTGGTGTATTTGTAAGAAGTGCTATATCATCTACATAGTCTGTACCTGTTATAGTTTCTGTAAGATATTGTTTGCTTCTTGGCTTTTTTAGTATAAAGCCATTTTCTTTTATTCAATCCATTGATGTTCAAAGTCTAGGCAGATTATAAATAAATATAGTGCTAATGTATCTCCTTGCAGAACTCCAGCAATAATGTTGAAGAAGTCTGTCTCCATCCACTGAGCGAACCTTTACTTTCGTGTTTCTATTGAGCTGTAATGGTTTCTTTGGGTAGACCATAAGCTAGAAGTATCTGCTCTATTTTCCATCCGTGTATGGAATCAAATACCTTGGAGAAATCTACAAACAATAGTTTTGCCTCAAGATTTTTTGCATGAATTCCTGTGTAAACTGATATTTTTCTTTTTTCTATAGAAATTAAATTACTGTTAATATTAATTATTTTTTTTCATTTTGAAATATTATATATTCAGTTAAAGTCCCCTTATCAAAACTCCAGAATAAATTAATTATAAAAATGATACATTTACATTTGTTAAACTTACCAGATATAATCATCTGAAGGTTTGGTTATTATTCTTAAAAGTTGAAGAGAATCAGAAAAACATTTCTTCTCAAAAATTATGAAGCCATTTTACCTATAGCTTGTAAGTACTTTTCTTGTATTTCATAGAGACTACAATTATTGTATCTTCTTAATCCAAATTTAATTAGCAGCTGTAGCTTTTTTTTTATATTTTTAGTTTCATTCTGTTTGATAAATTTTGATACAGTTATTTTCATATTACCAAATATTCTTTCAACTTGAGCATTTAGAGTAACATTAAAATTCTGATAGTTAAATACATTTGGTGACTTTATAATAAAGTTATGTGTTATGTTTGAATAGAGGATTGATTGATGAACTTGTTTTACTACTGATTGTTTTCATCTTCAGTTAGGCGAGTGAGAGCCACAATGCAGCTTGTGTCATGATGAATGAAAATGTTTCGAATTTTGCATAAGAATTTCTTTCAAAATGATGCATAATGTTATAGAGTACATATTGATAATTATAACTCTTGAGGAATTTACCAAAAAAACAAAGACAAAATCTAATTGCAAAAATGCATTTCAAATTGACCAATCAGTAAACAAATGGTCCAAGTCATGAGCCGTTTGCCTCATATTAAATTCTAAAAATGGCACAATTTGTTCCAAGTTTTTAAGTTAGGTATAGAATAAAATTGAATCACCGAATTTGATTTTTTTTTTTTTTTTTTTTTAATGTTGTTGACTATCTGATTTTTAGGATAAAAGCATTCTTTATTGAGCCGAAGTAAAATCTTTTTTCTGCTTAATCAATATCTAATGTATTTTGCTTTTTTCATTTTGTGTCTCTACTTTTCATTCTTTGAAGTTGTATGTGAACAAGAATTTAAGACATGTTTGCAAGTATTCATTTGTAATAACATAAGATTACAAAAACTTTTTGTGTTAAAAAAGACAACACGCATCTAGTGTTTTTTTTTTTTTTCTTGATAGGAGACATCTTATATTATTAGGAATGGCAAAGAATGTGTATTTAAAAAAAAATATAAAGGAATTAATGCAATAAAAATGTTTTAACATTGAGTATTGGAAGAAATGATTCTCAGTGGTAAACAAACTTAACATTTTTGTTTCGATATTTGGATGCATTTTAATTTTTCAAAGCTGTAGTTCTACTAAAAAAAAATAGAAAGCTGTATTTTCTATATTTTGATATTCAGATTACTCAAAAACTATTCAAGATATAGCACCATGAAAAAAGATATGGATTCAAGTAAAATGAAAAAGCCAAAAGAAAAGAAAAAGGCAGTAATTAAATGGAAAGTTAATTGTTTATGTTAGGAATAAAATTGTTCTGCAAAGCCTGATTCCAATCGAAAGTGATTGTTAGACTTATACTAAGTTAAAAGTTTAAAGGTGAAATTATCTAACAAATTCCAATTTGGGTTATGAAATCTGTTTAACATGTAAATAATAAAGATTGGAATTTTAGTTCTGTTTATTTTGGTAAAACTAATATTCTACTATACTTCCGCTCCTCCTAATGTAAATGAAAGCATGTTCTCAATTTATGAAGAAAGTGTGTGACAAAAGGAAGATCTAACATTTAAGAAAGAGTCTCTTTTGAGCTGAATAACCCTGCCCTGCAAGAGGGAAAAATAGAGGAATTAAAAAGAGAATAAAATAGTTCATATCATATGCTTAATTTTAAATGAAAAAGAGGTTGAGAATCTCAAATTAGTGGAACTTAAAAAATACAAGTTGAGACTATGGTGGATGGGAAGCATGGCAGATGAATCCAAAAGTGGGATAATGGTGCACTTCACTTGGTGCAAGACAGAGGAAGATTATAGAATAATGGTCAGGATCAAATAGTTCTGTCAGAAAACAACTGCAACTCATAAGGGTGGCATATGTTGAAAAAAAACCCAAACTACTTCTGAAAGATTACCATGACTACCATATGGTCTCACTAAAGGAATTGTTACTGTTATAATGATGCTTTACAAAAACATGAAAGCAATGGTTCACTCACCTGATGATGACACCAACTTCTTTGACATTGTCACTGGAGTCTTGCAATGAGAGATATTAGCACCATATATGTTTATTATCTGCTTAGATGTATTGATGTTTGTAGCATGTAAGCTAATGAAAGTAAATGGTTTCACATTAAAAAAAAAAAAAACAAGAAGCAGATGATATCCTGCAGAGATGATGACAGACATACACTGCAGATGAATTAGCCCTTCTTGCAAATAACTTGCTCAAGCTGATTCCCTGTTGCATTGTCTGGAGCAAGAAGCAGAAGGCCTTGGCCTCTGTAAATTCAAATAAAACAAGTTTCATGTGTTTTAAACAAAAAAGAGCCATTTCTATTTTAAGTAAGTATAAGTCCTGGGCCTAACTAATAAAACAACTACTTTTTGGTAAAATTCAACTTTATTCATCAACATTCTTTGGTGATACACTGATTCCAACACTTCTAACAATTTGATGCCTTTTTTGTAGAACGATTTGTCTTTGGCCTCAAAATATGCTTCAGTTTCTGATATCACTTCTTCATTGGAGCCAAATTTCTTTCCCTGGAGCATTCTTTTGCAGTCTACAAACAGCCAGTAGTCACTGGGAGGCTAGATCTCGGGCACCTCGGGTGGTGTAATGGTTAGGAAGGTAGACTAGCAAACCTGCATGAGTGAGTTCGATTCTCATTGGGTGCCCCATTAATACGGCCTTGTGCTATATCTAAGCAAAAAGCTTAGTAAATTACCACTGGGGGGCTAGATCTGGAGAATAGGGTGGGTGTGGAAACAATTCAAATTGCAATTCATGTAATTTTGCCATTGTCATGATCAATTTGTGACACGGTGCATTGTCTCGGTGAAAGAGCAGTTTTTCTTCATTTGTGGTTGCTTTTTGAAGATTTCTTCCTTCAAACGCACCAATAATGCTATATAATATTCACTATTGTTGGTTCTTCCTTTCTCAAGGTAATTGATGAACAAAATACCTTGTGTATCCCAAAATATGAAGGCCAAGATCTTGCCTGCTGATGTTTGCATCTTTTGGTTGCTTTGGATGGCTTTCACCTGCTGCTGTCCACTCAGCTGACTACTGATTTGGCTCCAGAGTGAAGTGGTTAATCCATGTTTCATCCATTGTCACATATTTATACAAAAACTCCTTTTTGTTGTGATGAAACTGTTGCAAACAACGCTCTGAATTATCGACGCGTTGTTTTTGATCGACAGTGAGCAAACATGACACTCACTTAGAACACAGCTTTCTTATTGACAAATGTTCATGCAAAATGGTGATATACACTGCCTTCTGATATCTTCAGTTCCTCTGCTATCTCATGCAACTTCAATTTACAATCAGCCAAAATGAGTTTGTGGAGTCTTTTAATGTTTTCTGGGATGACCTGAGCGTTCAGCATCATCTATGTCTATAACTGTGTTTAAAGTCAGCATACCACCTCTTAACCCTTGTTTCCGATGAAGCAAAGTCTGAATAACACTTATCAAGCCATTGTTTTGCTTGAACAGTATTTTTTCCCACCAGGAAGCAATGCTTTATCAACAGATGAAATTCAGATTTTTTCCATTGTTTTGAAAATTGGCAACAGTAGCTTCCCTTAAATAACAGTAATTTGTAAACTAATGATCTGATTGGTACTTGTTTTTAATTGGAATCATTTTGAGATGAGGCTTTTTAATCTGAGAATTAATTTTTATTTATTGCGGACTTTTACCCCTCATCTTGGTAGATGAGGGGGAAAAGTCCGCAATAAATAAAAATTAATTCTCTGATCTGATTGGGCTCAAATTTTGAGCTGTGCCATTTGAAGTTTAGTACTTTATAAAAATCATTTGGATTTTTTATTAGTGGTACCATCTATATGTCAGGCCTGGGACTTATTTAGTGATGTGTTAGCAAGCCTCTGAAATTAGTACACCAGTTGACATACCTTGGCAGCAATATCTCTTCTACTAAAAATGATCTCAACTTACACCTAGGGAAAGTATAGACTGCAATTGAAAGGTTATCTATCATGTGGAAATCTGATCTCTGACAAAATAAGATGGGATTTCTTCCAAGCTGTGTCAGTTCTACTGTATTGATGTGTCACCCACATGGAGAAAAAGCTAGATAGGAACTACACAAGAATGCTAATTGTTGTTTTGAACAGATCCTGGAAGCAACACCTCATAAAACAGCAGCTGTTTGGCCACTTACCTCCCATTTCACGAACAATCCAAGTAAGATGATCAAGTTATGCTGAGAACTGTTGGAGAAGTAAGGACAAACTCATAAGTGATGTTATCTTATATATTACTACACATGGATGTGCCAGTGTTGGCCATCCAGCAAGGATTTACTTACATCTAGAGGACCTACTAGGAGTGATGATCAATAGACAGATGGTGAGAGAGAGAGAGAGAACTCTGTGCTATCAAGTGTGACTTTGATGGTAGATATAGGTGTTGTATGATTAATTTTTTTTTTTTCCTTATATTTTTTTTCTGATCTTAATTTCTTGTATAATGGTG